>CM066044.1:271920784-272420784 GCA_033557465.1 Ichthyophis bannanicus
TGTTCTCCCTTGGAATATTGCTGCCTTACCTCTGCCAGGGAGACTGGCTATGCTCCTTAGACCTAAAAGATGTGTACACACACATCCTAATACATCCATACCACAGGCAGTATCTGCGCTTTGTGGTAGGGGACAATCACTACCTACTCCATTGTGGCCTGGCCTCAGCCCCCAGGGTATTCACAAAGTGCCTGACAGTGGTGGCTGCCTTTCTCAGGCTCCAAAGGTTTTTGGTCTTCCCCTACCTTGATGACTGGCTCATCAGAGGCACCTCAGCCTCCGAGGTCCACCAGGCCACATCTCGCACCATCCAGGTGCTGCAACACCTAGGGTTCGTAATCAACTACCCCAAGTCCAGCCTCACTTTATCTTTATTTCACACTTTATATACCACCATTGCCGAAGCCTGAGAGCAGTTTACAATAAAAGAAAATATGCTGCAGAAAAAGAAAAGAACTCCATTTTGTGACAGGAAAGAGAAGAACACCCAAAAGAACTTAAGAGCAGACAGAGAACAGACAAATTGGGCGGGGGAAGGGGAAGGGAGATCGAAAGCCTGGTGGAATAGGTGTGTCTTTAGCAACATCTTGAATTGCTGGTATGAGGGTTCCAATCGGAGGGAAGATGGTAAAGCATTCCATAATGATGGTCCAAGAAAAAAGATGGCGGCATGACGTGTTTGCTCTAGGTGAGCTTGCGAGGGGGATGGTAAGGAAAGTCGGTTTGCATGTAGTGAGCGTAATTGTCGGTAGGTGGTGTGAAGGGAAATAAAATTGGATAAGTAGAGCAGGATGGATGTGTAAATGACCTTGTGAGTTAAAATGAGCAGCTTGTATTTGAATCTATAATGGAGCGGGAGTCAATGAAGATGCAGGAGAAGAGGTGTTACATGATCCGATCTCTGAGCATTGGTAATCAAACGAGCAGCAGTGTTTTGAATTAGTTGAAGACGCTGAAGCTGATAAGATGGTAAATTAGCAAAAATAACATTACAGTAGTCCCGGTCTAGACATAACCAGAGCTAATAATAGGGTGATAAGAGTCAGAAGACAGAAAGGAACGGACTGCTCTAATTTGGCGCAGAGCAAAAAAAGAACGGCGAGAGAGGTTTGAGACATGGTCATGAAAAGAGAGAGAAGAATCTAAGATAACACCTAGATACCGAAAAGAGGAGGTGAGAGGAATAGAAGTAGCATTAATTTGAGGTGCAATTGTTGGGCAAGGAGTGCTCAAAGAAACCCACATGGCTGTTGATTTAGCTGGATTCAAATGGAGAAAGTTATCGGACAGCCAGGAGGCAATGTGGGAAAGACAACTATTTAACTGTGTTAGATCAATTTGAACTGGAGAGGTATGGAAGAGGAGCACAATGTCATCGGCATAAATGTAAACTGAAACAGGGAATTGTTGAATCAGCAGGGTAAGGGGGCCAGAAAGATATTGAAAAGCAATGGGGAAAGAACCGAGCCCTGTGGCACACCGCAGATTAAAGGAATAGGGGGGGGGGGGAGGAGTGACGATTTGCACAAACAGAGAAAAAGCGAGAGGTAAGAAAAGAACAGAACCAGTTAAGTACTGTGCCACGCAGCCTGATGTCATAGAGCCGAAGGAGAAGCGACTGGTGGTCAATTAAATCAAAAGCCGCTGATAGATCTAACGAGACCATGAGAGTAATATCCCCACGATCGTGGGCCACATGGATTTCATTCAGCAAAGCTAAAAGAATTGTCTCTGTGCTATGCCCTGATCGAAATCCCCCTTGACGTGGATGGAGAACATTGGTAGCCTCCACATGAGAGTCTAATTGCTGGAAGACAAATTGTTCCAGAACTTTGGCTAGGAAAGGGAGATTCGATACAGGGCGCCAGTTAGATAACACTGAAGGATCCAGAGAAGGTTGCTTCAACATGGGATGTACAATAGCTGATTTCCTACTGGAGTTCATTGGGGCCAGGATCAACACCCTTCAGGCAAGGGTCTATCTGCCTGCAGACAGAGTAAGCAGGCTTCTGGCTCTGGCAAGACAGGTGAGTCACAGGTCTGTAGTGTCAGCAAGACAATTCCTGAGCCTCCTTGGGCACATGGCTTCCACAGTCCATGTGACTCCAGATGCCCGCCTCCACATGCGGACCACTCAGTGTCTCAGAGACCAGTGATCCCAGGCCATAGGGTGCTTCCAGAATAGGGTCAAGGTGTCCAGGCGTCTGGTAGGGCCCCTGGCCTTGTGGCTCCAACTGCATCACCTGGAGGTGGGAATGCCTTTCCAGGCTCTTCTACACATGAGGGTCCTTACCACAGATGCATCTCTGCTGGGCTGGGGGGCCCATTGCCAGGGTTTTCGTACTTAGGGAGTGTGGTCCCCGAGTGAGAGGACCCAACAAATCAATATCTTGGAACTCCGTGCCATTCGCCTTGCCCTAGAAGTTTTCAGGCAGCTCCTGGCCCATCAACCTGTCTTGGTGCAGACGGACAACCAGATGGCCATGTTCTATGTGAACAAACAGGGTGGTACGGGGTCCGTCCCCTATCTCAGGAAACTCTAGACCTGTGCTCCTTCGCAGCCCGGCATGGCATTCGTCTCCGAGCAGTCTACCTGCCGGGCAGGACAACTGGCTAGCCAACAGGCTCAGCAGGATTCTCCAGCCCCACGCATGGCAGCTGGATTGCGAGGTAGCCAATTGACTCTTCCAGACCTGGGGGCGGCCGGTGATGGACCTATTTGCGAGTCCAGACAATCACCAGTTGCCCCGCTTCTGCTCCAGGCAGCCGTACCTACACAGTGTGTCCGCCAATGCTTTTCTGATATCATGGTCTGTGGGCCTTCTGTATGCATTCCCCCCGACACCTCTGGTGGCCAAGACTCTGTTCAAGATCCTCTAGGACAGAGCCTCGGTCATTCTTATTGCCCCATGGTGGTCCAGGCAACCCTGGTTTCCGCTTCTTCTGCAGCTGGCGGTGGAGGCTCCCATTCCCTTGGGGTCCTCCCTGCGCCTCCTATATCAGGAGGGGGACGCTCTCCTGCACCCCAGTCTCAGCTCCCTCAACTTGATGGCGTGGTTGCTGAAAGGGTAATTCTCGCTCTGCTCCACTCCGCTCCTTCTTCCAAAGGATATTGAAGAGGTCTTGCTGGCCTTGTGGAGGCCTTCGACTAGACGGGGTTACGCCTTGAAGTGGCGCAGGTTTGCGTCATGGTGCGGGGAGCAGGAGGTGGATCCCTTCTCCTGCCCGGTAGGGGTGGTTCTGCAATACCTTCTTCACCTCTCAGACTTGGGCCTCAAGTCCAACTCTGTCAGGGTGCACCTCAGTGCCCTTGCGGCGAACCACTTCCCGGTGGAGGAGAAGCCTCTCTCTGCCCACCCTTTGGTCTCTCGGTTTCTGAAGGGCTTGCTTCTCTTGAAACCCCGGGTCCACCCCCCCGGCGACCAAGTGGAATCTGAATGTGGTGTTAGGGCAGCTTACTAGGCCGTCCTTTGAACCGATGGCTATCTGTCATCTATGCTATCTCTCTTGGAAAGTGGTTTTCTTGGTGGCACTCATGTCCGCCCGCAGGGTGAGTGAACTCCAAGCCCTAGTGTAAGAAAGGCCTTACACTAGGTTGTATAGGAACCGGGTGGTGCTTCGCATGCATCCCAAGTTCCTTCCAAAAGTGGTCTCCTCGTTCCAGCTCAACCAGGAGGTGGTTCTGCCTACCTTTTTTCCCAGGCCGCATGCCAGTCGGGCAGAGACGGTCCTGCATACCCTGCGTTAGCCTTCTATATTCAGCGTACGCAAGCGCATCGGAAGGCTTCTCAGCTTTTCGTATCCTATGACCCCAGTAAGCTGGGGGTAGCAGTATCAAAGCGTACGCTGTCCACCTGGGTAGCAGACTGTATTGCTTAGGCATACAAGGTGGCCGAGCTTCCGATGGAGGGTCATGTTATGGCCCATAGGGTCAGGGCCATGGCGGCATCAGTAACTCATTTGCGTTCTGTTCCACTGGCAGACATCTGCCCGGCTGCCACCTGGTCTTCAAGTCAGATTTTTGCAACCCATTATTGCCTGGATAGGGAGTCCCGATGGGACAGTGCCTTTGGCCAGGCTATACTCCATAACCTTTTCGAGGTCTAGGCAACTCCTGCCCTTTGACCCTTTTGTATTCAGGCTACCGGAGTGCTATTACCTTAGTTAGATTTCTATTGTGGCTGCTTGCGGCTCTCGTAGAGGGAGCCTTTTTTAGCTATGGGTTCTCGATATCCTATAGCTGGGGATTCCCATATGTGAGGACTGACTTCCTGCTTATTCCCGGAGAAAGTGTAATTACTCACCTGTAACAGGGATTCTCCGGGGACAGCAGGAATCAGTCCTCACGACCCTCCCTCCTCCCCTTGGAGTTGCAGTCCTACTGTTATTATATTTTGTTCTTTTTGCCATCTTTTAGCTATGCCATTTGACTGAGCAAGATGGCACCCTTGGGTGGGAAGGGGACCATGCATGCGTGATGGCAACTCCCAAAGGCTTTCTCTGAAAGCTGGGGATTTGCTCTGCATGAGGGCTCCATCAGTGCCGATGTCACCCATATGTGAGGACTGATTCCTGCTGTCCCCGGAGAATACCTGTTACAGGTGAGTAACTATGCTTTCTTTATACACCCTAGTCCAATCTGGCCCATTTTGTCTTTTTATCAGTTTTCTCCCATGCCAAAGTTGGTCTTTTCTACTCAGTTTTCAGAGAGTTACAGTATTTTGCTTCTAGACAGCCATTCATTGACCCTTAATGTATAATTTTTTTCCAGCATCTGTTGGGTAGGAAAGAATAAAAACTGAATCCTGAGGGTTGTCATCGGGCTCCATTTTCAATAATCATGCTGATTCAGTCCTGGATTTACTCCACTGCATGCTAGAACTTTAGGGGCAATTTTCAAGTTTCCTGCATGTTTACATGCTACATGAGTGTTTTTAACACGTGGTTTAGGAAATATTTTAAAGAGAAACTTCCCAGATTGTTTCTCTTTGAAAATTAAGAAATGCAAAGTGATATACAGTAGCTTAAAAACATCATAAGAACATAAGAAAATACGATACGCCATACTGGATCAGAGCAAGGGTCCAACAATGGCCAATCCAGATCACAAGTACGTGTCAGGTTCCCAAAATTTATGCAGATTCCATGTTGCTTGTCCAGTGGGTAAGCAGTAGATTTCCCCAGTCCTCTTTAATAGTGGTTTATGGAGCTTTCCTCCAGGAACTTTTCCAAACCTTTTCTGAATCCAGCTACGCTAACAGTTTTTACTACTGCTACTACTACTACTATCCTCTGGTAACGAATTCCAGAGTCTGATTACACGTTGAGTAAAAAAAATATTTTCCGTGATTTGTCTTAAATGTACTACATTTGAAGCTTCATTGCATGTTCCCTAATCTTTCTACTTTTTGAAGGAGTAAATAACCGATCTACATTTACCCGTTCCACTCCATTCAGTATTTGATAGACTTCTATCCTATATCACCTCGGCCATCTCTTTTCCAAGCTAACATTTTAAGCCTTTCCTCGAAGTACTGTGCTTCCATCCCCTTTACCATTTTTGCCATTCTTCTCTGTACCCTTTCTAATTCTGCTATATCTTTTTTAAGATATGGTAACCAGAATTGCACACAATATTCAAGATGTTGCTGCACCATAGAACAATACAGAGTCATTATAATGTTCTTTGTTTTATTCTCCATTCCTTTCTTTATGATTCCCAGCCTGCTGCTGTACACTGGCAGAGGGTTTCACATATTGTTGTTAAGTGCCGTTGAGTCGGAGTCGACTCATGGCGACCCTCTGGATAGCTATCCTAAATTGTGTTCGGTCTTCAGTCAGGCGACTTATTGTTGACAGACTGGTACCTGTAGCTGCTGTTATTGTATCGATCCATCTCATTGCTGGCCTTCCTCTTTTGCGTTGACCTTCTATCTTGCCAAGCATGATGTCTTTCTCTAATGATCTCTCTCTTCGCATGATGTGTCCAAAGTATTATCAACGATGATTCCTAAATCCTTTTCCTTGGTGGTAGTTCCTAATGTGGAACCTTGCATTATGCAACCGTAGTTTGGGTTGTTCTTCCCCAAGTGCATAACTTTGCACTTATCCACATTAAATGTCATCTGCCATTTAGACGCCTAGGGGTATGTTTACTAAACCGTCTTAATATTACCGGCGCTAGTTGCAGCAATAATGTGAAGAATGCCATATAAGGAGTGGGTGTTCCAGTCCTAAGGTAGCAAGAATCTGTATCGCGCGATAGTGGGCGTCCTGGCGCGTTAACCCTAAGTACATGCCAGCGCAGTGTTAGAAGCTATAACAATGTAACCCACTGGTTACTACAATGACTGTGGAGGCAGAGGTCATGGGTTCAATCCTGCAGTGGTGTAATCTAAAAAGGCTGTCTGAGGCATTTTCTTTTCATTTAAATCAGTGCTGCCAGCAAAAACACCCTCACAGTGCCGTAACCTAAGGTGCCTCATAAGGCGCCCTATAAGTCACATTATAAAGTGCCCTGTCTGCCTATAATGTGCCCTATAGGGTGCCTTATAGGGCGCCTATGAGGCACCTTAGGCTACAGCACTGTGAGGGTGTTTCTGCTGGCAGCACTGATTGAAATGAAAAGGAAAAGCCTCAGACAGCATTCCTAAATAACACCACTGTGGGATCAAATCCATGACCTCTGCCTCCACAATCATTGAAGTAACCAGTAGGCTATATCTCTATAGCTACTACCACACTGCTGGCTGGCTACAGAAAGACTACCACACAAACTGTCTGCTGTGGTTACTAGGATAGGGTAATCCCATCCGTACCCATGATGCACTGCACATGCAGATCAGCAGTCTACAGCTAATCACATAATAGGGTATGCACCCCCACAGCACCTAGGCCTGGTATGGGGAACTGACCGTGTGTGTTACTAGCACAGAGTAGCTACAGACCATGACATTGTGCAGGTCCTGTACTCACCCTGAGGGTGAGGTGGGGCACCCAGCACCAGGTCCGCAGCACCTGGCTTGGCTGAGATAGGCTATGCTGCAGGTCCCCATCTGTGCCAGTGTACGATAGGTAGTCCTTGCAGCCACACCTAGGATACAACTGTGTCCATCTGTATTTCCCAGTCATGTCTAGCCCTTGTGCCATGGTCACATGTTATAGGTGAAGGGAGGTGTTTGGACCCAAAAGTGGATTATGTAGCACCACCAAACCTGCCCTCTGTGGCTCAGGGTGGGGGGACAGGATCTCCCACCAACAGATCCACATTGTACATCCCTGCAATGGTGGCAGTAGAGAGGACCATCAACCCCAGGCCTGCTGGGGAACAGGCACCCTACAGGGCAGTCAATGCAGATCTGTATGCATCACAGAAGGCAATGGCAGACAGGCAGAACACTGGAGAAGCTCAGCTGCCCCCCACCACTATCTGACATTCACCAGCAGACAGCACAGTCAGTCTCCACCCGCTGCACCCTGCAAGGTGTTCCAGTCATACACATGCTAACTGCAGACAGTCTGCTAGCTAGTACATAGTGCATGTTCCTGGAGGAACTGTGTGCACCCAAAAATGGGATGTGAGCACGCACACCAAGCAGGTATGTCAGTGATTAGGACCCAGAAAAGAGAACCCATAAATATCACTTGAGAGAAATACTGCATAGCACTATAGGGGAACCTAGCCATGCCGTGGTCACTGCTTAGTCAGGGTGAGAGTGACCTCCCAGCATGACATGCTGTGGCCACCCTGTCCGTGCAGGTGGCGGTTGGGCACTACAATGTCCCAGCCATTGCCCTATACCCTGTGCAGATGCATCCTGCCCAGGCCACCCTGTCCAGGCCATACACACAGTACCTTGCTCCTCATTATGCACATTGGCAGGCTAAAACTGGAAACAGTGCAAGCAATGTGGGCTCAGTAAGGTGTAGGCAGCCACAACACACTGGATAGACATACACACACTCCCACACCTATGCCAGCATTGAGCAAATATGGAGGTTTGTGGCTGCCCTGGCTGCCACACCAGTCCTGGGCACAGTGCGGGCATTGCTGTGGTATGCAATACTGTTGGGGTCACTCCCCGGGGTGGTAAACACTGTCAGAAACAATAACTGAAACACACTCCACAGATATCAGAAAGGTTGCTATGATGAATCTCTATCAACAAATCATGTTTAACTTAGGATTTGTTAGCTGACATTAATCATAGCAACCTTTTGATATATGTGGAACGTGTTCCCAAGTTTAGGACGGCATTGCTAAGGTATGCAGGTGCCAGTATTGGGGGATGCTGCTCCACGCAGGGCCCATCAGTCTGACTGTCCATGAGGCTTTGGATAGTGGAGCCTGTGGGTGTGGATGTTTCTGCCCCTGTTGGCCGCTGCTCTAGGGCAGAGGTTCCCAACTCCAGTCCTGGTGGGCCAAACACTGTTCAGGTTTTCATGCTGTCCCTAATGAATATGCATGAGATACATTTGTATACAATGGGGGCGATGCACACAGCATGAAACCTGAATAGTGTTTGGCCCTCCAGGACTGCAGTTGGGAAACTCTGCTCTAGGGATTGCACATGTTTATGGTGTCTGTGCTCTGTAGGGAAAAATATAGGCATTTCTGGCATGTTTAATTTTTCTGCAATAAAGGTTACATCTTCATTACCATGGTTTAGTACTGTGTAAAATATGGGGACAAGGTTGGCAGGAGCCACAGCTGGGACTTGAACTTCTGACCTTCCACCCTTGAACACACTGTCTGTGTGTACTGCATCAAACTGTTGCCACTGGGGCAGATCATTTCCTGGGGATACCATGACTGTTCGTCAGACAGACCTTGTCTGTTGCAGTGCACGGCACCCACCTAAACGGGGCTTGGCTGTGGTCTGCTGTGGGAAGATGCCACTGCCCCCTCCGCCACCAGCACCCCTCCACCACCATGCTGACATGCCCTTATACCAGTGGTGCTGGTGGTGTGCAGTCCTATGCAGCTTCCTATGGTGTGGGTTCTTGGATAGGGTTGCCTACATGGACATGCGCGCTTCCCCCCGGCACCGCCTGCCAATGTTATGTGCCCTTGGGGGTACCTGCTGGGTAATGTCCCCTGTGAGACTGTGGGACACACACTCATGCCCATGTTGGTCCCTTGTCAGCTGCTGTCTTGCTGCTTTACAGTTTCGGCATTCCTATGTGCCACCTAGGCATCTGCCTAGTCTGCACTGTGCTCCAGCTGGACCACAGCATGTGCTGCTTGCAGCCCCCTGTATCTCATTTACAGCATCAGTACAGTTGCCCTTTCCTACGTGCCCACTCTGCTGTTGCTGCACATGTGCACGCCCTAACAAACCTGCCCAATATAAACGACAAAAACCCTGATCACCGCTATTTCAATGTGGGATCATTCACTTTGTAGGGGGACAGAGCATAGACCCTTCCAAACATGATATCTTCCTTTTTACGCTTTGTCAGTAGTGTTGCTTTATGTTTATCATTAATATCTCTATTGGTCAGCTTGGTTATTGGGATTTCAGATGTGGTTCTGGTCTTTTTATATGTTTATTTGCCTTTTTGGTTCCTGCACATGTATCACTACTATCACGTTTCTGGGTTTCCCTGCCTTTGCTGTACATTGCTGACTGAAATGGTTTCTCTCTCCTGCAAAGGTGCCTCTAACGCGAGGGTTTCACTGGCGTTAGTGTTCAGACCCAGATTTCACAGCATTAGTGTGCCTGGAGCCTCTCCCCGCCCACTCTCCGCCCATTGACCCCTATCTCTGCCCTCTCGGAGGCCTTACTCCACCCTTCAGAGCCAGATTTCACAGCGTTAGTGTGCCTTAACGCCACTGCCGACGTTATTGCACGATACGTGACGTTATCATTATGTATCTCGTGATAACGTCGCCATTGCTACGTTAAGACGGTTTAGTAAACATACCCCCTAGTCTCCCAATTTATCAAGGTCCTCTTGTAATTTTTAACAATCCTCTTGTGTTTTAACAACTTTGAGTAATTTGGTATCATCTGCAAATTTGATCACTTCACTCAATATTCCCAGTTCCAGGTCATTTATACAGTATGAGGCAGATCCAGCCCCTGTACAGCCGATCAGAATTGGGGCATACAGAGGTAGACCAGATTCTGATCCCGCGGGGGCATGACTGTGGGTTCAGAATCGGGTCTACGGCTTAGATGTGCAGGCCGGGCCCCAATTCTGATCAGCTGCATGCCTAGCCACATAACCAGATAAAGCATCCTGGCTCCATAATGGAGCGGCAGTGCCATGGCACCTGGCCGCCAACCCAAAATGCCCTTTCCCCACAGCCCGACCCCCGATCCATCTTTCCATGGCCAGGGTTGGGCTATGGGGAACCCTCTTCACCTCTACCTGTCTGTCCCTGCTGTCCACCAACCATCCCCTGACATCCAGGGGACTTATTCCTCTAAGGTGGAATAAGTCCCCTATCTACCGGCTGACCCTGGACGTACAGGACCGACTTTTGAATTGGCCCTGTATGTCCGGGGTCTTGCCCTGCACATGTCCCTCCCTCACCCCACCTCCAGACCACCTCCTCCCACTCCCATCTTCAGCCCTCTGTACAACACAGCTGTATGTACTGGGGAGCCACTGCATCGGGGCAGCAGAGGGACGAATAGTGGGGATGGGACATACATCCCTGCTATTCATGGCACAGAATGACCCCTATGTTAAAAAGCAGCAGGCCCAACACAGATCCCTGGGATACTCCACTATTCACTTTTCTCCATTGAGAAACTTGGCCATTTAGCCTTTCTGTTTTCTATCTTTTAACCAATTCCTAATCCACAATAGTATATTGCCTCCTATCCCATAGCTTTTTAATTTCCCCAAGATTCTCTCATGAGGGACTTTTTCAAAGGCTTTCTGAAAATCGAGATACACTATATAAACCGGCTCAGCTTTATCTACCTGTTTATTTGCACCTTCAAAAAATATAAGAGATTGATGAGACAAGACTTTTCCTGGCTAAATCCATGTTGGCTTTCTGCCATTAAACCATAACTATCTACATGTTCAGTAATTTTGTTCCTTATAACGGATTTTAACATTTTGAATGGCACAGATGTCAGGCTCACTGGTCTGTAGTTTCCAAGATCACCCCTGGAGCCCTTTTTAAAATTTGGCATTACATTGGCGTCCACATACATTGTACCTGTCTCCTGCACACAAGAATTCCTCTTTTTGTTGCTAAAAATATATGTGCTTTAGAACATATCCTATTTCTACCACGTTTACAGTCAAGCCATTTTATTCAGGCATAATATGTATTTATCTAGGTAGATGCCTTTGAAAATGCTCCTTTATACACACCATGCTAGTGCGATTACTGATCAGATATTCGTTCAATGGCACTGATAGCACTGCTGAATATACACAAACTCTGGTGGCAATGCTTAATTTTATATACTGGCTAGGCTGGCTGAATAACAAGACTAACAATTCTAAAAGCAGTCCAATTGGAAAAAAATGAAATGTATGTCCTTTAATTGGAGAGTCAATACATTAGCTTAACTATAACATATTTTTATACAATGATATGGGGAAGGCCAGAAGCAGTGCTATGATGTTCTCAACTCACCCGGAGTTCCTCATCATGTGTGAGGATGAAATAAGTTTCTCTGAAGAAGATGTAGATGGTCTCAACCACAACCAGATGAGAGCTGTTATAGAAGTTGAGATAGAGGACAATCCGGAACCAGTCCTGCATGGTGGTGTTGCAGACAGAGATTAGCTCATAGGCTCCTACCACTGAATATTGGGTAGTTTTTACCTCCTCTCTGGGGGTTACTGTGCAGCTGCCAAGCTCTGAGTAGCAGCCTCGGACCCCTTGAACAACCAGGCAGGATCTTTTGTAAGTGCAAGTCATTTTCTCACACAGAAGGCGGCCACCGAGCAGACAGGTACAATTTTCTGAGCAGTCTGGTGCAATTATGGATTCCCCTAACTGTGAAAGGAGACATAAAATTATGGATGCAGAGAATCAATTTTTCTTCAGGTATCAGAAACATACTGCTCAAATATCTAGTATTTTTGTTCACTGTCCTAGATTTCCAGATATCTCCAACATGCTCATCTCCTAAAAATCCGTTTACTATAGTTGAATTTATTTTGTGATACTTTAGCATACTATCATCCTCAGACATGGTCCAACTTGAATTCCTTATCTTCCCCCAGATCAGTCCAGATGAATGGGTCCCTCCATCAGCAGATGGAAGCAGACTAAATACGTGTCAGCTATACCCTATAGAGGCCACGATGCAGCCCACTTCTCTTCAGTTTTCTCTGTCTCCAGCAGTTGGTAGATGGTCATAGCCCATTGATGCAGCTTTGGATGGGAGCTGAGGTTACTCCCATCCTGCTAGAGAGCTGGGTACCCGGTTGAGTCAGGCAATGGGGGAGGGGGATCCTAGCCCTTGGATTCTGTCTCCGAGCTCCTAGGAAGATAATGGAGGAGTCCATCTTCTCCTCTTGGACTCTTCATATAGGAGTTTCCCTTCCTGTGATCCTTCCTGGAGACCATAGCTTGAAGAAGTCAAAGAGTAACAACAGAAAGTTTGTGCAAGAACAGCTGAGGGGATGTTTGCTGATCTGTGGTGGGAAAGAAGGGCTGTGCTCACATTGGCTGAGCCTGAAGCTGGGGGTTATTTCAGGCCTGCCTGCTGTGATTGAGGTGGAACCTATAGTTGAAGTGCAGTGAGCTGTAGCGCAACAGAATGGGGATCTGTGGTTGGGTGTTTGCTGCACCATGAACAGGGTCTGAGATTTTTGTATTGGCGATTATTTGAGGAAGGAAACAGCCATGTGTGTCATGTTGACACCTTTGTGTTCCCACAGTAGCAGCCACCATGACAATGCTGGGCACTGCAATATGTGCTTAGGGAGTACACTGCTTAAAGGAGCCATTTCCATCATTTGAATGTGAAATACAATGGTCTGAGTTGGGCCAGGGGAACCAGTATCTTGATGTTAAGGAGTCAGCAGTACCCACAGAGAGAGCAGGAACAACAGACATACTTGAGTATATTATCTCAGGAAACCTTTTTCCCCTGATATCTCCTTGTGCTCTGGAAGGGGTTTTGGTGGGGTCCTTCTAGATTCCTCAAGGTGCATATGGTTCAAAGTACAGTTGGGGCTCTCAGAGGCTGGGGGTTTACCATACCTCAGATTTTGCCCTTTTGCGCCACAAGGCCTGTCTGCTTCAGCATTCATAGGGTCTAATTTCCATTTGGATCCAAGGGCCTGGGTAAAAGCTATTGGTGGAACAGAGCTGAGTGGGAGGTAACAGCCACCCTCAGGCTGTGAGTTCAAATTCAGTATCATCAAAATCATGAACTTTAGAGTCTTATGACACCTAGGAAATCTGGTCTATGCTCTGAAGATGCTGGAGCACCTCCAGTCCTGGGGACCAGGAAGAGAAACCCCTCTGTAAGTCAGTGGAAGTCAGAGGAATCCTGGTAGCAGATGGTGGGCTCCTCCCCATCCATGGCATTAGAGAAGGAAGCAGAAGCCTCAAGATCCTCATGCAGGCAGGTAGGCAAAAGCCTGAAAAGTCTTTTCCTATTCATCAGTCCTGATTGCTGTGAAGTAAGGTGAGGAGTGAGAAGCTGGTCTGAAGGTGGGCAAAGTCATGAAAGAACTATACCTTTTGATAGATGGGTTAGAGGTGGCAGTCCTGAGATAGCAGCCAGTGCTTTGTAGTGATTGCCTATCTAGGACTTGTCAACAATGAGTATGATATTGGCAGGGCCAGTCTGTCCACTTGGCGGGCTAAGTGGCCAACTAGGGTGGCAGACCTCTCTGAGCAACAAGCCATGTGC
This sequence comes from Ichthyophis bannanicus, assembly GCA_033557465.1. NCBI lineage: Eukaryota > Metazoa > Chordata > Amphibia > Gymnophiona > Ichthyophiidae > Ichthyophis > Ichthyophis bannanicus. The sequence goes on from CM066044.1 coordinate 271,934,632, forward strand.
TTCAGCACGAAGTTGAGTCGGGGGGGGGGGGTCAGAAGCGTTAGGCCATGTGTGCCAAAGCATATGGCTTGTGATGTGCCGCGCCAAGCTGAGCTATCCCATTGATCACTCCAATGGAATAAGCGTCAGTGAGGGTTGGCAGCATGACTCAGAAGGGGGGTGGTGATGAAACTCAGAAGGGGGTGGGGGCAGCATGGCCAGGCTTCTGCCTGTGGCAGCAGAAACTCTTGGGCAGGCCCTGGATATCGATTCTATTTAAATCCTACTGCCTCTTCTTGTAGTCTTGGGCAAATCACTTAACTCTCCATTACCCCATATACAAACTTAATTTATAAGTCCTCCAAGGAATAGGAAAGAAATCTACTGTTCCTGAATATAACTCACCTTAAGCTACACCTGAAAAAGGCATAAGCTAAATGCAAATTGCTTCCTTCCTTTTCTATGTGGCCTCAGAAGTGGATGATTGAGCGATCTAAGCAATGTTCCCTCTAATTTTCTGTAGGCTGTGTGCGCATAAAATATCAGCTGTGTGCAGCTTTTGAAGGAAGGTTAAATTTTTGTGCGCCACATAACAACACTTGGAGTTATATACTTTAAAATTTGACTACACATCCGAATACAGTATGTACACCACATTGATTTTAATCAAATTAAATGAAAATAGACGATTACTAAATGAAGCGGGAAATTTCTAGTAATTACAATCATAACTTTTAAATTTTAAGACATCTGTGTTGTTTTCTATCAGAATCAGATCTGTAATTTTTGTGCGCTCTGTTGTAAAGTATGTGCGCTCGCTCGGCGAGGTGTGTGCGCGCGCACACGCGCACAGCTTAGAGGGAACAGTGGATCTAAGGTATTGTGTTTTGGGGCTATGGATCACAGAGCGCTTCCATTTTTGGAGGTAAGCCTGGCATGTGTGATGAACGTCTTGTGTGATCTCATTCAGACTTCTGCCCGAAGGATAGAGGTGGCTATGTTGCCCAAGAGTTGGCTGTGGTTCTGAAATTGGGTGATGGATTTGACTTCAAAGGCTCATTCCCATGTCAAGAGAAGCTCCTGCTTGGGGAAAACCTTTAAAAGCTGCTTAAGGATTTAGAAGAGTTTAATCTATAACAATTGCTGAAGAGACATCTTGGGGGAACTCGAGGCTCATTTCAGACAAGTTTGGACGTAGCAAAGCTTGACATTATCACCCAGGCTGGAGTAGGATGGCCCAAGGCTCTCTCTTCCTGGACAGGTTGCAGTCCTTGTTGGAATGAATAGGTGGCCATTTGTCCAGCTTTCTTGAAGAGTGGCTCATAAGAACATAAGATATGCCATACTGGGTCAGACCAAGCTCCATCGAGCCCAGTATCCTGTTTCCAACAGTGGCCAATCTGGGTCATACGTACCTAGCAGTTTCACCAAAAGACACAGGTTCCACAATGCTTGTATTGGGTCAAGCAGTGATATCCTGGGTCCCTTTTTAATAATGTTTTATGGACCTTACCTTCAGGAACTTGTCCAAACCTCTTTTAAACCCAGCTACACTAACAGCTTTTACTATATCCTCCGGCAACAAATTCCAGAGTTTGACTACATGTTGAGTGATCCAGGTATTGTCGGTTCAACAGGGCTATGGTTACAGTTTTCCTGCCCTTTTGTAGGTGCTGGAGAGTGTCTCCTTGCTATGCATACTTGTCTGCTTTTTTTTTTACTTTATTATTATTGAGTTCACACCTTTCCAGTAGTAGTAGATGATAGAGGGGTTAAAGAGGCACGAAGAGGCACCAAGGCGATAGCGGAGAGACTGAATGAATTCTTTGCTTCGGTCTTTACTGAGGAAGATGTAGGGATATTACCCATGACTGAAGTGGCATTTAAACGTGCGGAAGAATTGAAGGAAATATCGATATATCAGGAAGATGTATTACAACTATTAGATAAACTGAAGAGTAGCAAATCACCCGGGCCGGATGGTATACATCCAAGGGTGTTGAAAGAACTGAAATATGAGATTGCAGACCTGCTATTAGTAATCCGTGAACTTTCATTAAAATCACCTGAAGATTGGAGGATTGCCAATTTAACGCAAATTTTTAAAAAGGGTTCCAGGGGTGATCTGGGAAACTACAGACCGGTGATCCTGATGTCAGTACTGGGAAAAATGGTAGAAACCATCATAAAGAACAAAATTACTCAGCATGTAGATAGTCATGGCCTAATGGGAGACAGCCAACATGGCTTTAGACAAGGAAGATCTTGCCTTACTAATCTGTTATGTTTTTTGAAGGTGTGAATAAACAGGTGGACAAAGGTGAGTCAGTTGATATAGTGTATCTGGACTTTCAGAAAGCCTTTGACAAGGTCCCTCATCAGATACTTTTGGCAAAACTAAAGAGTCATGGGATAGGAGGCAGTGTACTATTGTGGATCAGGAACTGGTTAAAAGATAGAAAGCAGAGGGTAGGGCTAAATGGCCAATTTTCCCAATGGAGAAAGGTGAATAGTGAAGTACCCCAGGGAACTGTGCTGGGTTCGCTGCTTTTTGACATATTCATAAATGACCTGGAAAAGGGAATAACGAGTGAGGTTATCAAATTTGCAGATGACACAAAACTATTTAAAGTTGTTAAAACCCAAGAGGATTGTGGAAAATTGCAAGAGGATCTTGATAAATTGGAAGACTGGGCATCAAAATGGCAGATGAAATTTGATGTGGACAAGTGCAAAGTTATGCACCTAGGGAAGAACAACCCAAACTATGGTTACACAATGCAAGGTTCCACATTAGGAGCCACCACCCAGGAAAAAGATTTAGGCGTCATTGTAGATACCATGTTAAAACCCTCGGCCCAGTGTGCAGCGGTGGCAAAGAGAGCAAATAGAATGCTAGGTATCATAAGGAAAGGAATGGAAAATAAAACAAAATATATTATAATGCGTCTATATCGTTCCATGGTGAGACCGCACCTTTAATATTGTGCGCAATTCTGGTTGTCGTATCTTAAAAAGGATATAGCGTTATTAGAAAAGGTTCAGAGAAGAGCCACCAAAATGGTAAAGGGGATGGAAAGATACTCCTATGAAGAAAGGCTAAAAAGGTTAGGGCTCTTTAACCTGGAAAAGAGACGGCTGAGGGGAGATATGATAGAAGTCTATAAATGAATGAACGGAGTGGAACGGGTAAATGTAGATCGATTGTTAACGTTATCAGAATATAGAAAGACTAGGGGACATGCAATGAAGCTACAGGATAAACTATTTAAGACTAAGAAAAGAAAATATTTTCTCACTCAACGTGTAATCAAACTCTGGAATTTGTTACCGGAGGCTGTAGTAAAGGCTGTTAGTGTAGCTGGGTTTAAAAAAGGTTTAGACAAGTTCCTGGAGGAAAGGTCCATAAACCATTGTTAAGAAGGGACCCAGGATATCAATGCTTGACCCAGTACAAGCATTGTGGAACCTGTGTCTTTTGGGTAAACTGCTAGGTACGTTTGACCTAGATTGGCCACTGTTGGAAACAGGATACTGGGCTTGATGGACCTTGGTCTGTCCCAGTATGGCATATCTTATGTTCTTATGTTAGTTCAAGGTGAGTTACATTCAGGTGTAGTAAGAAGTTCCCTGTCCTTGGAGGGCTTACAATCTCCAGTTTAAAAAGATGCAGCTGTGGAGGCAGCACAGCAAAGCTCTGGTGTTTGGGAGAGATGGTTCTTTGCAAAAGGATAATGGGGCAAAGCAAATTTTCGAATTGCTTTGTGGTTCCAAGGAAAGAGGACTTTTTTGTCCCAGTCTCAGTTTGGGGCATCATTCTCAGTGCCAGACATTGCTGCATGGTCTATGTAACAGTACCACACATTTTCTCTACAGTGATAAATGTGGTTGCCACAACAACTGCCAAAAAAGGTCATCTTGGGGCACCCATTTCTGTACAACTGGCTCATCAAAACTAAGTCATAACCAGTAAGCCTAAGAGGACATTTTGTGTGGTCCAAGTGGTTGCAGGACCCTAGATGGAAGATCACGTTTGCTAGGAGCAGTAAGGAACCCTTCCAAGGTCTAGAGTGTCTACCGGCCTGGTAACAGTATGTTCAAGCTTCAGCACCAAGGGAGTTCTCTCCTGGTGAAAAGGTCACTCCATGCATGGGTCTGCATGTAACCCCTGGGTTCCATAGCAGCAAAATTTGGTTTCTTTTCATAGGCAGGGGCAAATGTGAGCTGTTTTGGAGTTTTCAGCTCTGGCTCTTATCAGCACAGGTTTGGGACCAGTCTCCTCTGGATGTTGGAGGCCAGGACCAGCTTGCCTTGGTGGCTGGCCTCACCATTTGTTAAGGGGGTATGTAATGAGTAATCCTCAACTGGATTGTGTTGTTGACAGGTACCAGTCTGTCCGGTTGGAGACCTCTTTGCTAGTGCACAGGTCCACAAGGCCATTGGGTGTGTCAGAAGCCATTTTGTTGATTAATCATTTGGAAACAAGAACCATTCAAAGGATTCTGCTGGCCTTTGAGCCCATGGTTCAGAGGAGGGTGGCCAGGTTGTTCTCCAACAAGGCCATAGTAGTTGCATATGTCAGTTATCAAGGGGACATGATGAGCCTTGCAATAGCTTGTGGGGCCTCTCTTCTGTTCCAATTGGCTGAAGATCATTTTCATATTTTATCAGGTTCTCAGATTACAGGGGTCAGTTTATCCCAGCTGATTTTAGAGCAGGAATTCCCTGGATCTGGGGAAGTGGTGGTTATCTAGGTAGAAATTCTCTCTTCCATGCTGTTTGGGGTTCTCTGGATATGGACTTGTTAGCTCTGAAGAGGAAGGGAAAATCCCTTGATTTTGAATTCCAAAATATAGTGGAGTCATCCAGCCTGGATGCACTGGGTTAGTAGTGGCCTGTGGGAGGGATTTTCTCAGTGTTCTGCTGCTATGGTCACTCCGGGATCATGTCTTGCAGCAGCTGGTATCCCCTCAGCATCTAACAATTCAGGTGACTCCAGATTGGCAAGGAGGCTGTGGTTCATGGTTGTGTTCAGTCTCAAGATAGGAAAGAGTCAGGGGCTCCTGCAGGAGAGGGGTCTTCTTATGCAGAGGATAGGCCAGTTAGGTGATCCTCCCTTGCTTCTGTCTTTCAGTTTGGCCGTTAAGAAGAATCTTCTGAGATGCAAGAATTACTAACCTGGTGTTATCTGCTCTCTTATATATGCTCTTAGGCATATATAAAAGTCTGAAGGGGTTGGAAAACTTGCGTGGCAAATTTGGAGTGTTCTCTTTCAGGATTGTATCCCTTTCTTTTGGACCCCTTCAAAAGACACTTAAAAGTCTAGCTTTAAGTAATCAGTTGCAGATAGAAGTGCAACATTTTTTTTCGGAGGCACCTGCAAGACACCCTTTGTCCTCATACCCTGATTTGGTGTGTTTCTTTAAGGAGGTTTCTCTTTCATCTACAGGTCAGTTAGTCTTCCAAGTTGTAACCTTAGCTTGGTCCTTCATGTGTTTGGTCCTTCGTTCTTTGAGCTGCTTTGGTGCGAGTGCTTGAAGGCTTTGATCTTCTGCATGGTCTCCCTGCTGGTTAGCTGCCTGGTTAGGGAGTTCATGGAGCTCCAGGTTTTTTCCTGCAGGGAATCATCTCACTAAGGACAGTAACAACTTCTGTCCAAGGTGGCCTCATCTCTTTGGAGGATCTTGTAGCTTCACTGTTTTCTGTTGAGAGAAGCATTATGGGAAGGATTACATATTCTTTGTTGTCTGGTTTTGTGGAAAGTTCTGTTATACTGTTTTATTGTTCTCATTGGGTTCTGGGGGTCAGAAAGATGTTTTGTGAGGTGAAATGAGGTATAGCCATGGCTAAAAAAAAATTTTCATTCATTCGCTCCAGGGGTCATTTATCCCTATTTCTCAAGGTGTGGATGGTGTTCAAGGAATTAAGGACTCGCACAACTAGAGGTCTCATGGGCAGAGAGGCGTTCCATGTTTCCTTCAGAGATCTGTAGGGCTACTACCTGGTCATTTTTGTACTCTTCTCAAAGCATGGTAAATTGAATGCCCTTGCCAAGCAGAATGCTGTCTTCAGAACAGGGGTGCTTAGAGCATTGGTTTCTTAATCCTATCCACTTTAAGGATTGTTTTGTTGCATCCCATTTGTCTGGACTTATTTGGGGGATGATAAAGAAGAACAATTTGGTCTTAGCTGCTAATCTTTTTCCTTGAGACACCCAGACTAATCCAGAGCCTTACCCTATTTTGTCTGGTGTTCCTTTTGGTTCATGATTCAGCAGGATGCAGTTAAGTACCCTAGGAGTCTCCCAAGGACATGCAGACATTGCTGTTAGAGGCCATATGACTCCCCTACTGGTTAGTTTTTCTGAGAAAGGTCTACATTTGCTTTGTTACAGGTTGAAACTGAAGAGAAGTGTATTACATAATGCCCTATATAGGATAGAGTTCGCAAGTGTTTAGCCCCCTGTCTCTATCTGCTAGTAAAGGGGCATAACCCATTTGTCTGGACTGGTCTGGTGGGACTCAAGAAAATAAAATTAGCAGGTAGGACCACATTTTTCCATGGTTCACAAAGCATAAGAGTAAAACAATAAATAATAAACAATATTAGAGTATAAGAGAATTAAAATAAATAAATAAATAAATTATAAAATATACCAAACATTCAATTGAAAGCACAATTCAAATACATAAATTAATTCATAAAAACGTAAAATACCAAGTCAATAATCATATATCATGGTTGACATTTTTGTAAAATGCTTGCTGCAACATTTAAATTTATTATATACTGTATATTCAGCACTGCTATCCACAGAAGTGGCAGCATTGAATATACATATAGAGTAGTGGATGCTGTACAGAGAGTGGTGATATTTAGTCCACTGTCCATACAGTTATCTGGATAAATTACATTTAGTTCAGCCTTTTTGCTGTTACATTTCTAAACAAATACAATTAGTAGAATATAATACAAAAATATCTACCAAAATTCCTAAAGTGTCTCATTGTAATTTGTTCTAGAATCTCCATTGTAAAACGTTTACAAATGAATAAAGGAAACCAAGACTAAAGAACATGTTTATTGTCATTGCGGTAATAATGAAGGAAAGTTACTGTCGTGGGGACAGCTAATGCAGTCAAAATGCAAATCCTGTATTGCAGGACATTTTCTGCAATATTTATTTATTTTATTTAATAGTTTTTTTATACCGCTTTATCATTTCAATCAAAGGAATATCTGTATTTCATGCAGTAGAATGGGAGGGAGGCAGGATTGGGGTGGGGAAAAGGTGTGCTGATGTCAAGCAGCCACCACGCGAACAATTGTCATGCGATGGGTGCCCAAATTGGCCTGATCATCGCTGCAGATAATGCCACCCAATCAACAATGGTCACCATTGCAAGACTGTATCTCCCTCCCCAGAGAGGACTGCTCCTGCCCCCTTCTCCAGCACTAACAAAAATGTCACCATCACAGTGTCAACTCCTCGCATGAGGATACTAGGGAGCAGTACCATGAGATCAGAGACCATTTTACTTAGCACCAATGACAAGGCAAGAAAAGGGAGAACTGCTCCTGTCTCTGTGTCCACTGGACCACCATGAATTTTTGAACTAAGGGCTAGGGGTGCAGGGATGGGGAGCTTGGTGGGGAAGGGGAGACTAGGGGGTCAATCTTTTGACGACTGGCTACCCAGGTTGTATTTCTTGAATGGGGGGATGGAAAGGGGGTCGACTGGCTAGCCAGTTCTGACTTTTGTGAAGGAGGATGCCCCGATCCTCCTCCTGACTGTTCCCTATAGGGACTAGATGTCCGGGGGGCCAGTGCTAAACGGGGGACAAAAACTTGCTCTGCCCTTCCCTTGCTCTTGCCATAGCTCCTGTGATCCCTACATCAGCAGGCACGGTGAGAGTTCCCACACAATCAGCCGATCTGACAATGGCAGGTCACCATGGTAACTGCAAACCTCCACAGTATCTGCAGAACTGGAGCTGGACATTCCCCCTGCACATAGCGCACCGTTCTTGCAGCTATCATGTGGTAGGCCATGGCCTATGATCGCCTGCAAATATGAAAGGCCTGTAAGTTAGGCCCTGATTCCAACCTCCATCTGAGAAGAACCAAGAATCTGTAAAAGTTTGAGAAACCTGTTTTAAACTGTTTAACAAGACGTTTTTCATGAATTTATAAATCCTTTATTATTCTCTTGTGTTCTGATGATAGAAATGTTTCAATACTTGCATTCCTAGAGCTAGAAATGACCTTGCAGTAGAATTGTATCCATGTCTAGAAACTGTACCATTGTTAGAATAGCCTGGGAAGAGGGAACTGGGTGCTAGGCCCAGGAAGGGTCTCCGATTGGACAAATGCAGGGGGCATTGGGACCAATAGAAAGTCTGCATGTATCAAACTGGAAAGAAATGTATAAAATGAATATGTTTCTGTAAGAACTTTGCTCAGTCCTTTTTGAAGCTTGACTGTCTGGGCCTTGTGCACAATAAATTGGCTTGGACCCTGCAATTGACTCCTGGATTTATTCATTGTCTGCACTTCGCTGCTTCATATTCTTGGTGCGTTGGCTGGGAATGTGCGGATAGTGAATGGTATTCAAGCGAATATTCCATGCATTTCGCCTCTAGGTTTGGTCCGGTTGGAACCGTGTCTGTCCGACCGCAGGGGAAACCTCAGGCGCCACCGGTCCTCTTGTATCGGGGAGGGTTCCGCCTCGCTCGGTGGACCACTGGGTCCAGCTGGCCAACACCTCCGAACCCGAGGGGAGTCCAGGATCCAACCCATGAACTGGTTTGGTATCAGGAACCGGATCCGGTGAGTAGACATTTTCTTGTTTGATAGTCAGTGAAGCCTGGGGAAAGTCTTACATGAGTATGTGAGACAAATTTGGTATAGACTAACTGGGAACGTCTTGCATAAGTGTGCAAAGACGAGAGAGCCTGATCACCTCTCATAAGGGCGGTCCTAGTACGCTCCGCATAAGGGTTAGCGGAAGCCGAAGCCACCGACCCTTCGGGATGAGTTAGTCAGTAAAACCTTGGGCATTTGAAAAATAATTTCTTGTTGATGGTATGACTGTTTGTGTGATTGAGAGATCTTGAAACACAGACCGAGTGAGAGCAGACTCCTGAGTAGCGCAGTTCCTGGCCGGGCGACCGCGCCCAGGTCGCGAAAAGGAGGTATGGGCAGAAGATAATCCACCTGGCCTAGCGAAGAACATAGCCCCTGTCATTGTCGCTCTCAAGCCAGGAGCGGAACCAGTGCATGTGAAGCAGTATCCTCTTCCTCGACCAGCTATTGAAGGTATCCACTGCCATCTGATGAAACTACTGAAGTATGGACTTATCAAGGAGTGCCAGTCACCTTGGAATACTCCCCTTCTCCCAGTCAAGAAACCTGGGACAGGGGATTACCACCCAGTACAAGATCTCAGGCAAGTAAATGATGCAACTGAAACTATACATCCAGTGGTACCAAATCCTTATACTCTCTTGGGACTGATCCCCGCTGAGGCTACTCATTTCACTGTCCTGGACCTGAAAGATGCCTTCTTTTGCATATGCCTAGCCCCCACCAGTCAACTTTTGTTTGCCTTTGAATGGCAAGACCCCACAACAGGAAGGCGGGGCCAGCTCACCTGGACTCGATTACCTCAAGGATTCAAGAATTCACCTACTCTCTTCAGTGCTGCTTTAAATCAAGATCTCTCAAGCTACTCAGTGAACCCAGGACAAAGGGTTCTCCTTCAGTATGTGGACGACCTGCTCATAGCCACAAATTAAGAACGTGAATGTCTACAAGCCACCAGTGAACTCTTGCACCTTCTAAATGAGGCTGGATACAAAGTCTCAAGAGCCAAGGCGCAATTATGTCAAACTGAAGTTAAATATCTAGGGTTCCAGTTGTCTAGTGGGATTCGACGCTTGGGACCGGAATGCAAAGAAGCTGTGTGCAGTATTCCCACTCCAACCACCAGGAGGCAAGTAAGAGCCTTCCTGGGGGCCGCAGGATACTGTCGTATATGGATCCCCAATTTCGCTCTGCTAGCAAAACCATTGTATCAAGCTACCAAAGGAATGGAAAAGTCTCCACTGGAGTGGGGACCCGAACAGGATGCAGCATTTCAATCTCTGAAAACCGCTCTGATGTCATCACCAGCTCTGGGTCTACCAGATGTCCAGAAACCTTTCCGTCTCTATGTTCATGAGTCACAAGGAAATGCTCTAGGGGTGCTGACTCAATTTCTTGGATCTTGGCAACGGCCGGTAGCCTATTTGTCAAAACAGTTGGACGTGGTAGCAAAAGGTTGGCCCCCTTGTTTGAGAGCTGTTGCAGCTACAGCCCTTCTATTGAGCAAAGCAGACAAGCTCACTCTGGGACAGAATCTTCAAGTTACTGTACCACATTCTGTTCTGACCCTCATGGAACACAAAGGGAGTTTCTGGCTCACAAATTCACGAATGTTGAAGTATCAGAGTATGCTGTGTGAAAACCCCCAGATACAGTTGAAGGTCAGTCAAGCTCTGAATCCTGCTACGTTGCTCCCAATTGGTTCTGGCCCCCCTGATCATGACTGTTTAGAAATTATGGACACTGTATTCTCAAGTCGCCCGGATCTGACTGATGTCCCTTTGGAGGACCCTGAACGGACTTTCTTTGTAGATGGAAGCAGTCTCGTCATCAATGGGCATCGTTGTGCCGGGTATGCAGTGGTGACCCTTGATCTGGTAGTTGAGTCCTCAGCTCTGGCCCCAGGAACTTCAGCACAGAAGGCTGAACTGATAGCTCTCACTAGAGCACTGACATTAGGAGAAGGGCTCCGTTTAAATGTGTACACCGATTCCAAGTATGCCTTCACAACTTTGCATGCACATGGAGCACTTTATAAAGAACGAGGGTTGATCACTTCAGGAGGCAAGTCCATTAGGTATGGGCCTGAGATATTGATATTATTAGATGCCGTGTGGGCCCCTAAGCAAGTTGCAGTCATGCACTGTCGAGGTCATCAAATAGGAATAGGAGAAGTTGCCAGAGGGAATAGGTTTGCTGATGCCACTGCCCGAAAAGCAGCCACAACTGGACGAGTTTTGACCCAAGATACTTCGGTACAGGCAGCCTTATTCCCTGTGCCCCTTAGCTCATGGGCCCCTCAATACACTACAAGAGAGTTAGATTACTTCTGTGAAAAGGAGGGGGTGTCCTAACAGAAAAAGGTTGGATAGTGCTGCCACCTCCAGAGGGTAGCGCATCCCCAGGTCCCACAGTAATTCCTGAAGCATTGGGACCGGCCTTTGTTCATGCTTTTCATCAGGCCACACATTATGGGAAAACTGCCATGGAGAGAGCCCTAAGACCCCATTTCTGTATCTCACTATTAGGGCCCCTGTCCGCTTCAGTGGCTCAGCAATATTTTACATGTGCTAAGAATAATGCTAAACAGGGTCCCAATCCACCCCCAAGAGTTCAGTCAGTAGGAGTTAACCCTATGAGTGATATTCAGGTGGATTTTACTGAAATGCCATGAGCAAATGGATATCACTATCTGTTGGTCTTAGTTTGCACATTTTATGGGTGGGTAAAAGCTTTTCCCACCTGAACTGAGAAAGCTCGAGAAGTCACTAGAAGACTGCTCCATGAGATTATTCCTCGATTTGGAATACCATTGACTATAGGATCAGATAATGGACCCTCATTTGTGTCCCAAGTGACCCAACAGTTAGCTCGAGCTCTACAGATACAATGGAAGTTGCACACTGCCTATAGACCCCAGATTTCAGGGAAGGTAGAACGTATGAATAGGACCCTGAAATCTCAGTTGTCCAAGCTTTGTCAAGAAACACACCTAAAGTGGCTCCAGGTTCTCCCTATAGCCCTTCTTAGGATACGTTCTGCTCCAACCAAGTCCTTAGGAGTTTCCCCTTTTGAGATTCTGTATGGGCGACCTCCACCCATTGTACAGGGAATAAAAGGAGATATGAAACAAATTGGATCTGAAATAACTAGACAAGAACTATTGGCTTTAGGTTCTGTTTTGCAGAGTCTTCACACCTGGGTACAAGATTGATTGCCCATTAATTTGACGGAACCTCTGCATCCCTTCAAGCCTGGAGTGTCAGTATGGATCAAAGAGTGGAGAAAGACCCCACTGGAACCGCATTGGAAGGGACCTTATGTTGTTATTCTATCAACTTCAACTGCAGTAAAAGTTGCAGAGCTTGAACCCTGGATCCATTATAGTCGAATAAAGCCGGCAGCCGCTCCTGAACTTGGTCAATGGACTTCAGTAGATGACCCTGAAACTCCATTGCGGCTTATATTGCGGAGACAACCGGCGTTGTAAGAGTCTTCAGGATTCACAATCCTGCCCCTGTCACACAAGGGTGGCAGTCGACAGGTCTACATACAGCGGAAGCAGAGAAGAAGAAGAAGAAGAAGACTCTACAAGTTCATCGTTCCCAATATTTCAGTTGATCTCTAAAGACTGTAGTCATGATGTTCCTCTACTACTGTTTTATGGGGGCGGTAGCCCTGGGATTCCTGGATAAGACTTTTGCCCTACCCCCTTGTGCAGCTTGTATAACTACCACCCGAACTGGGATAAAGGTCACTCAGACTTTACTTTATCATTCCTACTATACATGCACTGGTATAGTTAGTCGATGTGTGTATAATGGTACAGAATTGAATATCTGTACGAAAGGGAAGAGTAAAACTTGCTTCAACCCTCGTCAGAACCCCTCTTATTATGTGCTGGAGGTGCGCTGGAATGATGAGGAGGGGGCCCTCATAAATGCCACACGTCAACTCCCTGATCCCACAAGACCCGTTATCCTAAATTTTGATGCCTGTGATGTAATAAACAGAAATGCTTACTACAAGTGTGGGTCTTGGGAACAGGCCTACTACTATGATGATAAATATATGTGTCCTGAAGGAGCATACGGATGGGGACAGTGTACTGGAAAGTATTCCCCAACCGCCTACAGTAAGTCATCTAAAGATGCCTACTTCTGTCCAAAGTGGGAATGCGTGTATTATGCCACTTGGTCTGGTGGGTCTACTGGACGAGATGGAGATAATCGCATAGCCAGCTTGGAAAGATTATCGTTACCTGAGCCTCAGAAGTGCCTGCAATCCTCTACAGCTCCTCATACTTAACCCTAGCCAGTGGAAGCAGGGGTTCATATTTGGGTTACATATAGCAGGAGGAGGCATAGATCCTGGAACTTTTATACATATACAGCTGAATACTAAGACTCATGTATCTGCACCTTATCAAATACATCATTCCTTTTATGAGGCCATGCAGGCAGAATTTGAAATCCCTCACACCTCCCAAAACTTGTTCATTGAACTTGCTGGGGCAGTAGCGTCTAGCCTCCACATCTCTGATTGTTTCTTCTGTGGCGGAACTAAGATGGGAGACCAATGGCCCTGGAAGGCGCAAGAAGTGAATTATTCCATTCCTTATAATCAGACTGCATTACATAACACTAATAGTGAGTGGGTATTGGCTCACCCTATTGTTGGTAACTTGTGTTTTGCTCGTACAGGACCACAGTTTACTATGCTAGTCGGACAGCTGGTCTGTCTCAATCAGAAGTTTTACAACAGTACCACAAAGAAGACGTCCTGGTGGTCGGGGGTAAATACTCCAGAGCCCCCAAACCCTTTAGTCCTCTTTCCTAATCTTGCCAGCATCTGGACTAATTTAGCGTTTCATAGTACCTGGCAAGCTCCACCTGGACTATATTGGATTTGTGGAACCCGAGCATATGCTAGGCTTCCTCACCATTGGGGAGGAGCATGTGTATTGGGAACTATACAACCTTCCTTCTTTCTTCTTCCCATGGAGAACAATTGGGTTTCCCTGTGTACAAGAGTCGACAGAAACGAGAGGTCTTGAAAATAGGCCAATGGGACAAATGGGATGATGAAGAGTGGCCACCTGAGAGAATCATTTCATACTACGGACCCGCCACTTGGACACAAGATGGGACCTGGGGATACCGCAGACCTGTGTACATGATAAATCGTATTATACGCTTGCAAGCTGTTGTTGAAATAATAACTAATGAAACTAGTAAAGCACTAACTCTTTTAGCTAAGCAAAGCACACAAATGCGCACAGCCATTTATCAGAATCGTTTAGTCTAGATTATTTGTTAGCAGCTGAAGGTGGAGTATGTGGAAAATTGAATTTAACCAACTGTTGTTTGCAAATTGACAATAATGGACAAGTTGTTGAAGATATTGCTACTCAAATGCAAAGACAAACATATGTGCCTATACAGACTTGGCATGGTCTGAAGCTTGATAGATGGTTTGGTTCAGCAGTCTCATGGTTAGGTGGTCTAAAAACCATTGTGTTTATTGTATTATTCATATTAACTATATGCTTGTTGCTTCCATGCCTATTATCCCTTTGCTTACGTATGATAACCTCAGTTATTGATAACACTGTAGAACGGAAGGCAGCTACAAAAGTTTTAGGTATGTGGCAATATTACCCTATACCCCAACATGATGATGTGACGCGAGTATAATGTGTGATTTAATTCCCACCCTTTTTAACTTGCGGGTGGGAATAATCAAAGGGGGGAATGTGGTAGGCTATGGCCTGTGATCGCCTGCAAATATGAAAGGCCTGTAAGTTAGGCCCTGATTCCAACCCCCATCTGAGAAGAACCAAGGATCTGTAAAAGTTTGAGAAAGCTGTTTTAAACTGTTTAACAAGAAGTTTTTCATGAATTCATAAATCCTTTATTATTCTCTTGTGTTCCGATGATAGAAATGTTTCAATACTTGCATTCCTAGAGCTAGAAACAACCTTTCAGTAGAATTGTATCCATGTCTAGAAACTGTACCATTGTTAGAATAGCCTGGGAAGAGGGAACTGGGTGCTAGGCCCAGGAAGGGTCTCCGATTGGACAAATGCAGGGGGCGTTGGGACCAATAGAAAGTCTGCATGTATCAAATTGGAAAGAAATGTATAAAATGAATATGTTTCTGTAAGAACTTTGCTCAGTCCTTTTTGAAGCTTGACTGTCTGGGCCTTGTGCACAATAAATTGGCTTGGACCCTGCAATTGACTCCTGGATTTATTCATTGTCTGCACTTCGCTGCTTCAATCACACGGCATTTTTACATAGCTGCAAAGGCAATTACCATGGTTTAGTAAACATGCCCCTAGGCTGCCGTATTTTATGTTTTCAACACTTAAATTTTCAGGATCACAATCCAAATCTGAAGAAGGGAACTATATGGTCTTTCAGCAATTCTTATATTAATTCTTAAAAAAACAGAGATAAACAACCTGCAAAGAATCAAGTTATTCTGCAGAATATACAATGCTACTGGGACTCAGCAAAATTCTCCAACATACTTAGTTCTGAAAGCTATAAGAAGTTCTGATCTTATTTACCACAACTGTCTGAAGCATTTACCACAACTGTCTGAAGCTGAAAAATGTCTCCTGCTATTCACCAGAGGTACATGTGATAGACTCCAGAACTTACCGTAATGTACTGCCCGTTGTGCATGCAGCCACAGGATTTGATTGGCACACAGTTATCAACATCATACAGTGCTCCATGGTCGCACAAACAGCTCTCAGAGCAGTCAATGGCACAGTGGGGAAAATCAGTGATGGATGAACAGGTAGAATCACAAGTGCTCGAACAGAGGTCATAGTGACTACTGGAGGGGCAGTTAAATGCTGCAAAGACAAAGATATGTTTTGTTATATGAAGTCCTGTTATCTAGAAGCTGACTGCAGATTCTTTTGAATCTGTTCTTAGATCTGTTTTGCAGGAAACAGATCTAAGAACAGATTTAAGGCTCTGAGAAATTAACTAAGAAAACCCTACATTTTGCAAAAGTTGTGAAAATATTTCCGCAGTTTCAAATTTTTTAAGACTCATTGAGAGAATTGCAATATTCTGCAAAATTTCATTGAAGGGTCTGTTTACTAAATATTACCAGGTACTAACAAACAGTACCGTGCAATATCTGCCCTTGCCCCCATAAAAACAGCATGAGCACTGCAACCGATTGCACACATTAATGTTTAGTATACAGGTTCCCAAATCTCCATTAAGGACAGCACAAACCTTTCTGTGAATTTTAGGCAATTTTTCTTCAAAAGACAAGGAAATCTGAAGAAAAAGGTTTGCAAAAGTAAAATATTTTGTTTGTAAAATTTCACTGCACTAAAATTCACATCGCTATAGAAATGAATTTATTTAATGGCTGTATGCAAATAAAAAAAATCACATATTCCCCAACACTTTAAAAAAATGTATCTTGTCTGCTAACACCATACTGGGTCAGACCAAGATCCATGAAGCCCAGTATCTTGTTTCCAAAAGTGGTCCATCCAGGTCACAAGTACATGTCAGGTTCCCAAAAAGGAACACAGATTCCACAATGCTTGTCCTGGATAAGCAGTTGATTTCCTGAGTCCTCTTTAATAATGGTTTATGGACCTTTCCTCTAGGAACTTGTCCAAAACTTTTTTTTAATCCAGCTACACTAGCAGCTTTTACTATATCCTCCGGTAACGAATTCCAGAGTTTGATTATGTGTTAAGTGAAAAAATATTTTCTCTTATTAGCCTTAAAAGGGTTATATTGTAGCTTCATTACATGTCCCCTAGTCTTTCTACTTTTTAATGGAATATACAACCGATCTATGTTTTTTCCCGTTCCACTCCATTCATTAATTTATAGACCTCTATCATATCTCGTGGAGGAGTAGCCTAGTGGTTGGGTCAAGGTACTTCAGGCTGGAAGGTCGGGGGTTCAAATCCCACTAAAGGACAGCAACCTTGGGCCGGAAGGACTGGGGTTTCTAGTCCCACAGGTGCTCCTTGTGGTCTTGGGCAAGCCACTTAACCCTCCATAGCCCATGTTCCCTGTAAAATAGTTCTCTGTGTGCTGTGCTTTCCTGTCTAATCAATGTGTTTATACCTCAAAAATTTCCTGTCATGATTTGACAATTTCCAATCTGTAATCAAAAAAACCGCTGCTGATCACTGGAAGTAGCGGTATACAAATGTATACTAAATAAATAAATCTCCCCTCAGCTGTCTCTTTTCCAAGTTGAAAAGCCCTAACCATTTTAAGCCCCTCTTCATAGGAGTATCCTTCTATCCCCTTTATCATTTTGGTGGCTCTTCTCTGTACCTTTTCTAATTCTGCTATATCCTTTTAAGATACGGCAACCAGAATTGAACACAATATTCAAGGTGCAATCACACTACAGAACGGTACAGAGACATTATAATATCCTTAGTTTTACTCTCTATTCCTTTTCTTGTGATTCCTAGCATTCTATTTGCTTTCTTGGCCGCCGCTGCACACTGGTCAGAGGGTTTCAACATAGTATCCACAATTACGCCTAAATCCTTTTCCTGGGTGGCGATTCCTAATGTCGAACCTTGGATCTTGTAACCGTAGTTTGGGTTGTTTGTTCCTAAGTACATAACTTTGCACTTGTTCACATTAAATGTCATTTAACATTTGGACGTCCAGTTTTTCAATTATCAAGATCATCTTGCAATTTTTCACAATCCTCTTGCGTTTTAACAACTTTGAATAATTTGGTGCCATCTGCTAATTTCATCACTTCACTCATTATTCCCATTTCCAGGTCATTTATAAATATGTTAAAAAGCAGTGGACCCAGCACAGATCCCTGGGGTACTCCACTATTCACCTTTCTCCATTGAGAACCTTGCAGGGGCTCTTTTTCCTTCGATCGCTATCAGCAGGTTGAAAAAATGCTATCGGTGTGTGAAATTTATGTCCCTCACCGATACGCATGACTGATGTCTCTGGTTCCTTGGGCCCAACCATGACCTGACGGTCGGTGGCCCGTGTAGGAAAATATCCTCTAAGGCCCTGAAGAGCCGCCAGCAGCAGCATGATAAGATTTTTTCTGAGTGCTTGCCTTCGAGAGCCCGGACCTCGTCTGAGGCCTCTATTTCTCGGGGGGAGCACTCCGAGATGAAGCAGCATCATGGTTCCTCGGAGAGGGGGTCTCCCTCAAGGGAACACAAGAGGAAGAAGAAATCCTCAAAGGCGGCGTCTCTGTATGGCCCCGAGCGACCCGGCTCCTCTCGGGCCCTGTCGCGGAGTCCCGAGCGCCAGCCGGGATCTTCGGAGAAGGAGTGCCCGGCAAAGGTTCCTCATTGGGAGATGGATCAGCCAAGGTAGGTAACAACTGTCCTCATTGAGGACTCCCGTCCAGGTGAATTAGCATCCCGGTGGCTGCGGAGCCTTCCGGAATCGAGTCCAGAATGGTGGCCTTGGAGCGCAGTTTCACTGCCTTCATGGAGCAGCAGCGGGAGCTGATTGCCGATCTGTCTGGTTCCTCCGCCCCGACCACCAGGCCCTCGATGTCAAAGTCGACCCCGGAGGTCGAGCCTATGCTAGAGACTTTTCGGACTTGAGTTGATCCTCGACCGAGGTCCCACTCAGCCTCCCGTTCAGGACCGAGGTCATCACTGCCGAGCCTTTCGGCATCAGGGCAGTCGGAGTCCCCCCGATTCCTCCTTTGAGGCACCGGCATGGGAAACGGAGGATGAGGAGTCCCCAGAAACCTGTCGGCACAGGGATGTTCCATCCGATTCCCCAGTGTCTGAACCTCGGAGAAGATCCCCTCTGGAGGACTTGAGGTTCTTGGACTTCGTGAGGGATATGTCCAAGGCTTTGGTGTTCCCCACGGAGTCCGAGGAGGATTCTCGAGCCGACGACCTTGAGATCTTACAGTATGAGGCCCCCCCTCGGGGGGCCCTTACTGTACTTGTGCCTCCGATCCTGGAACGACTGATGCTCCGCATGTGGGAGATGCCAGCGTTGGTGCCGGTCATCAGCAAATGGCTCAACTTGATGTATCGAGTCCGCTGGAGCCGAGTTTCAAAAGTCACAATTGCCACACAACTCCATGGTTGTGGAATCGGCCTTGCGCAGGCTGAAGAGCCAGAAGATGCACTCCTCTGTGCCTCTTGGCAGGGAGGCCCACAACTTGGATGCCCTCGGCAGGAAGTGCTTTCCGGGTTCAATGCTGACTTGTCGAATCCAGGTCTACCAGCCATACATGGGCATGTACCTGAGGGACCTGGTGAAGGAACTCGCCGGGTTCTCGGCTGGTCTCTCCGAGGGAGCTTTGCAGCGCTTCCGGAGCCTGTCCACAGCCGTCCGTGAGTGCTCGAAGTTTATGTCTCGAGTGGCCTATGATGGGTTCGAGTTGGCAGCTTGGGTAGCTGCGGCTGGCATCAGTGCATGCCACCAGGCATGGCTGCAGTCGTCGGACCTCAAACAGTGGGTTCAGGACAAGTTGGTCGATGTCCCATGCCAGTGGGAGAACCTCTTTGGCAAACCCATGACTGACAAGGCTGCAGAACTGGAGACCAAGTACATGACAAGGACACGGCTCTCCAAGAAGACATCTGACCCTTCTCGCAAGAAGGGCTCGGGTAAAAAGCCCTTTTACCCAAGGAAGGGTGCTGCTTACCGAAGCTACCCCCATTTTCAGGCCTCCCTGGCTCCCCCAACTGGGGCAGCAGGCCAAGGGACAGGGGTATGGCCCACGTAAACAGAAAGCCCCCAAACCCCAGGCACCGGCTCCGTCCCAGCCTGGCAGTGGCTTTTGACTCCTACAGCATGGCCCCTCTTCCCTCAGGAGCCAGGCAGACCACAGGAGGCAGGCTTGCCCTGTATGCCCACAGTGGACAGCCATTACAACTGATGCCTGGGTCTTACAGGTGGTCTGGGAGAGCTTCCTTCTTCACCTAGCCCAGGTGCCTCCTCCTTACTTCCCGGGAGAGACCCTCAGGACTCCCCTTCACCGGGGACCTTCTTTTGAAGGAGTTGGCAGGTCTTCTCAAGGATTAGGTGGTGGAACTATTGCCCTACCACCTGCAAGGCAAAGGATTCTACTCCAGGTACTTTCTGGTACCAAAGATAGCAGGAGACCTCAGGCCAATCTTCGACCTGTGCAACGTAAACAAGTTCTTGGTGAGGGAGAAGTTCAAGATGCTCTCCCTTGGAATATTGCTGCCTTATCTCTGCCAGGGAGTGTGGACCCTGAGCAAGAGAGCACAACAGATCAATTTCTTGGAGCTCCATGCTATCCGCCTGGCCCTGGGAGTTTTCAGGTAGATCCTGGCCCACAAACCGGTCTTGGTACAGACAGACAACCAGGTGGCCATGTTCTATGTGAACAAGCAGGGTGGCACGAGGTCCTGTCTCCTATGTTAGGAAACCCTGGATCTGTGCTCGTTTGCAGCCCGGCATGGCATTAATCTTCGGGCTGTCTACCTGCCGGGCCAGGACAACTGGTTAGCTGGGTTGGGGTAGCTAATTGGCTTTTCCAAACCTGGGGACGGCCGGTGATGGACTTGTTTGCAAGTCCAGCCAATCACCAGTTGCCCTGTTTCTGCTCCAGGCAGTCACACCCGCACAGGGTGGCCGCCGGTGCTTTTCTGATATCATGGTCGGTAGGTCTCCTGTATGAGTTTCCTCCGACGCCTCTGGTGGCCAAGATTGTTCAAGATCCTCCAGGACAAGGCCTCAGTCACCCTTGTAGCCACGCGGTGGCCGAGGCAGCCCTGGTTTCCACTTCTATTTCAGCTAGCAGTGGAGGCCCCCATTCCCCCGGGGTCCTCCCCAAGCCTTCTGTCTCAGGAGAGGGGCGTTCTCCTGCATCCCAACCTCAGCTCCCTTAACCTGATAATGTGGCTGCTTAAAAGGTGATGCTCGCTCCGCTCCTCCTTCCAAAAGATATTGAAGAGGTCTTGCTGGTCTCAAGGAGGCCGTTGACTAGACGGGCCTATGCCTTAAAGTGGGGCAGGTTTGAGGCTTGGTGCGAGGGGCAGAGTGTGGATCTCTTCTCCTGCCAGGTTGGAGTGGTTTTCCAGTACCTTCTCCACCTCTCGAATTTGGGCCTCAAGTCCAACTCCATCAGAGTGCACCTCAGTGCCCTTGCGGTGAACCACTTCCCGGTGGAGGAGAAGCCCCTCTCTGCCCATCCTTATTTTGTATATAGTTTTCCCGGTTCTTCCAAGTTTACTACCCCTGTTCAATGTAAACTCAATGTGACCTGCTGCATTGTTGTATGTTTTGTTCAATTGTAAACCGCACTGATTATAATAGCGCGGTATATAAGAGACTTAAATAAAATAAATAAATAAATCCCTTGGTTTCTTGGTTTTTGAGAGGCCTGCTTCTTTTGAAACCTCTGGTTCGCCCTCCAGCGACCGAGTGGGATCTGAATGTGGTTTTTGGGCAGCTTACTTGGCCGCCTTTTGAGCTGATCGTGACCTGCCCTCTCCGCTACCTCTCTTGGAAAGTGGTTTTCTTAGTGGCACTCACGTTGGCTCGGCGGGTGAGTGAGCGTCAGACCCTGGTGTCAGAAAGGCCTTACACCAGATTCTATAGGAACCAGGTGGTGCTTCGCACAGACCCCAAGTTCCTTCCGAAAATGGTCTCCTCGTTCCACCTCAACCTAGAGGTGGTGCTACCTACCTTTTTTTCCCAGGCCACATGCCAGTCGGGCAAAGACAGTACTGCATACCCTGGACTGTAAGAGGGCGTTGGCCTTCTATACCCAGCATACGCACGTGCATAGAAAGGCTTCTCAGCTTTTCGTATCCTACGACCCCAGTAAGCTGGGGATAGCTGTTTCTAAGCATACGCTGTCCACCTGGGTAGCAGACTGTATAACCTGGGCATACAGTGCAACCGAGCTTCCAATGGAGGGTCGTGTTACTGCCCATCGGGTCAGGGCCATGGTGGCATCAGCGGCTCATTTCCGCTCTGTTCCACTGGCAGACATCTGCCGGGCCGCCACCTGGTCTTCGGGTCAGACTTTCACAACCCATTATTGCCTGGAAAGGGAGTTCCGACAGGACAGTGCTTTCAGCCAGGCTGTACTCCATAATCTTTTCGAGGTCTAGGAAACTCCTGCCCTCCGACCCTTCTTTGTCAGGCTACCGGAGTGCTATTCTCTTAGTTGAATTTCTATTGTGGCTGCATGCGGCTTTCGTAGAGGGAACCTATTTTTCAGCTGTGGGTTCTCGGTAGCCTATAGCTGGGGAGTCCCATATGTGAGGACTGATTTCCTGCTTGCTCCCTCCTCCCCTTGGAGTTGCAGTCCTATTATTATTTTTGTTCTTTTCGCTATCTTTTTAGTTATGTCATTTGACTGAGCAAGATGGCACCCTTGGGCGGGAAGGGGACCACAAATGCGTGATGGCAACTCCCAAAGGTTTTCTCTGAAAGCTGGGGATTTGCTCCGCATGAGGGCTCCGTCGGCGCCGCGTCACCCATATGTGAGGACTGATTCCCGCTGTACCCAGAGAACACCTGTTACAGGTGAGTAACTACGCTGTGCGGGACCCCTTGAAGTGTGGCGTCCTGTGTGAACAACATTCCTGTACAATGGATGGGCCGCCCCTGCAGGTGCAATTCTATAATCATTATGCTACTGTGAATCAGTATTTGTATGCTGCAGCTGTTGTGGAATGGCTTTTTTTAATAGAGATTTATTGGGGTGTTCTTTTGGGTAGTGAGGGCTTCTTTTCTCTTCCTTCTCCCACCACACAGAGAAAACGAAATTAGGTCTTACCTGCTAATTGTCTTTCCTTGAACTTTCTCCGGGCCAGTCCAGGGAAAGGTAGGGTTGTCAATCCTCTATAGCAACTGAGGACTGAATGCTTCAAGTTTTCTGAGAGGTGAAGCCACTCCCCCTTAGGGCTTACCATCAGTCTCCTTGTGACAAAGCAACTAAAGAGAAAAAAACTGAAAAGAGTAGAGTAACCCTTGAAAAACTGATAACAATCTATAGTTCTGGAACAACAAGAAAGGAAGAAACACGCTTCCGTTGCACACTTCTGATAATTTTTTTTTTTTTTTTTATTAGTAGGTACTACAGAGCCACCCAAGTGTGGCATTGCTCGCATGCGCCCCGCCCCCAGTTGTGCTTCTGGAGCGAAGACGCTGAGAAGATGACATGCTTCGACGATGCCAAAAAGAGATACAGAGATACTGCTTACAAAAGGCGGAACCCCAGGGTGGGACCCTGGACTGGCCCGGAGAAAGTTCAAGGAAAGACAATTAGCAGGTAAGACCTAATTTCGTTTTCCTTATCACTTCTCCGGGCCAGTCCAGGGAAAGGTAGGGCAGTACCAAAGCAGTACCTAATTTTGGGAGGGACCCGCCAAACCTGAGATAAGAGCAGCAGCCCCCACCTTAGCATCGTCCCGGGCTTGAACATCTAAGCGATAATGCTTCGCAAACGCATGCAACGAAGACCACGTTGCTGCTCTGCAAATATCAACTGGCGGAATACAAGCGAACTCCGCCCAGGAAGTTGCTTGAGCTCGAGTGGAATGAGCTCGCAATGACGCCGGCAGAGACAGACCGCGGATAGAATAAGCTTCGGCAATGGCTTTGCGTACCCAGCGGGCAATGGTGGACTTAGAGGCCGCGAGACCCTTCCGAGGACCACTGAACTGGACAAAGAGCCTATCCGTCTTACGAATAGACTGGGAAATCCGAAGGTATGTCTTGAGAACGCGAGCCATATCTAAACGCCGGAGCACTCGGTCCATGGGAGAATGGGAGGTATCCGAAAAAACCGGCAACGCTACAGATTGGTTAACATGAAAAGACGACAGGACTTTCGGTAAAAAAGCAGGAACCGTGCGCAGCAACACCCGTTCGGGAAGAAACTGCAAATACGGTTCCCGACAAGATAAGGTTTGCAAATCCGAAATTCTGCGCGCCGAACACAAGGCGACCAGGAAGGCCGTCTTCCAAGAACACTGCCGTATCTGTCGCGAGCAAAGGGATGTGAAAGGAGAGTGAGACAAAGCATCCAAAACCACCTTCAAGTCCCAAGGAGGAACCACCGAGCGAACTGGAGGACGGATAATTTTTGCCGCTCGCAAAAAACGACGTATATCGGGATGCGCAGAAAGACGGCGTCGCTGCACCAGACCCCGAAAACAGGTAAGCGCCGCTATTTGAACTTTAAGAGTACTAAGAGCCAGCCCCTTGTCCAAGCCATGCTGTAAAAAAAGGAGAAGCTGCGGCAAGGAAGAAGACATAGGCCGAACATTGCGCCGAGCACACCAGGTTTCAAAAAGGCGCCAAACTCGCACATATGCCAGAGAAGTCACCGGTCTCTTAGACTGTAACAAAGTAGAAACGACAGGAGCAGCATAACCTTTGCGTGTCAATCGCGTCCTCTCAAGAGCCAAGCCGTAAGCAAGAAGCGATCCACCCGTGGCATGAGAATCGGACCTTGATGTAGAAGATTGGTGCGGACTGGAAGAGGCCACGGCTGATCTACGAGGAGTCGAACTAGATCGGCATACCAAGGTCTGCGCGGCCAATCCGGAGCTATGAGAATCACCAGCCCCCTGTGGCGGGCAATACGCTGTAGAACTCGACTCAGCATCGGCCAAGGAGGAAAAACGTACAGCAGAGAATCCGGAGGCCAGGGTTGAACGAGAGCATCGAGTCCCTCGGACATGTGTTCCCTGCGCCTGCTGAAGAAACGGTTCGCTTTGGCATTGCTGCACATCGCCATCAAATCCATTGTTGGTTGCCCCCAACGCAAGGTGAGATCGTGAAAGACCGCCACATTCAACTCCCACTCTCCGGGATCGAGAAGATGACGGCTGAGATAATCCGCTTGCACATTCTCCGTGCCTGCAACATGAGCCGCGGAGAGCGCTAACAGATTTTGCTCCGCCCAAGTCATTAGCGTTTGACATTCGGCTAAGAGAGAAGGAATTTTGGTTCCCCCTTGACGATTGATATACGCCACCGTTACTGCATTGTCGGAAAAAATCTTGACCGCCGAACCCTTGAGAAAGGAAGCAAAGCGAAGGAGTGCAAGACGAGCTGCTCTGAGCTCCAACAGATTGATGGACCAGGAGCTCTCCTCGGGGGTCCAAGCACCCTGAGCAATATGTGTCTGACAGTGAGCCCCCCAGCCGACCAGACTTGCATCCGTGGTGACCAACACCCAGGACGGTTCCAGTAAGGAAACTCCCCCGGATAGATGTTCCCGAACTAACCACCACTCGAGACTGCGTCTGACGGGAATTGAATAGGGTAGGCGCTGTGAGAGAGGATGAAGCTGTGGAGACCAAAGGGGACAACAAAGCCTGTTGTAAAGGCCGCATGTGTGCCTTGGACCACGGAACCAGGTCTAGCGCTGCCGCCATGGACCCCAAGAGCTGTAAATAAGTCCATGCCGACGGAGTCGTTAGCCGCAGAAACGCTTGAACCTGCTGAATCAGCTTGTCTATGCGGACTTCGGGCAACGAGACTCTCCCCCGCTTGGTGTCGAACAGAGCCCCCAAATAAACCATCCGCTGCGACGGTACCAAGAGACTCTTGGCTTGATTGATTACCCAACCGAGCTGCTCGAGAAGCTGCACTACGCGGGCCGTCGCGGCGATGGAATCGACTAGTGAATCGGCCCTGATCAACCAATCATCGAGGTACGGATGAACGCGGATGCCCTCTTTCCGAAGCGCCGCTGCAACCACTACCATGAGTTTCGTGAACGTGCGGGGAGCTGTAGCCAGCCCGAAGGGCAAGGCCTGAAACTGGAAATGACCCACGGGAAGGGCAAAGCGCAGATAACGCTGATGCGATGGACGGATGGGAATATGAAGATAGGCTTCCGTGAGATCTATGGAGGTAAGAAATTCTCCCGGCTGCACCGCACGAATCACGGTACGAAGAGTCTCCATGCGAAAGTGCGGCACCCGCAAAGTACGGTTTACGGCTTTGAGATCAAGTACCGGATGAAAAGAACCGTTCGGTTTGGGCACCACAAAATAAATCGAGTATCGACCGCAACCGTATTGGTCGAAAGGTACGGGAACGATCGCCTGCAAGTGCAAGAGGCGCGATAGCGTTTCCGCGACGGCTTCAGCTTTCCGCCCCGAGCCACTGGGTGACATCACAAACGCGGGAGGTAATGGGCACGCAAAATCGAGAGCATAGCCCTTCTGAATGATTTCCAACACCCATCTGTCGGAAGTAATGGTGGTCCAAGCCGTTAGAAATGTCTGTAGTCGCCCGCCTACCGGCACTAACGGCTGGACCAGCTGACCTTCATTGGGGCTTCTTAACGGTGGGCTGAGGCGCCCCAAAGTAGGACTTGTTAAAGCCCCTGGCACCCCGAAAGGACTGTCCACGAAAGTTGGGACGGCCTCTGGCATAGGGGGTAAAACGCGCCCCCCGAAAACGACGGAACTCTTTCCCAGAGCCCCGAGAGACCGATCCCGAGCGACCCGACTTGGGCCTATCTTCCGGCAAACGGCCGCCTTTGGAGTCACCTAAATCCTTAACAATCTTTTCCAAGGCTTCACCGAAAAGTAACTTCCCCTTATAGGGCAACTTACTGAGACGCAACTTGGAGGACACGTCCGCCGACCAGTTGCGCAGCCAAAGAAAGCGTCTAGCCGCCACGAGAGAGGCCATAGTCTTAGCCGCAATCCGTAACAAATCATAGAAGGCATCTGCCATATACGCCGCGGCTGACTCTAACTTTGCTGCGTCGGGAATGGCAGAAGGTTGCTCACCTGAGCCGTCCCCCTGTAACCAACGAATGGAAGCCCGAGAAACGTACGCCCCACATATCGCCGATTGTAACGCCAGAGTGCTGGAATCAAAGGCCTGCTTAAGAAGGATTTCCAACTTCCTATCTTGCAGATCTTTGAGAGCCGCTGCCCCCTCGACAGGAATGGTAGTCTTCTTGGTGACAGCGGAAATGATAGCGTCTACCTTTGGCATGTGCAACAAATCCTTTACTTCCTGGGGAAGAGGGTACAAGCGTGCCAAAGCGCGGCTACCACGCAGGGACGCTTCCGGACATTCCCATTCGGAATCATTCATCTGCCTGATCACCCGATGGAGAGGGAAACAGCGCTGTTCCGCTTTAAATCCCTGTAACAAGGGATCCTCCAAGGGCTCCTGCGAAGAGGAAGGAAGCAAGAGGTGCAGCGCTGTTAAAGATTGAGAAATAAGAGCCGAAAGTTCCTCCTTACGGAAGACGCGGAATACATTGGGATCCTCTCCAGGAGCAATCTCCCCCTCCTCCAAGTCGTCCGCCTCAAAATCCAAAGGTGCCTCAGCTCCCACCTCTGTATCACCCTGATCCAGGGAAATGGCAGGATCGTGAGGAGAAAAGAGATCAATGTTATCTGGAATAAAAACTTTAGCTTGAGATGATCCCTCACCAGGATCAGCAGGCTCGGTATTCCGTAGAGGCAGAGGAGAGGAAACTGGCTGAGAGGATTTCATCAAAAACGCTGTATGCATTGCCAGAATAAACTCTGGCGAAAAACAGGAAGGAATCCCCTCCTGAGTCTCAGGAATGGTATCGGTAAGCTTTGCTTGGCGTTTAGGCTCCTTAGAAGTCTTAGTTCTGCTTTTATGTGGCCGAGGCTGCTCTGAGACGGCAGACGCCGCTGGAGACAAAATGGCCGTCTTTCCCGCCTTTTCGGGCGGTAAAGACAGCTCCTGTGAGACCTGCAAAATCTGCTCAGCCATGAAGAAAAAACGGTACCGGAAAGGAGACCCGCAGAGGAGAAACAACGCACCGGCAAGGAACCCCAAAGAAGGAAAGTGAAACCAAGCGGCCCGAAATAGCGCGGCGGTATGAAAAAGCAGAAACGCTAAACAACTCACCACAGAAAATGGAGCCGGTCCCGCGAAGCCGCTGCCAGCGGCAGGGACAGCAAGAAATTCAGCGCTACGCTAGAGGTACAACTGGGGCCCCCAGGATCCTCTGAAAATGGAGACGGAGGCAGGCAATGAGGCAGGCTCTACCTCGCACTGCAAACAGTTAAAGTACTCACGTCTCAGCGCTCTTAAAGGCACAGTGTTAAAGGTAAATGTGCACTATTTGTATTTCAGAACTACAGACATCAGCTCTGCTAGAGCCAATATGGGTAAAACAAAGAAAGAGAAGAGGGAGAAAATTTAAGTCGATCCTCTAGAGTTGCTGAGGACTGAAAGACTGATGGTAAGCCCTAAGGGGGAGTGGCTTCACCTCTCAGAAAACTTGAAGCATTCAGTCCTCAGTTGCTATAGAGGATTGACAACCCTACCTTTCCCTGGACTGGCCCGGAGAAGTGATAAGGAAACTACACTTATCCAACACAGGAACTTCTCCTAGATCACCTCATCCCTTTCTGTGACTATAGCAGCATTCCAGTGCTCTACTGTCACATCTTTTCCACTGGCTGGATCCTACTCGCAGTCTCTGCTGCTCAATACATTGAAAGCAGGAAGGGCAGGCTCACTCACATAGAGGGGAGGATTCGAGAATTGCAGATAGGGGTTTTAAACTCTAAAAAATTTCCGACATGCTAGCCTTCCTTCTAGCTTCCAGACATTAATGTAAAAATCAGTAGAATCTGTTATAGATGTTAACTTATAATGATGCCACCTAATGGCTCATTATTATATCACATTGTTTTCCTACTTAGTTGTTGTTGTCACCTTTGACCTTCTGATGTAATACAACATGGTTCCTGTGCTCCAGCTGTGCTTAGGGTACCTTATTTCTAGCTGCTTTCCTGCATATGACAGAAAGTGTTTCCAGAGTATAATGAGTTGCAGAACAGTGAGTACACAGCAAGGCTTATAGTGATATTAATTGGCCTAAGTTTGCATGGCCCCTCCCTTGACATGGAAGTACAAAAGTATTACAGCATTATGGCAACTGCTAACAGATTCCATCTCCAGAAGCTAGAGATTACTTAAGTGACAATATGAATAATTTCAGGACAGATTTCGCGAACTACTTTTTAGCAATAGGCTTGCACAAGAAGCCAGCCGAAATGCAAGCAGCTACACTGAGAAAGGTGAAGGGTGCTGAATGGCATAATATTTATAAGCACAATTTGTGCATCACAGAACAGCTGAGGAAGGATACCAAAGTTATCCTGGATGCTTTAGAAGCCTATTTCAAACCCAACAAAATAATAATACATGAAAGATACATATTTGGCAAGTGCAAATTGTTGTTCAAATGTGGGTGGAGTGATGATGAAATGTACTGGAGGGATGAGGATTACACAGGGATTCCGAGTCTTTGTGGTGTCATTATCCAAAGGTGAAGATATTTTAGGCAGCAATTCAGTCCCATGTTTTTGATATACAGGAGTGTGCCCACATTTTAAGCTTGATGCTTGTGTGTTGGACTTTTTGCCCTTATAAGACTAGGGTAGGGTTATGAGCCACCTGCTGGCAGACCAGAGTGTGAAAGCCTGATGTTGGAAGTGTGTCTCACCACTGAACATGATGGAATGAGTTTTGAAAATATGGGAAATTTATCAGATAAACTTACCTATCTGGTGCAAGGTATGGTCAATGTTTGTGGATTATGAGGGTTTCTATACGCCTCTGGTGGCGGCTGCATGCTTGTTTTCCCTGTGTGGTGTAAGAGGGAGATGAGTACTAACCTTGACTCTCAGCCTGTTTATGGCAGTAGGTAAGCTGGGATTTTGTCTACCTGAATGATAAGTATACAATATATAGTGATTAGGGGAAGGGTGAGGAGAAGAGAGGGATGAGAGTGAGTTGCTGTGGAAGGTGGAAAATCATAAGAGTCTTACTGGCGGGTTTGAGGGGAGTATGTTAGGGGTATTTGGGTCCAGGTTGCTATAGGGTCTCATTTTGTTTTGTTTGAATTTTCTGCTGTGTCAAGTGATGCAGGGAAGATGTGACAATTGTTGCCCTGCTTTTTGGTTGTTTACCATTCCTGCTATGAATTTGTTTCTTTCAATAAAAAGATTGACACAAAAAAGGAAATAGTAAGACAAGCTTCAATATTTGGAAAAGCTAAGAGAAGCTGGGAAAGCAGTCAAGAAAGAAAAGATACAAATGGAATTAAAAATAGCGAATGTAGGAAAACAGGGGGACAAAATATTTTTCAGATATGCTAATGACAGGAGGAAATACAAAAGTGGTTTTGTCAGACTCAAAGGTGATGGGGATGAATATGTAGAAACTGATGAGGATAAAGTAGAATTGCTTAATATATATGCCTGTTTTATGTTCATAGATGGAGGGCCGGAAATAGGACCTCAGAAAACACTCAGAAATAGGAACAGAAGCAAGGTGGATTTTGAATGGTTTTCAGAAGAGTCTGTTAATGAGGAGCAAGCTAAATGGAAAGTAGGCAAAGTAATGGGGCCAGATGGGATACATCTGAGAGTATTAAAAGAACTTAAGGAAGTTCTAGTGACTCCACTGACTGACCTTTTCAGTGCTTCTTTAGAGTTGGGAGTGGTCACAGAGGACGGGGAAAGGCGCATGTGGTCCCTTTACACAAAAGCAGAAGTAAGGATGAGGTTGAAAGCTGCAGGACGTTTAGTCTGACCTCTGTGGTGAATAAATTCATGGAAACACTGCTCAAACACAAGATAGAGAGGTTTCTGGAATCCAATGGATTGCAGGATCAGACAGTGCATGTAAATGGCAGATTAAATTTAATGTGGACAAATGTAAAGTGTTGCATATTGTTGCATATTTAGCTCTCAGGACACCTCCCTACCTCTGTCCATTCTTTTAATCCACTACAGGTCACACCCCAATGATGTGACTTGCTTTGATTTGTTTCCTATAACTATTTAAACTAGGAGCTCACATCCTGCCTTGTATTTCAAAGGTTTCTCGTGAGAGCTCCTGGGTGTGCTGTACTTTTGTTTTCTTGTTACCTATCTTATTCAGCATCCTCTCTTCCTTGAGTCTGGCTAATCTTGGCTGCTCCACCTGCAATTAAAGTATCAGTGATTGCACCCACTATAGTTGAGAAATCCATGGCAACTGGGACTATTAAGCTTCATCTAGAAAAGAAACAACCATTGTACATTAGGGTGTATGAGGTGTGATCAAAAAGTATCGAGACTTGTTGTGTAGCTATATAACAGTACGTCGCACCACAATGCTACTAAGCATGCAGTGACCTACTTATGTGCTCTACATAGGCAGAATGTAGCATGGCTGCAGAACACCTGTACTTTTTTAAATCACGTGATGTATGGTAGTGTGTAAAATCAGTATGTCAGATTTGCGAAGAGTGAAAAAATTGAGTAGTGAATTTGCATTAAATTCTGCCAGAAACTTGTACAATGAGACTTATGACAAGTTATAGCAAGTATAAGGCAATGAATGCATGAGTTGTGCTCAGGTTTATGACTTGTACAGATGTTTCCAAGAGGGCCGCCAAAGTTTTGATAGTGACGAATGTTCTGTAAGGTCATCCATGAGCAGGAATGCAGACAAAGTTGAAGGAGTGCATGCCGCAATATGCTCAAATCGTTGATTGATTATCAGGGAGCTTGCCTTGGATATGGACATCAGTTTCAGGTCAGTACAGTCCATTCTTACTGTCGATTTGAGGATGCGACATGTGTTTGCAAAATTCGTCCCCTGAACAACTCCTGTCTCTGAACAAAAAGATTGACTATCTGCAGCCAGGAAGTTGTTGGAATGCATTGAAAATGATTCAGAGTTCATCAAAAAGATTATTACTGGTGAAGAATTGTGGATTTATAGTTATGACCCAGAAGCAAAGGCTCCATCCTCACAATGCAAGACTTCAAACTCTGCCAGACCCAAGAAAGCCCGACAGTGAGGAGCAATGTCAAGGTCATGTTCACAGTTTTCTTTGATTACCAGAGTATTATTCATCATGAGTTTGCTCCAAAAGGCGAAATCATCAATAAGGAGTTTAACCTCCAAGTTTTGACTTGTTTGAGAGATGCATTTCATCGTAAGAGGCCAGAGTTCTACAGGAATGGTGAATGGTTGCTCCCTCACGATAACGCACTAGCTCACGCATCATATCTTGTCCAGCAGTTCTTGGCCAAACATCAAATCAAGTCAGCCTCCGTACTCAACTGACTTTGCACTCTATGACTTTTTCTTGTTTCCAAAACTAAAATTTCCACTGAAAGGAAGAGATTTGACGACTTTGGGACCATTAGCAAAATTCAACACAGCAGCTTCAAAGCATAATGAAAAGGGCATTTCAAAATTGTTTCCAGCAGTGGCAGGAATGCTGGAGGAAGTGAGATTTATCAGAAGGGGACTACTTTGAAGGGGACTGAGTGCAATAACTGTCATTGTTAATACTTCTTGTATTACTGTACAAGTCTCGATACTTTTTGATTGCAAAAGGGGACTGCTACATCTGGAGAGAGATCTGCAATAGTGAGTATATACTTCTGGGACTTTTTCTGAAGGGAATTCTTTGGATTACAGCTGATTAATCTGTGAACCCAGTGTATTTGTTAAAACTGTCAGGGCCTAGTAGCAGCAGTTTAAGTTTAAATTTAAAACACAGAAGAGAGCCTTCTGGTTAAATTTAGAAACCAGCAGAGAGCTTGTAGTTTAAATTTCATACTAAGTCAGAGCCTAGCAGCAGCAAAGAGCTTTAATTTAAATCAAATCAGAATATAACATAGCATAAAAGGCAAAACAGGGTCAGTATTCTTTAAGCACTAAATAAATTCTACTAGAGACCTTTACAAAGAGGCCTTCTACCTAGGGGGCAAGAGACCTGTGAAACGTTTTAAATAGGTGTTAAAGCCAGGTGGCAGGTCAAAAGGCCATTTTGAAAGCCTCCTTCTATCCAAGAAACAACTGCTAATCACATAGGAAGTTGGTCACGGCTTACCTTAAAAACACAGGACAGGGTACTGTGTAGCAGCCCTCTTTTAACAGGTCTTATTTTCTTCCCTCCCTCCCCAACACCCATCCACCCCTGGGATAATCGTAGCTTTATAGGTACTTACACATCTTAAAGGAAAGGAGCTACTCTCAGATGCAGCTCTTTATCCAAATCAGTCATACATTAAGGACCTGGGAGTAATTAAGCTTCAGGTGACCAAGATATATTAAAAGTATTAGGTACACTTTTATTAGTATAAGTATCCACAGCAACCCTTAGTAAGTAAAGAACTAAAAGATCTAAACACAAGCTTAAAACTAAGATGCAGACAGCAGTCCAGATGCGAGATGGGGGCTGTCCAGTCTTTTGCATTGAGTTTCACATGTATGATTTTCTCCCAGTTGGTGAGAGGTCTTACGTGTGCACTAGGTGCAAGGAGCTCTTTGCTCTCAGGGAACGAGTCCGTTCTCTAGAGGCTAGAGTAGCAGACTTGGAAAACATAAGAAGGACAGAGAGGTACATAGACGAGACCTACAGGGATATAGTCCTGAAGTCCCACCTCCAGTCTGGCAGCATCCCTGTTGCAATGGAAGAGAGAGGTCACGTAACAGCAGAGCATCACCCTGGTGTGGCAGGAAGTGATCCTGTAACTAGTACCTGTCCTCCAGGTGATGTAAAAATTTCTCTCACTGAGGAGATTTTTCCAGGGCCATGTGCCCATGAGGGAAGGGTTAGGACAGCCGTTATAGTTGGTGATTCGATGATTAGGCATGTAGATAGCTGGGTGGCTAGTGGACAAGAGGATCGCCTGGTGACATGCCTGCCTGGTGCAAAGGTAGTGGACCTCATGTGCCACCTAGATAAGGTCTTAGATAGTGCTGGGAAGGAGTCTGCTGTCTTGGTACATGTCGGTACCAATGACATAGGAAAATGTGGTAGGGAGGTTCTGGAGGCTAAATTTAGGCTTTTAGGTAGGAAGTTGAAATCCAGATCTTCCAGGGTAGCTTTCTCCGAAATGCTTCCCGTTCCACGCGCAGGACCCAAACGGCAGGCAGAGCTCCAGAGTCTCAATGCATGGATGAGACAATGGTGCAAGAATGAGGGTTTTGGATTTGTTAGGAATTGAGGAAGTGGAGTGGAGAGGTGTCCTAGTGATTAGAGCACTGGCTTGGGAACCCAGAGACCAGGGTTTGACTCACACTAGCACTCCTTGTGGCCTTGGGCAAGTCACTTAACCTCCCATTGCTCAGAAAAATCCAAGTTATCAATGTCCCTGTTTAATGTACGTTTACCAAGTTTAAGTTACAATGTAAACCACTTTGATTGAAATGATAAAGTGGTATTAAAAAAAACCTGATAAATAAAATAAATAAATAAATTCAGGGGAAAGGAGGGGCTCTTCCAAAGGGATGAGCTTCACCTTAACAGGGATGGAACCAGGCTGCTGGCATTAACCTTTAAGAAGGAGATAGAGCAGCTTTTAAACTAGATAATAGGGGAAAGCCGACAGTCACCCAAGAGTGCATGGTTCGAAGCAATGTATCCTTGAAGGATACTACCAAAAGTAGAGAGGTTACAAAAAAGAGCAAAGTAGCCAAATAACCTTGAGTATGGAGCAGACAGATCTTAAGGATTCCAAATTACCCATGCCTACCAATAGCCAGATTAATATGAATAAAATACAGTCTCTAAAATGCTTTTATGCAAATACTTGAAGTCTAAAAAAATGAGATGGGAGAGTCAGAATATATAGCACTAAATGAGAGGTTAGATATTATTGGAATCTCAGAGACATGGTGGAAGGAGGACAACCAGTGGGACACTGTGATACCTGGGTACAAACTATATCGTAATGATACAGCAGATCAAATTGGTGGAGGGGCTGTGCTCTATGTTAGAGAGGGCATTGAGTCAGAAAGGATTAAAGTTTTGAAGGAAACAAAATTTGCTGTAGAATCTCTATGAATTGAAATTCCATGTAAAAAGGGGCAGTTGATGGCAGTGGAGGTGTACTATCGACTGCCTGGCCAGAATGAACAAATGGATGATGAAATGCTCAAAGAATTCAAAGAAGCTAACAAAGGTTACAGCACAGTAATAATAATGGGTGATTCCAATTACCCCGGTATCGACTGGGTCAGTTTCACGGCAGGATATGCTAGGGAGATTACGTTCCTAGATTAAATAAATGACTGCTTCTTGGAGCAGCTGGATCATGAACCGATCAGAGGAGAAGTCATATTGGACCTAGTCCTTAGTGGAACACCAGATCTGGTGCAAGAGATAAGGATGTTGGGGCCACTTGGCAATAGTGATCATAGCATGATCACGTTTGATCTAATTAGTCGAAGAGGGATGGTAAGAAAACCACAGTACTACCTTTTAACTTTCAAAAAGGAGACTACGATAACATGAGGAAAATAGTTAAGGAAAAACTAAAAGGAGCAGTTGCAAAGGTTAAAGACTTACATCAAGCTTGGGTGTTGTTTAAAAATACAATTTTGGAAGCCCATACCAGCTGTATTCCATTCCACGAAAAGCAGAAGGAAGTCCAAAAACTGCCAGCATGGTTTAAAGGTGAGGTCAGAGAGGCTGTTGTTGCCAAAAAAGCATCTTTCAGGAAATGGAAAAAAAGAGCCAAATGATGAAAACTGGAAACAGCACAAGCACTGGCAAGTTAAATGCAAGGCATTGATAAGGCAGGCAAAGGGAGAATTTGAGAAGAATCTTGCTGCGGAAGCAAAAACGCATAATAAAGATTTTTTCACATACATTCGTAGCAAAAAACCTGTGAGAGAGTCAGTTGGTCCATTAGATGATAGAGGGGTTTAAAGGGGCACTAAGAGGTGACAAGGTGATAGCGGAGAGACTGAATGAATTCTTTGCTTTTGTCTTTATTAAGGAAGATGTAGGGACGTTACCCATGACTGAAGTGGTATTTAAAGGTGAGGAAGAATTGAAGGAAATATCGATACATCGGGAAGATATATCACAACTATTTGATAAACTGAAGAGTAGCAAATCACCTGGACCGGATGGTATACATCCAAAGGTGTTGAAAGAACTGAAAGATGAGATTGCAGACCTGCCATTAGTAATCTGTGAACTATCAATAAAATCATCTGTAATACCTGAAGATCGGAGGATGGCCAACGTAACGCCAATTTTTAAAAAGAGTTCCAAGGGTGATCCGGGAAACTACAGACTGGAGAGCCTGACATCAGTACTGGGAAAAATAGTAGAAACCATCATAAAGAACAAAACTGCTGAACATGTAGATAGTCATGCTTAATGGGAGACAGCCAACATGGCTTTAGACAAGGAAGATCTTGTCTAACTAATCTGTTATGTTTTTTTGAAGGAGTGAATAAACAGGTAGACAAAGGTGAGTCGGTTGATAGAATGTATTGGGACTTTCAGAAAGCCTTTGACAAGGTCCCTCATCATATACTTTTGGCAAAAGTAATGAGTCATGGGATAGGAGAAAGTGTACTATTGTGGATCAGGAACTGGTTAAAAGATAGAAAGCAGAGGGTAGGGCTAAATGGCCAATTTTCCCAATGGAGAAAGGTGAATAGTGGTGTACCCCAGGGATCTGTGCTGAGTCCGCTGCTTTTTGACATATTCATAAATGACCTTGAAAAGGGAATAATGAGTGAGGTTATCAAATTTGCAGAGGACAGAAAACAATTTAAAGTTGTTAAAACCCAAGAGGATTGTGGAAAATTGAAAGAAGATCTTGATAAACTGGAAGACTGGGCATCAAAATGGCAGATGAAATTTAATGTGGACAAGTGCAAAGTTATGCGCCTAGGGAAGAACAACCCAAACTATGGTTACACGATGCAAGGTTGCACATGAGGAACCACCACCCAGGAAAAAGATTTAGGCGTCATTGTGGATAACATGTTAAAACCCTCCGCCCAGTGTGCAGTGGTGGCCAAGAGAGCAAATAGAATGCTAGGTATCATAAGTAAAGGAATGAAAAATAAAACAAAGGATATTATAATGCCTCTGTATCGTTCCATGGTGCGAGCGCATCTTGAATATTGTCTGCAATTCTGATTGCCGTATCTTAAAAAGGATATAGCGTTATTAGAAAAGGTTCGGAGAAGAGCCACCAAAATGATAAAGGGGATCAAAGGATACCCCTATGAAGAAAGGCTAAAAAGGTTAGGGTTCTTTAACCTGGAAAAGAGACGGCTAAGGGGAGATATGATAGAAGTCTATAAATTAATGAACGAAGTGGAACGGGTAAACGTAGATCGATTGTTTACGTCATCAGAATATAGAAAGACTAGGGGACAAGCAATGAAGCTACAGGTTAAACTATTTAAGACAAATAAGAGAAAATATTTTTTCACTCAACGTGTAATCAAACTCTGGAATTTGTTACCGGAGGATGTAGTAAAAGCTGTTAGTGTAGATGGGTTTAAAAAAAAGGTTTAGACAAGTTCCTGGATGAAAGGTCCATAAACCATTATTAAAAAGGGCCCAGGATATATCTGCTTGACCTAATACAAGCATTGTGGAACCTGTGTCTTTTGGGGAAACTTTTAGGTACGTATGACCTAGATTGGCCACTGTTGGAAAGATGATACTGGGCTTGATGGACCTTGGTCTGACCCAGTATGGCATATCTTATGTTCTTATGTTCTTACTTATGAGAGATTTCTGTGCAAAAAAATTAAAAATTCTGCACATGGTATTTTAAAATTCTGCATGCTTTATTAGTAATTTTTTTGTACAGAATTCTTCCATCATAAGGGCTAACTCCTCCCCTAGACCTAAAATTCCCCTTGGCTTTTTCCTCTTCAGCTCTCTCTCTCTCCAACCATAGTTTTCTCCCCAACTCCCAAGCCTTTCCTGCTACCCCCGTGTTTTCTTCCTCTAACTTCTAGCAAGACTCCTAATTCTGTCTGTTCCTAAGGGCTACTCCAGGCATATACCCCAACCTCTCCTTCTTTTTCCCCTTCCCATATACCCATGCTCATCGCTCCCTTACTTCTTTTTCCTTCCCAGGCACATACTTCCATCTCTCTTTTTCTCCAGGCACTCATCCTACCCCATTTTTGTTGTTTCCCACCCACACGTACCCCCCCCTGTCATTCTTTCCCATTCCCCAGGCACACGTTCTACCTCCTGCTTTTCCCTCCTCACCCCCTTGGCAGGCCCCCTAGCTTGCTCTGTCCCCCACCCACCCCCTTACTCCAGCTAACATGCACAACAGATTTTCAATGTGTTCTATATGTTGTGGGGGTTCCGAGAGGGTGAAGAATAGAATGTGAAATAGGAAAGGAAAATCATCCATCTATTTGGACAATAGCAAAAAGTCAGACGGTTCATCCTTCCCCAGTCCCCCCTCCCCCCACAGTACCTATCAGAGCTTGCTGCTGTCTCTATCCCGATCATGTGGCAAATGGCTATCGCAGCTGTGAGTGGCAGCCATTGGGCTGTGGCTGTGGATGGCTGCACATTGGGCTGCAGCAGCGAACAATTGCACATCAGGCCACGGCCTTCTCCTCTACCATTCTAGACCCAGCTGCTCATTTGAATTGCATGGCCAGCATACAGCCATACGGTTCAAATGAACAGTGTGGCCCAAGATGGCAGGAAAGGAGAACATGGCCCGATGTGCAGACATTCGCCACTTCATCTCGGCAAGCAATGTCTATAGGGGAAGAGAGAGGGATCGGCAGTTGCCAGTGCCTGTACAGAATTCTGTGTAACAAGCGAAGAATTCTGCACAGAAGGAGAATTCTGCACAAATTATGCACCGTGCAATTGCACAGAATTCCTCAAAGTGTATGCATTGCAGAGGTAAAGAGCATTTTCTTCAAGGTTGCACTAAGAAGAGTGGGGGAATTTCACACCTACTGTAGATAGGGCTAGTGAGATACACCTGGTTGTAAAGCCTGTTCCCTCCTTTGATGAAAGTAAGGTAATGATTATCATTCAATTGCAAGATTAGTGCACTACCACCATGGCTCTTGGATTCTGGGGTGGCTGGCAACTTCATGCACGCTGCCCTTGCCAAATAATTAGGGATTCCCTTTAAGACCTTACCTGTATCCATTCGAGTAGTAGCAATTAATGAATAACCCTTAACCAAGAACCTAATTACATCAATTACTCCTGAGGGGAATATTATCATTGACTATTGTCATAAAGGAATAGTATATGATGGCAGATAAAGGCCAGTATGGTCTATCTACTCTGCTCAGTAATGTGGCCAGAGTAGCTCAACCCGCTGCTCCATGCAGGTCACCTCCCCTCTATGCTTTTGTTTAGGGTTGTACCCACTGCTCCGTGCAGTTCACCCCCTCTTTTTGCTGAAATACAAAAAATATTTATTTTGATTTTATACTCTTGTTATCAAGGATTCCACTGTGTCTGTCCCATGCCTTATTGAATTCTGTCACTGTATTTTCCCCACTACCTCCATCGGGAGAGGATTCCAAGCATCCATCACCCTTGCAGTGAAAAAGTATTTCCTGATGTTGCTTCTTACAGCTTCATTTTATGCCCTCTAGTTTTATAGCTTTTCCTTCTTAGAAAAAGGTTTGTTCATTATTTTTTTAAGTGCCATCTAGTCTGTGCTGATTCCTGGTGACCCAGCAGCCCCAACATTCTAGGGTTATTGTGGCTGCATGCTCATAGTATGTCAATGGATTGGAGATCAAGAGATATTGTAGCATGGAGTCAAGATTTCAAACAACATGCCTCACATACCCATTAAGGGAGGCAGCTACTATGATTGAAGGCCTGACAGCCACTTATGCAGAATATGCGGATAACTTCAACAAAAAAGAAGCAGAGAAGCTCACTCCCCATAGGCCATCAATTTATTTCCTGGTACGATGTCTCCTAGAGGCAAAATCTCTCCCCTATCTGAACATGAACCAAAAGCCATGAGAAAATATAGCAAGGACAGCTAGAGAAGGGATTCATTAGAAAACTCCTGGAGGATTATTCCCCTGTATTGATTATAGGAAACTCTACAATATTACTGGGAAGAATCATTGTTCGTTGCGCAACCTTTACTCTTGGCCTCATAATGAAAGTTGTTTAATACTGTTATTATAAATCACGTGATCAATATAACATTGTTTTCTTATAGTATTTTACAATGTTAGGCATATGTTCAAGTGTCACGTTTTTTGCATTAATTTTATTCATGTTCGCAGTTGCCCCTGTGTTTAGGTTTTTTAAAGAGTACCTGTCACTACAGATACCTTACGTTAGCAGCCTCTCATCCCTCTTACGCTCACATCGGTGCTCCTTATTTAATGTGGTTTTACTCTTACTCTTGTTCATTGTGCAAATTGAAGCATGATCTTGCTACACACGGGCCTTACTGAATCTCTTTCTTGTTAATTTTATACCCAATATTTTATTAGTTCTATAAATTCATTGCCGCCCTCACAGTATGATTCTCGTAGTAACAATTTGCGTCTACACAATATCTCTCAGCGTTTTTTTATGTTTCAACAATTTGATATGGATTTGATGTTGCCATGTCTTAGTGTTTCTTTTCAAAATATTCATTTTAATATACTTTTTAACTAGAATTTCCACTTTTATGATGAAGTTATAATAAATTTTATCTTGATACAGGCAAATTCCCCCAGTGCAGTTCTTTTAAAATTCTTTTCTGTTCTTTGGTACACCATATTAGTCAACTATAGAGATTTTTTTGAAAGATTTTTTTAAAAAACTTTTATTATGGTAAAGAGGAAGTTGTTGTTAAAGATTTTTCATTAAAGAATCTTAATTAAAAATCTTTTTGCCAGGGAATTTTCATATTAACAATTTTTGAGTTAGAGATTTCTATGTTAAAAAATTCTTTATAAGTAATTTATTATAAGTTGATCCATGTTCACAATTTTGTTCAAGTTTATGAGTATTTTATTTAGTTGGTATTAGGAGAACTTTTGAGGTTTCTTCTCTTATGTTTTACACTTTGACATATTGTTTTTTACTTTGTTGTTTTTATGTATGGTCGACATGATATTTATATTTTAAGGTATATTTATGATTCATGATTTGTTTACATCATCTTTTAATGATTTACATTTAATGAGTTATTCCTTATAATGTCGTTTATCTATATTGTTCTGTATATTGTGATGGTTTCTCAGCCCTGCGTTTGTTGGTTCATGTATTTACTCTATAATAACATCATTATGCTGTTATATGGTTTTATGTCATGCCGGTGCTTTTAATTGTTTTTAATTGTTTTTAACCTTATTTATTATTATATTTTTTTGTTAATTAAAGTGATATTCCCCCTGAGGAAGGCGTTGCCAAAACGCATTGGGGTTCCTCTTTCAACAATAAAGACCCTTCAGCTCATCCAACGTCTCCTGCTTCTTGTGTCTGCTTGGATTTTCTGCAGGAGGCCCTGCTCCTCCTTGTGTATCCTTGCCCGTCATAGGGCAGCATGTTAAAAATATTGGGTCCGATATTCAGCGCCGGTGGCTAGTGCTACTAACATTGTTAGCTGCTGGCGCTGAACAATAAATCCAGATATTCAGTGCTGGGATCATATCCGGTCCTGGCATTGACTATCTGGGTTAGCTGCTCTTGCCGATTGGTAACCAGACAGTGCCAATATGTGACGGAGATTAGGCCAAGGTTACCTGCATCTGGCTTTCACTGCATATCATTAACCAGGTAGCATCTCAATATTATTGCTGACCAGTTATCAATCAGCTCCGCCTTTGCTCCACCTCCAAAACACCCTAATGTTAAGCGGCTATCATCGGGGTGTGTAGAGCCGGCAGCCACAGATATTCAACAGCACTAAACATGTTAGTGTTACTGAATATCCTGCTCACTGCAATTAATGCGGTTAGCAGCACTGTTAACTGCATTAATCGCTTTGAATATCGAACCCATTATTCTTACATTGAAAGACAATCAATCACTTATATAGAAGTAAAAAAATTGTGGATGCCTTCCAAGATGCTTTGCTTAAACAAATAGTGATGGAACCGACCAGGGAAAGTTTGATGCTTGATTTACTACTCACCAACGGAGATAGCATGTCGAATGTGTGGGTTGGTGCACATGTAAGCAGCAGTGATCATCACAAAGTGTAGTTTAAGATAAAAACCAAGTCAGGGTCCAATCACAGCAAGCTCAAAGTCCTAGACTTCAAAAACACTGACTTTAGTAAAATGACCAAGCGTCTGAAGGAGGAGTTGGCAGGGTAGGAGAAGGTAAGGGAAATGGGCAACAGATAAATATGTAAGGAAAGGAAATAAAAACAAGAGGAAAAGGAAGCCTATATGGTTCTCCAAAGAAGGGGCTACACAAATAAAGGCAAAAACCACAGCTTTCACAAAATTCAGAAATTCGCAAACAGGGGAAGACAGGAAAGAATACAGGATAAAGCTAAAAGAGACTAAAGAGAAATAAGGATAACAAAATCAAAGGCAGAAGAAAAGATGGCTAGAGATCTAAAGCGTGATGATAAAACCTTTTTCAGGTATATTTGTGAGAAGAGGAAGATTAGAGGTGGAATTGCAAGACTCAAAAGTGCCAATAACGGATTCGTGGAAAGTGACATTGAAAAAGTGAAAATGCTAAACAAATACTTCTGTTTTTACTAAAGAAATCCTGGAGAAGGACCGCCTGTGACTGAAATCACCCACCTGGAACGAAGCCTGCAGCAGAGAATCCAGTTTGCAATGGGGAAGTGAGCCTGCAGCCTGCCTGTGACCAGCGGCTAAAAGAGCAAAGCCTGCCTCACAAAAGAGCACCGAAGCAGAATCGGAGTGCTGATCGCTGGCTCCACCCCTCTACACGGCGTCACACAGCTCCACCAGCCAATCGGGGCTCCACTCTCCACTTTAAAAGGAGAGCGCGCCAGGAGAGAGTCCCTTATCCATCGAGCTCCAGGAGGAGCTGAAATCACCCACCTGGAACGAAGCCTGCAGCAGAGAATCCAGTTTGCAACGGGGAAGTGAGCCTGCAGCCTGCCTGTGACCAGCGGCTAAAAGAGCAAAGCCTGCCTCACAAAAGAGCACCGAAGCAGAATCGGAGTGCTGATCGCTGGCTCCACCCCTCTACACGGCGTCACACAGCTCCACCAGCCAATCGGGGCTCCACTCTCCACTTTAAAAGGAGAGAGCGCGCCAGGAGAGAGTCCCTTATCCATCGAGCTCCAGGAGGAGCTGAAATCACCCACCTGGAACGAAGCCTGCAGCAGAGAATCCAGTTTGCAACGGGGAAGTGAGCCTGCAGCCTGCCTGTGACCAGCGGCTAAAAGAGCAAAGCCTGCCTCACAAAAGAGCACCGAAGCAGAATCGGAGTGCTGATCGCTGGCTCCACCCCTCTACACGGCGTCACACAGCTCCACCAGCCAATCGGGGCTCCACTCTCCACTTTAAAAGGAGAGCGCGCCAGGAGAGAGTCCCTTATCCATCGAGCTCCAGGAGGAGCTGAAATCACCCACCTGGAACGAAGCCTGCAGCAGAGAATCCAGTTTGCAACGGGGAAGTGAGCCTGCAGCCTGCCTGTGACCAGCGGCTAAAAGAGCAAAGCCTGCCTCCCAAAAGAGCACCGAAGCAGAATCGGAGTGCTGATCGCTGGCTCCACCCCTCTACACGGCGTCACACAGCTCCACCAGCCAATCGGGGCTCCACTCTCCACTTTAAAAGGAGAGCGCGCCAGGAGAGAGTCCCTTA
The DNA here is from genome assembly GCA_033557465.1 of Ichthyophis bannanicus. Classification (NCBI taxonomy): domain Eukaryota; kingdom Metazoa; phylum Chordata; class Amphibia; order Gymnophiona; family Ichthyophiidae; genus Ichthyophis; species Ichthyophis bannanicus. The sequence goes on from CM066044.1 coordinate 271,978,038, forward strand.
TCCATCGAGCTCCAGGAGGAGCTGAAATCACCCACCTGGAACGAAGCCTGCAGCAGAGAATCCAGTTTGCAACGGGGAAGTGAGCCTGCAGCCTGCCTGTGACCAGCGGCTAAAAGAGCAAAGCCTGCCTCCCAAAAGAGCACCGAAGCAGAATCGGAGTGCTGATCGCTGGCTCCACCCCTCTACACGGCGTCACACAGCTCCACCAGCCAATCGGGGCTCCACTCTCCACTTTAAAAGGAGAGCGCGCCAGGAGAGAGTCCCTTATCCATCGAGCTCCAGGAGGAGCTGAAATCACCCACCTGGAACGAAGCCTGCAGCAGAGAATCCAGTTTGCAACGGGGAAGTGAGCCTGCAGCCTGCCTGTGACCAGCGGCTAAAAGAGCAAAGCCTGCCTCACAAAAGAGCACCGAAGCAGAATCGGAGTGCTGATCGCTGGCTCCACCCCTCTACACGGCGTCACACAGCTCCACCAGCCAATCGGGGCTCCACTCTCCACTTTAAAAGGAGAGCGCGCCAAGCGCGCCCGCGCCTTGCGGGCCCGCGCCTGAGGGCCGCGCAAGAGGGCCCTTTGGCACGGCCCTTAGGAAAAGGCCCGTCAAGGAACCTCAAGCACCCACGGAAAAGAAACAATTCCACCTCGCAGAGACCAACAGCCTCCCTCAACGTACCGCTGAGCTCCCTGTAGGTTGAGCTCGCGTGGACCCAAAGAACCAACGCATCACAAATCGCAGCAAGTATATCCTACCAAAATAACGCTATTTTAACAGACTTATCTCGAACAATTAAAATTGCTGGACTAACCTAATTATTATGCCTTAAAGATCACACTATTGTTAGCATTATCACACTCAAGCTGTGACTATACCTTACCGCAATCTAGTATTGACCAACGTTATCTGTAATTCTTTATTTTCATTTAACCTTTATAATCGTTGTCCCCAAACTATTTCTGAATATTACTGTTGTCAGTATATCATTCAAGATCAACTGTTAGTTAACTCCTCCCAGATTCTCTACTACCATTAATGCACTACAGATTCACAACTATTATCAATAACTAAATCACCCCGACTTACTGTTGTCAGTATTTTACCTTGTATTTACTGTTGTCAGTAATTCACCCTTACCATCAGAATCTGTCAGAAAATTACATTAGATTTACTGTCATCTGCAACTTATTCTAGAATTACTGTCGTCAGTAGCTCATTCTTGATTTAATATTGATATATCACTTTGACTTTGCTATTGTCAGAATCTTACACTTACTGTTGTCAGTAATTCATTATTGATTTAATATTGAAACATCACATTTGACATTATTGTTGTCAGAATCTTACACTTACTGTTGTCAGTAACTCATTTTTGATTTAGAACTAGAATACTACTTTAGCTTTACTGTTGTCAGAAGTATACACCGTATTTTACTGTCATCAGTAAATTATTCTTGATCTACTGTTGTCAGTAACTCACATAGAACTCCATTAACCATTATCGCAACATAACTCTACCAGATTTTATCACTGCTACTAGACACATAAATCATTATAACTCTATTTCCACAGCTAGAAGACCTAAGTACCAGATTTATAACACGTTCAATAACACAAATACGCTTCAAGAATTTATTACCAATCTCCAAAAATAAACTAGAATTAAACAATGCATACTCAATCTCCCTCTCCTATCAGGATCATACTAATTTGTCTTATTATCCTCACACTGATAAACCTAACGAAATGTATAAGAAATAACTATAAAAGACCAATCCCAATAATACAAAGTACATCACGCTACGACCACCCAATACATCTGTTCAAAAACTGTACCAACCCCAGACCCAAACAATCTAGACTAATTTATATAACAATTGCACCAAAATACAACCCCACACAACCACAACCAACTCATATTCAGAACTACACAACCCTCACCTGCCAACTTATCAATGCAAGATCTATGAGAAACAAACTACCAATCTTTACAGATATTATCAATGATAATAAAACAGATATTATCTGTATAACAGAAACTTGGCTCAAAGATACAGACTCAGTATTTATGAACCAACTAAAATCAACTGAATATGAGATCTTCCATACCCACCGCACAAATAAAAAAGGTGGAGGAGTACTTATAATAATAAGGAAAAACCTTAATGCAAAACTAATTTCATCCAATAATATTGATAATATAGACACACTAACTATAAAAATTAAAACCACAAAGATATGTTTAATATATAGACCCCCAGAATACAATACAAACAACACTGATAACCTAATTGAACTACTGGCATCATCCACTGACACAAACCCAATAATACTAATGGGTGATTTTAATCTCCCCTCAACACATAACAACCAACCAAATCACTTCACAGAAGCAGTAAGCAACTTAGACTTCCATCAAATAATAACAGAACAAACACATAAAAAAGGAAAAACACTCGACATGGTATTCCTACCAAACTCACTTCATAACCTATATAACTCCAAATCACTCTCAAACATACCAGTCCCCTGGTCAGACCATTACCTTCTGAAATTTGATATTACCATCCCTGACAACAATCACACTAAACGAACACAACCCCCACAAAATAAGAGATTTAGAAAGTTTAATGAGGAAGAATTCTTAGATCAAATAATTCCTCACCTCACCTTAACACCTACAAATTTGGAAGAAACTATCAAATCCTGGAACAAAACTATCTCACTAGCAGCAGAAAAAAAACCTAACCTGTCTCAACATAATAGAAACGACAATATAATTGATAAAAAGGATGCCCCATGGTTCAACATGACACTTAAAAATCTTAAAAGACAACTAAGAATGGAAGAAAGGAAATGGAGGCAAAACAAATCTCCAACAACCTATGAGAAATACATAAATACTCTACACACATATAAAGTAGCAATAGACAATTCTAAGAGAACCTACCACTCTAACTTACTCAATAACTCAATTAACCGACCAAGAGAATTGTTCTGTATAATACAGAAGCTAACAAACAAAACATACAATTCAGATGAAATATCCATAGATATTACCCCACAAGACTTAGCTCAATACTATATCAATAAAACAAAAATACAAACAAATAACCCCTCAACAACACACACTGAAATGAAGCACACAACCTCTCATAACTGGTCCAATTTCAGCCAAATTTCAAAGACCACACTCAAAGCTACCATATCTAACATCAATACAACCACATCATATCTTGACCCATGCCCAGTTGACTGGATAAAAAAGACACACTCAATACTCTCTCCCTTCATCCTCCCCATGGTTAACATTTCACTAGATGAAGGATACTTACCACCATCACTCAAACATGTTCAAATAAGACCAATACTTAAAAATAAAACACTAGACAAATTATCCCCAAAATCATACAGACCCATATCGAGCATTCCGTTCATGGCCAAACTTATTGAAAAAATAGTTCAAACCCAACTACAGGATTTTATTGACACCTTGAACCTCCTTGACGAACACCAATATGGCTTCCGACCATTCCATGGGGTTGAAACATTGCTAACAGTCCTTTATGACACCTTACTAAGAGGAATTGATGACACAAAACAAGCCTTCATACTAGTATTCCTCGACATCTCTGCCGCATTTGACAGCGTAAACCATATAACAATGCTCAACAGACTTCAACAAATAGGAATTACATCCACTGTCTATAACTGGTTTAAATCCTACTTATCAAACAGAACCCAAACAGTAAGAATTCTTAACCAAACATCCAACACATTCAACCAAACACAAGGCCTCCCACAGGGATCCGCACTATCAGCACTTTTGTTTAACATTTACCTACAACCAGTCAGCAACATCTTTAAACGTCATGGCGTCCATTATCATATCTACGCCGACGATATAATGTTTTACCTACCATTTAAAATCCCACACCCTCCACTACAACAAATAACAGATTGTTTTAAAGAACTAACAATATGGCTCAGCGATCAGAACCTACACATTAACTTCTCAAAAACTGATGTACTATATATTACTAAAAACCAAACATACACACCTCCAAGCACCATCACACTTGATAACCATGAGATCAACATAAAACAAGAAATAAAATACCTAGGTGTGATACTTGACAATAAGCTTAACATGGATTCACACATAAAATATCTAACAAAAAACATACACTACAAACTTAAGACCTTGAGACAACTAAGACCTTTAATTCACTTACAAGACTTCATAACCATAATTCAAGCTATCATAACCCCACATTTTGATTTTGCAAATTTAATCCTTAATGGCATCACAAAGCAAAACATTAAAAAGATACAACTAACTCAGAACATAGCAGCAAGGATAATAATGAATATAAGTTCAATCGAACATATCACACCGATCTTGGCTGAACTCCATTGGCTACCTATTCACAGCAGAATAAAATACAAGATTCTACTAACTACATTTAAACTAATAAATAACTTAGCACCATCAGTACTCAATACACTCATCAATTTAGAAATAGATAAAAGATCACAAAGGAGTAGATACACAAACACTATTACAGTACCAAAAGACTACACAAAAGCTAGAAAACAAACCAACATGAGAGCCTTCTCTCATTCAGCACCTATCCTCTGGAATAACCTTCCTGACAACATTCGCCTACTATCAGACATAAAGGAATTTAGAAAAAAACTGAAAACCCATTTATTCTCATTACACTATAACAAAGGAGCAGAAACTAGCCAGACTACACAAAGAGACACAGGTTAACTAGCAAATACAACCATTATATAACTACGTGCCTTGAAGATTAAATTAATGTTTACACCTACAAGCGATATATGATAATTGTAAATATCTACTATGTACATATGTTCTAATAGTTTAACGTTCTAATAATTTACTGTTTAAATATTATACTGTTACCTGTACCTAGTTCACCTGTTCTATGTAAAATGACTTGGTATGATACTACCCATACCATATAACATAATGTTCATTGTAAACCGCACTTGATACTTGTGAAAGAGCGGTATAGAAATGATTGTTAAATAAATAAATAAATAAATAAATAAATGGGAATGGTGTAGATACCACACCATTCACAGAAGGTGATGTGCTTGAACAGCTTGCAAAACTGAAAGTGAACAAGGCCATGGGAATGGATGGGATACATCCCAGGATACTGAAAGAGCTCAGAGAGGTTCTTGGAGGGCCTTTAAGGATGTTTTAATAGATCCTTGGAGACAGGAGAAGTTCCACAGGACTGGAGAAGGGCTGATATGTTACCTTTTCACAAAAGTGGTAATAGGGAAGAAATGGCAAACTACAGGCCAGCAAGTCTTACCTCGGTGGCAGGAAAAAAAATGGAGGAGCTCTTGAAAGAGAGAATAGTGGGCTTCCTTGAAACCAATAGGTTGCATGATCCAAGGCAACATTGGTTCACCAAAGGACGATCATACCAAACAAATCTGATTGAGTTCTTTGACTGGGTGACCAGAGTAGTAGATCAAGGGCATGTGATGGATGTGATCTACCTAGATTTCAGCAAAGCCTTTGATACTGTTCCTCACAGGAGTCTTATCAATAAGATGAACAGCCTGAGGATGGGTCCCAAGATGGTAAACTGGATCAGAAATTGGTTGACTGAAGATGACAGAAAAAGATGGTAAACGGAACTCACTCGGATGAAAGGAAGGTGATTAGTGGCGTGCCCCAGGGATCGGTCTTGGGACCGGTACTGTTCAATGTATTTGTGAGTGATATTGCTGAAGGACTGAATGGAAAAGTTTGTCTTTTTGAAGATGACAAGAATGGAGTGGATGGAAGGAACAACAAAAACAGTTGTGCCAAGACAGCGGTGGAGTAAAACAACTTTATTCAATACCCCAACACGTTTTGGCTGATGCCTTCTTCAGGGGGATACACCTCAAATAAAATAAAAAATTGTATAAAAAATCACTACCATAAATTTATAAATAAAAACACCAACAGACAAACAATGAATCAACTATAGAACAATAAATAATCATAAATGATAAAAGAATAAAGTAGTAGAAACATACAATAAAATATTAAAAACTCATAAAAAGAATGACTCAACGTAAAAATAAAACATTAACTGTGGAGAAACTTTGTCTCACTGAGGGGTGCGAAAGGAAGGGATGAGGAGGACCACATGTGAGAACCATATAATGCTAAAGCTATATGATCTAAAGCATTTATCCCATGTTTTGTGCAATATTAAAAAAATATATTAGCGTGGCTTGCGATTGTCAAATGTGTTGTCATGAAGGGTCAAAGTAAAATACCTTAGACAGAACAATGCTATCAATATGTGAAACCAGAAAAAACATAATGTAAGTTAATGCTGGTAAAAACTTACTCAGCAGCTGCTAGCAGAGGTCAGCAACCAGCCAAGATCAAAAGAAATAAACCACCAACTTAAAAGCCCTAGCATCGGGAAGAAAATCACTGCATTAATATCAGAATTATAAGAGTGCTATATGGGAGAGGGTTTTTGAAAAATTAGACAGAATCACTTGCCTTGTAAAAACACTGCACTGCATCAGTAAAGCACCACAATGTCGGCATTAGAGAGTGGTTTGAACAAAGGGGTATTTTTAAAAAGCTCAAAATGGCGCCAAAATGCGAGGTGAAAGGTGTAGCACAATAAAAAACATTTAAAACCTTTTAAAATCTCTATTTTGAACCCTATATTTGAATGCCCTTGATTTAAAAGGGACAAAAAAATAATGGAAGATTATAAACAATTTAAAAACAGCAGAAGCACCCGAATATGTAAATATGAACATGTAAATGAGAAGACGACAAATTATCATATTTTAAGATCCTAACTGAATGGAGTAATTTCTGCCATCAACCTGCATGCCAAATAGGTATTTGCCAGGAATGGTAATAGGTTAATAAGAGAGAACAAAGTCAAATGTCCATTCGACTCACTGGCAAGAACAGTGCCAGCATCGGCTTCATCAACGCTCGAGTTCCTCCTTGTGGTGATCTAACCTGAACATGTAGCTCAATGGGTGATTAAATAAGATTGCCATAAAAATGCAAAACAGATTCGAAATTGCAGCAAAGTGTAGAATCAAGGTGTCAGACAAATTACCTTTTAGACCCATCTCATCGCTTTGTTAAAGTACCGCTTTTACTGAAAGGGGACGATAGTAAGTAATTCTCAATAGGACCATAATATTTTAAGGGTTGTTGGGCGGATGAAACAATTAAAACCCCAACTAAAAAATAAATAAGTAGGACAATACATAAAACCAATTGGACAAGCAGGTAACTAAAAGCAATATGACTGCCATTATGATGTAGTTAAAACCCACATTCAAGGGAAAAGTTTAAAAAATGCACAGGCGACAAACATATGTAGGAGAACAGACTAACCCACTGGAAGCCCAAAACGTCCATCAGTCATACTATGTCACAAGAAACCAGTCTCCAAAACTGAAAATCAAAATAGATGGACCAAATTGGATAATAAAAGGGTAAAAAAGGGGGAGCTGGGGGGGATAGCAATGGGATTGGCTCCCTGTTATGGTGATAGGTTGGTAGTGTCCTCACAATGCGTCAGGTTTAGTTTCTCCTGGAGTTGAATTCTTAAGAAATGCATGCTAAGCCGTGTGGCAAAAACCCAAAGAGGCATTGAATGACAACTCAAAGGCATCCACAAAGATGCAAAGCATGAGGAGGATGAGGGATGGTCAGCTGGCCAAACAAAAACTAAACACTCTTGTCACAGAGCAAAACAGCAAGAAGGGAGAAAACAAACCCGCAAGAGGGTGAGTTATACAATGACAACCCAAAGCCAACTCACAAAGATGCAAAGGGAGGAGTGGCCTAGCAGTTGGGGCAAGTTACCTCAGGCTATAAGGTTGGGGGTTCAAATCTCACTAGAGGAAAGCAATCTTGGGCTAGAAGGACTGGGGCTTTCAGTCCCACAGGTGCTCCTTGTGGTCTTGGGCAAGCCACTTAACCCTCCATTGCCCATGTTCCCTATAAGTACTAATGTATATGTCTCATATCCCCCAATTGTGTTGTGACTACTTTGACTGAAGGATAAGGTGGTATACAAAACTGTCTAAATAAATAAAGTTAGAGGAAACTGAGGAGTAGCCAACTAGCAAAAAAACAAAACCCAAAGCATGCTGGTTTCAGAATAATGCATCAAGAAAACTGGCAACAAACCCACATGGTATTAAAACAGGATGAAAATTGTACAATGACAACCCAATGATTCCTCAGATTAGGACAGTTACAGTAAGTGTCCTAACCCAGGGAAGAAGGTTTAACCTTCAAAAGCTAGTCTACAAATGTATTAAGTTAGTCCAACGAATAGGTAAGACCTTATCTTTCTTTTTGTTTTCCTTTTTTGTTTAACTACCTTTATAATGGACTAACCTGGCTTCCACACTTCTTTATCTTAAAAAGTTGGAAACCACATTTTGTTTTATTTAGAATGATTTTTAGTGGAATCATTCCAAAATGAATAAGGCTGATAATGAACCATCTTGGAAAATTCCCCGTTTGATTTTACTGTAGCATCTTCCAATTCTTCATAATTCACAATAAGGCTTGTCATCCAACTAGTCATTGATGCTTCCAAAAATCACCTAAAAGTTTTACTTACGACAAAAATGTCTATGCATTTAGTAATCCAACTGCGTAGAAGTGAAACACATGCTATCTATGTAGTAATCCAAGCCATAAAAAATTGCTTTGAATTTTTAAGAACCATGTTGTCAATCACTAACTAATCCTTTCTACCATGTGAGGTTTTACAAGTTCACTACTCTTCCCTTGGAAATAGACCATGTTATTTCAAATGTAAGTATATATAATTTGCAATATCTCCCATAAACAACTTGAAAGTTGTTGGCAGGCATGTTATTGACCTATAATTGCTTGCGCCTATTACTTTTCCTTTATTCTTTTGTATAAGGAACATTCCTCCATTTGTCATAAGCAAGCTGCAAGAAGGGGGGTTTTGAGAACTGATTTTCTTGTGCTAGTTTTGTACAACTTTCTTCGACCTCGCTGGTTCCCCCCCCCCCCCCCCCCAGTGGCCACTGCCTTTAAGAAATGTGATCGGTGCTCCAAAAACATGTCACTCACCGACAATCATGATTGTTGCCTCCAGTATTTGGGCACCGACCACGACCCGGGAAACTACAGACCGGTGAGCCTGATGTCAGTACTGGGGAAAAATGGTTGAAACCATCATAAAGAACAAAATTGCTGAACATGTAGATAGTCATGGCTTAATGGGAGACAGCCAACATGGCTTTAGACAAGGAAGATCTTGTCTTACTAATCTGTTATGTTTTTTTGAAGGTGTGAATAAACAGGTAGACAAAGGTGAGTCGGTTGCTATAGTGTATTTGGACTTTCAGAAAGCCTTTGACAATGTCCCTCATCAGACTTTTGGCAAAACTAAAGAGTCATGGGATAGGTGGCAGTGTACTGTTGTGGATCAGGAACTGGTTAAAAGATAGAAAGCAGAGGGTAGGGCTAAATGGCCAATTTTCCCCATGGAGAAAGGTGAATAGTGGTGTACCCTAGGGATCTGTGCAGGGTCCACTGCTTTTTGACATATTCATAAATGACCTAGAAAAGGGAATAACGAGTGCGGTTATCAAATTTGCAGATGACACAAAACTATTTAAAGTTGTTAAAACCCAAGAGGATTGTGGAAAATTGCAAGAGGATCTTGATAATTTGGAAGACTGGGCAGCAAAATGGCAGATGAAATTTAATGTGGACAAGTGCAAAGTTATGCACCTAGGGAAGAACAACCCAAACTATGGTTACACAATGCAAGGTTCCACATTAGGAACCAGCACCCAGGAAAAAGATTTAGGCGTCATTGTGGATAACATGTTAAAACCCTCGGCCCAGTGTGCAGTGGCGGCCAAGAGAGCAAATAGAATGCTAGGTATCATACGGAAAGGTATGGAAAATAAAACAAAGGATATTGTAATGCCTCTATATCGTTCCATGGTGAGACCGCACCTTGAATATTGTGTGCAATTCTGGTCGCCGTATCTTAAAAAGGAGATAGCGTTATTAGAAAAGGTTCAGAGAAGAGCCACCAAAATGGTAAAGGGGATGGAAGAATACCCCTATGAAGAAAGGATAAAAAGGTTAGGGCTCTTTAACCTGGAAAAGAGATGGTTAAGGGGAGATATGATAGAAGTCTGTAAATTAGTGAACGGAGTGGAACGGGTAAACATAGATCGATTGTTTATGTTATCAGAATATAGAAAGACTAGGGGACATGCAATGAAGCTACCGGGTAAACTATTTAAGACTAATAAAAGAAAATATTTTTTCACTCAACGTGTAATCAAACTCTGGAATTTGTTGCCGGAGGATGTTGTAAAGGCTGTTAGTGTAGCTGGGTTTAAAAAAGGTTTGGACAAGTTCCTGGAGGAAAGGTCCATAAATCATTATTAAGAAGGGACCCAGGATATCAATGCTTGACCCAATACAAGCATTGTGGAACCTGTGTCTTTTGGGGAAACTGCTAGGTACTTATGACCTAATTGGCAACTGTTGGAAACAGGATACTGGGCTTGATGGACCTTGGTCTGACCCAGTATTGCATATCTTATGTTCAGACACCTGCTCCAGCCCAGCCAAGGTTGGGGATTTGTTTCCATCAGCATAGCCCTTCTTCCTCCAGAGGACCAGCACCCCACATGGGATGCATAGTCCACTTTGCCCACTGGTGGGCCCACATCACCACAACTCCTGGGCTCTCCAAGTCATCCGGGAGGGCTACCTTCTGCACCTGGAACAGACTCCTCCACCCTTTTTTCCTGGGGAACCCCCTTGGTCTCCCCTACAGTAGGCCCTGCTACTGCAGGAGCTCACAGGCCTTCTCAAGGATGGGGCGGTGGAACCTGTGCCTCACCCCTCAATGGATAAGGGCTTCTATTGGAGATACTTCCTGGTCCCACAAAGAACGGGGGGCCTGAGATCCATCCTGGACCTGAGGAACCTCAATAAGTTCCTGGTGCGTGAGAAATTCAAGATGCTCTTCCTTGGAACACTGCTGTCCTACCTCCAGCAGGGAGATTGGCTATGCTTCTTGGATTTAAAGGATGCTTACACCCACATCCTTATCCATCCCAGTCACAGAAAGTACATGAGGTTTGTAGTCGGAGGCAACCACTACCAGTACAGGGTCCTTTCCTTCGGCCTCGCCTCCACCCAAAGGGTCTTCACCAAGTGTCTGGCAGTGGTGGTGGCCTCCACAGGACCTGCATTTTCTCCTACCTCGACGATTGGCTGGTAAAAGGGGACATGGTCTTGGAAGCCAGGCAGGCCACTGGCTGTATCATTCAGGTCTTGCAACACTTGCATTTTGTGATCAACCATCCAAAATCCCAGCTCATCCCAACTCGAGTGCTGGAGTTCTTGGAACCTGCCTTGACACCGTCCAAGCCAGAGCTTTCCTCCCCCTCAACAGAACGGATCAACTCACAGCCATCGTGGCCATGGTACAGAAACATTGCACAGTGTTGGCCCGGATGTTGCTTTGCCTCCCAAGCCACATGGCCTCCACAGTCCACGTGGTTCCCAACGCCCACCTCCACATGAGTGTGGCTCATTGATTCCTCCTCAGAGTCATGGTGTATCCACAGCTGATGGAGTCCCTTACCTGGTGACAGGATGCTCAGCAACTACAGACCCCCAGGATGCTCAGCAACTACAAACCCCCAGAGTGTCCTCATGACGGACGTCTCCTTGATGGGCTGGGGCACCCATTGCGGAGAGCTCCGCACGCAGGGAGCCTGGTTCTCCAAGGAGAGCCAGTAGCAGATCAATCTGCTCAAGCTCAGAGCAGTCTTCCTTGCTCTCAAGGCCTTCAGATACCATTTGCAGTACCGGTTGGTGCTTGTCCAGATGGACAACTAGGTGACGATGTTCTACAAGAAAATAAGCAGGGTGGCACGGGCTCATACCGTCTCTGCCAGGAGGCTGTGGCCCTCTGTTCCTTTGAGATCTGCCACAGGATCCTCCTCAAGGTGGTTTATCTACAGGGCCAGAGCAATGTCTTGGCAGACAGGCTGAGCAGGGTCCTTCAGCCGCATGAGTGGCGCCTGGATCTAGAGATAGCACGCGGGCGTTTCTGGCTGTGGGGCTTCTCCAGCCTAGACCTCTTTGCCAGCCTGATCAATGCTCAACTGCCCCAGTTCTGCAGTTCCCAACCCCACCCCTCCCAGGTGGCAGCAGATGCTTTCCTTCTCTCATGGTCGGGGGTCCTGCTGTATGCCTTCCTTCCCATGCCCTTGATAGCCCGGACCCTCCTCAAGGCCCAACGAGACAGGGCGTTGATGATCCTCATGGCCCTGAGATGGCCCGGGCAGCACTGGTTCCCCTTGCTGCTCCGTCTCTCGATGAAAACTCCAGTCCTTTTTGGGAGCTCCCCAGGACTTCTGACACAGGAAGATGGCTCGATCTTCCATCCCAACTTGGGATCTCTGTCCCTCACGGCCTGGCAGCAGACGGGTTGCCTTAGCTTCCCTTAACCTCTCCGAGGAGATGGAGAAAATCCTTCTAGCCTCTTGTAAGGACTCTATGAGATGGACTTATGCCTTCAAGTGGCGCTGGTTCTCCGTGTGGTGCACAGAGCACCAACTGGACTCTTTCCTTATCGTCCCTCCAATTCAGTCCCTCACGTCTGGGTTGTGCACCTCTTCCCGCAGTATGGACAGTGGGCATGTCAGAACTGTAACACCACTGTAGATATCCTGCTGGCACCTCCCACCAGCTCCCAGTGTGTCCAGTCTCCATGCAGCTGACAGTAGTGAGCCTAGGTGCTGGGCTCACTAGAGGAGCAGATAAGGAGCTTCAGGCAGCTTAGCTAGGGTTTTTAGTTTTTCTTTTCTCCCTATAACGTTTTTCTTTTGATCTGTAGCTTGAAAGCTCATTAAAGCTTGTTAAAAAAAAAAAGAAGAAGAAAGCAAGGGCTGAGAGGGGATCAGAAGAGATTTAGAGGAGTCTCTTTTCTCCCTCCCGTTATTTCTGTCCCCTTTGCTTGCTCTCCCCTCCTGGTTAATTATATAGAGTACACCCCATTAATTAACAAATGCAGTCGTCACATTTAACCGCTCATATCAAACATTCATGTAAACAGTAGATAACTTTAATGTAGCCTTTGTGTCTTCCCCGAAGGTCTCAGATAACTTTAATGTAGCCTTTGTGTCTTCGGGAAAGACACAAAGGCTACATTAAAGTTATCTACTGTTTACATGAATGTTTGATATGAGCGGTTAAATGTGACGACTGCATTTGTTAATTAATGGGGTGTACTCTATATAATTAGCTATTTCACACTCTACATAAAGACCATATAGATAGTGCTCCCCTCCTGGTTGGCATGGAGGGGAGTTCTTTAGCAGGCTTTTCATGTCCTTACCGGCACAGTTTTCTCTGCTGCAGATTTCCAGTCAGAAACTGTCGTCGTGCCTTGTTTCTCTGCTGCTGCTGCTGCTGCTGCAGGCTGACAGCCTTTCTCAGTTGTGCTGGAAGCCCATTATTTTTATCGGGGTGCAGAGAGGATCCGAAGGTCCCGGAGGAAGAGGTGATTGTTTAAATCATTGCTGCTAGTGTCCTGTGAGCATTTTTGAGGCCTTCTGCTGCGTGTGAAGCATGTCCTCTGTGGGTTAGCAGAGCTTAGGATCTTGGTGGGCCTTTTTCCTGCCGTTTTTCTTCACAGTGCTCTTTTTCTTTGCTGACAGCTTTCTTTAATTAATCCTTGTAGTTTTCTGGTTACTTGGTATTAATTTTGATTACTTTTAATTTTCAATGTTTTGGGGCTCTTAAAGGGCCAGTACAGAAAAGTAAAAAAATAAATAAATAAGAGAAGATTCTGCACGTTGTTGTTTTGTTGCCCTTTTTGCTGGTCTGCGGGAGCCATTTCCTTTACTATCTAGTCTCTCCGATCCCGTAGCACTAATGCCTACGCGGTCACAATGCCTGGTTTGTGGCGCCCGTAGGGGCTCGGGTCTCGGATACGAGGATGTGTCGTGGCTGCGCATCTGAGGCGCTTACTATGGAGCAAGAAATGCAGGATCGGTCTAAAGAAGGCACTGCTCTGGTGGCGCAGGGTGCTGCTGCTTCTGCGGAAGGGAAGTCTCTGCGTGAGTCTCCGTCTGCTCTCCCAACTTCAAATTTGGCTTTGTCTGGTAATTCCGCCATTCCCATGGCGTTTGGGGCAGCTTTCGAGAGTTTCTCCCCAGATTTTGTGCTGCTGCTTCATCAGGCTTACTGTTTGCAGATGCCTCACTACTTGGAACGGCAGGAGGCCAAGTGGCCACCTAAAGGTTCGGTGGTAGTGATGGTAGACCGGTTAAGAGGGCCTGGTCAGTGGAATATCAGCCTCTTGGTTCAGACTGGCCGGATGCAGAGGACCTTGAGCTGGAGCCGGAAGCCAGAATGGAGGATATAGAGGAAGGTGAGATGCAGGAACTTGAAGATCAAGCAAGGATTATACGGGTCTTTCGAAGGGGAGTTGCTGGCAGTGCTCATTACGGAGTCCCTTCAGGCTCTCAACCTTTCGCCGGTGGTACCAGCGGAGGATGACGTTTTGGAGGATCCTCTCATTCAGGTGGTACAAAAGTCCCAGGCGGTATTTCCTGTTCACCGTGCGGTTAAGCAGATGATTCAGGATGAATGGGACGTGCCGGAGGCAGGCTTGTGTGGTGTGAGGTCCATGAATTGTCTCTATCCCTTGGCGAATTAAGAACGGGAAGTGTTTCATTCTCCGCGTATAGATGTGGCAGTTTCAGTGGTCATGAAGAAGACTACCATTACAGTTGAAGGCAGTGTGGCTTTGAAGGACACCATATTGAAACAAGCTTTTGAGGTTAATGCTCTGGCTCTACAGGCCTCTATTTGTGGAGCTTGGGTTGCGAGAGCATGCCTTCGCTGGTCGCAACGTTTGCAGCAGCCAGTTCAGCAAATGCAAACGCTGATGTGACAAGACGAGAGCAGCTAGCTGATGTGACAAGACTAGAGTCAGGTTCCGCATATTTGGCCGATGTCCACTATGATCTTATTACAGGTTTGGCGAACAGCATGGCTTCCTTGGTAGACATACGCCGCTATCTTTGGCTCAGGAACTGGGCGGTGGACAGTTCCTCCAAGTCACGTCTTAGCAAGCTTCCTTTTAAGGGGAAGCTATTGTTTGGAGAAGATCTTGATAAGCTGGTCAAGGATTTGGGGGATTCTAAAGGAGGTCACTTGCCAGAGAATAAACTGAAGCAGGGCCAAACCCCGTTACCTGCCCGTGGGCAATCTCAGGATTTCAGGCGTTTTCATACCTCCCATTTGGGAGGTTTTCAAAGAGGACGGTTTTCCTCTCGAGGTCAAAGTTTTAGAGGATTCTGGGGAGTGGGTAGAGGATTTGCTAGTCCCTCTTCCTAGACTTTTCGGAAAGCACAATGAAGCGAGGTGAACCCAGGCAGGAATTCAGCCGGTAGGGGGTCGACTTCGGGAGTTTCTTCCTGCCTGGGTCCAGATAACATCTGATCAGTGGGTGTTGGAGGTCGTTCGCGAAGGTTATTTTATTAAGTTTGCCCATCCGGTGGTCAACTCTTTTGTCATGTCTCCGTACAGGGGGCAAGAAAGGACGATTGCGGTACGGGAGACTCTGGCTCGTCTTTTGCAGCTGGGAGCAGTGGTTCCGGTTCCGCGAGAACACTACGGTATCGGTCGATACTCAATTTATTTCATGGTGCCAAAGAAAGACGGGGCCTTCCGCCCGATTCTGGATCTCAAGGGGGTAAACCACTGTTTGCCGGTACCTCATTTCCGAATGGAGACCTTATGTTCGGTTATACTGGCAGTTCGTCAAGGGGAGTTCTTGACGTCTCTCAATCTCACCGAAGCATATTTACACATTCTGATCATGCCAGATCATCGGAGGTTTCTAAGATCTGCGCTACCTTGGGAGCATTTTCAGTTTCAGGCATTGCCCTTCGGTCTGGCGACGGCTCCGCGCACCTTCCCCAAGGTTATGGTAGTGGTAGCAGCGGCTCTTCGAAAGGCGGGAGTATTAGTTCATCCCTATCTTGATGACTGGTTGATTCAGGCAAAGTCCAGGGCCGAGAGTGTGCGAGTGACAGATAGAGTGGTAGAGTTCCTGCAGAGTCTCGGTTGGGCGGTCAATATGGCCAAGAGCCGATTGGTTCCGACGCAAGTTCTAGAGTATTTGGGAGTTCGCTTTAACACTCGTGTGGGATCGGTTTTCCTGCCGGATATCTGAGCCCAGGGCCTGCGGCTTCTGGTGCGTGATTTTTTGAGGACTCCTGCACCATCGGCCTGGTACTATCTCTGCGTGTTAGGGACAATGGCGGCGACTCTGGAAGTTGTGCCGTGAGCCAGAGCTCACATGCGTCCCTTACAGAGGTCACTGCTCCGTTGATGGTCTCACCAGAACGACTCTGTCCAAGCACCTCCCCTGTCCATTGCGGGTCAGGAAGTCTCTTCAATGGTGGCTTCGTCCACAGAATCTCACGGCAGGCATGCCTTTCAAACAACCGCAGTGGATGCCAGTATTAACGGATGCCAGTCTCATAGGATGGGGAGCTCATTGTGGAGAGCTCTTTGTGCAAGCCAAATGGTCCATCAATCGGCTAGAGTTGCAAGTGGTAGCTCTAGTGCTTCGGGCCTTCGAATCCACCTTATAGGGTCGAGAGGTTCGAGTGCTCTCGGACAATGCCGCGATGGTTGCGTACCTCAATCGTCAAGGGGGCACGGGAAGCGCGGCTCTGGAAATGGAGGCGGAAAGTCTCTTCAATTGGGTAGAGCCTTGGCTTCAGGCTCTGTCAGCGGCGTACACTGCAGGAACTGACAATGTGACGGCAGACTTTCTCAGCCGGGTTTGAGTGGATCCCGGAGAATGGGAGCTTCATCCGGAGGTATTTGCTCAGATTGTCCTCAAGTGGGGATCTCATGGCGACCTTTTGGTTCTGCCAAAGCCAGTCGCTTTTACAGCAGACAATGAGAATGAATGTCGGAAGGTCTAGATGCCTTACTCCAACAATGGCCCACTCACAGTCTCCTCTAGGTTTTTCTCCCTCAGGCGCTCATAGGACGAGTGGTGCAGCGCATCGAGGCTCATCGGGGAAGAGCAGTTCTAGTAGCTCCAGATTGGCCTTGTCGTCAGAGGTATGCCGATCTGGTGCATCTGCTCGATGGGGAACCATGGCGGATGCCGCTAAGGGAGGATCTGTTGCTTCAGGGTCCTCTATGAATGCCTCAGGTACATCGGTTCTCACTTACGGCTTCGCCATTGAAAGGGCTCGGTTAAGGTAGAAGGGTTATTCCAAGGCGAAGATTAACACCTTGCTTCGGGCCAGAAAGAGGTCCACATCCTTAGCATATGTGTGCATCTGACGTGTTTTTGAGGACTGGTGTGCTCAACATCAGTTTTGCCCTGCCTCAGTATCTCTACCGACAGTGTTGAGTTTCTTGCAAGATGGGTTCGATAAGGGATTGGCTGCCAGTTCATTAAGGGTGCAGTTGGCAGCTATTTCTTGTTATCGAGGAAAGGTGCAAGGAGTTCCTTTGGGGGTCCATGCTGATGTTGTCCGTTTCTTAGAGCGGTATCCTATGTCCTTCACGCAGGGTGTTTTCTCCTCCATGGGATCTCAACCTGGTTTTAGGAGCCTTGACAAGGGAGCCTTTTGAGCCTTTGCATCAGGCTTCCGTACAGGATTTGACTTGAAGACAGTATTTTTGATAGCCATTTGCTCTGCACGTCGAATCTCTGAGTTTTAGACTTTGTCCCGTCGTGAACCGTTTCTGACTTTTTCTAGGGAAAAAAGTGGTGTTGTGTCCCATACCATCTTTCCTACCAAAGGTAGTTTCGCCATTTCATGTGAATCAGTCAGTCTCTTTGCCCGTTTTGGGTGTTTCAGGGGAGACCGCGTCGGACCGTAGTTTGCATTTGTTAGACATTAAGAGGGTACTTCGGCGATACTTGAAGGTCTCGGAGTCCTTCCGCAAGTCTGACCGTTTGCTCGTTCTCTTTGGTGGGCCGCATAAAGGTGAAGCAGAGGCCAAAGCTTCAATTTCTAGATGGGTTTGTGAAGCAATAGCATCAGCTTATATCTTGCAAGGTCATCAAGTGCCCTTGGGGCTGCAGGCTCATTCTACTACAGTGCAAACGGCTTCGTGGGTGGAGCATAGCTTAGTTCCATCGGTTGAGATTTGCAGAGCAGCCACTTGGTCTTCCTTGCATACTTTTAGTAAACATACCACCTTTAGTTGTAATAGACAGCAGAGGTTGTTCTTTTTATATGTGATTGGGAACTCAGTTGTTGGTCAATAGTGACTCCTAAATATTTTGGTTATGTTTTAACTCTGATTGTTATATTGTTAAGATTCAGTGTTGATGGGAGAATGAAGGCTTGGTTGGAAATCACGTATAGTTCTTCAGTTTTCTCTGTATTGATGGTCAGGATGTGTGTGTTGAGCCATTTGTGTGCTTCTGTGAAACATTTCTGCAGATTTGACAGGTCTGGAAGGAGGGGGTTTATGGGGGTGAAGAGCATTACATCATCAGTATAGTTCCTGTGTTGTATCTTGTGGGCCTTAAATATTTGACATAGTGGTTGGATAAATATATTAAAGAGGAGGGCAGAGAGGCTTGAGCCATGAGGTACTCCAGTTTGTTGGGTGAAGAGGTTAGATGATTTGGTCCATCTTACTTGCTTTTTACGGGATTCAAGGTAGAATTGGAACCAGCTGAATATGATATCTAGGATGCCAATTTCTGAGAGTCTCTGCAGCAGTTGGCGGTGTGGTATAGAGTCGATGAAGCTGTTGCTGGTGTCTTTTGAGGAGATGAGAGTATCTAGTAGAGAGGTAAAGAAGGTTTTGACCTTGTGTTGTTGTCTGAATCCATATTGATGGGGGTCAAGGAACGCATGTTCTGTCAAGTGGTCTTGGAGTTGTACGAGAACAATCTTTTCAATTAGCTTCATTATAAATGGGATGCTTGAAATCGGTCTGTATGAACTTGGGGATGTAGGGTTCAGGTCTGGTTTCTTTGAGATGGGTCAGATAGAGGTTGTTTTTAATAAGTTGGACATTATACCTGAGGACAGTGAGGTATGTATTATGGGCCCGATTTTTGAAGGCCTTTACATGGATAACTTCCCTAATTACCCGTGTAAAGGTCTTATCCAGGATGTTTGAAGGGCACCTATATGGGTAGTGCCCTTCGCAAATTCCAGATATGTCTCTAATGCACCCTGATGCTATCCACATAGCATTGGGGCATGTTGGGGGTGTTCCGAGGCGGAGCAGAGGCGGGCCATGGTGCTACCCGTGTGCCTGTGAAAAACTTTTGACAGAACGGAAAAAGGTTGCAAGGCATTACAGAAGGAGTTTATCAGAGTGACAATTCATTATGTATGCCAAGGAAATCCCTGAAGAAGGCATAGCCGAAACACAGCTGTGTTGGGTTTGACTGTTTGAACCCCCTTGTAGGGCTGATCTATTGTACCCCTGGTAAAGCATCTGCAATAAAGTTTGTTTTTTTCTTTTCTATATGTTGATGCAGTGCCCAACTGAAATTCGGCCCTATATCTTTAAGGTAAGAGCTTAGATGATGTCTGAAGTGTTTTACCCGTGTTGCAGGGCAGGGATCCAGTGGAAATGTGGTTGTATTTAGGTTTTGGATTGTATCTTCAATGTTCTTCGTAGATGGGAGCTGGAATTTGCTCCATAGCATTTGAGTTGTTAGTTTGCAATTGGGTGCGTCTGAGCAGTGAGGTACTGGAAGAGCGTTCAGTTGTTTTGTGATGAGGTGAGTGGCAATCCTTTGGGGGTATATTTGTTCATGTGGGGTTCTTTTGTTTGATCCTTTTATGAGGGATTTTGCTATTGAAAAGAGTTCTCTTGGTTTGTTTAGTGATCTGTTAATAAGTTTTGTGTAATATCTTTTTTTCCATTTGAGTGTTTCTGCATGGTATAGTTGTAGCTTTTCTATATATAAGGTTTGGAGTTCTATGTTCTTTGATCTTAGAACTCCAGAACTGCACAAGACACAGATAAGCTTTCTCCTTTCTATCTCTGCTGTTTTTTTTTATTACAAATATAGAATACTAAGGGTTGGTTAAACTTTAGGTATTTGGGAAAATTGCTATTTGCTGGTCCTACATTACGTTTGGGGATAGTCAAACTGCTTGATTTCCTTGTGTAGCCTTAAATGTTTTCTGAGTGTGCCCACAGTTCAGGTATAAGCCTACTGGGGCAGGGACAATTGGGTTCCCACCCATCCCTGGGGCTGCATTGCCTATATAGTGGCCAATAGCTTGGGATACGCCCACATTCTCTTAACCAGCATGTCTTGTATTCAGTGCAATACCTGTGGTACTTTCATTCCAAGAAGAATCATTTGGAGCCTAAGAGCATGTCCTATGTGCCGAACGTCATCTGCCATGTATAACAAATTGATGCTACTATTTACTTATTTAACATTTCTTATATACCACCTTTCATGATATCAAGGTGGTTTACATTGAACAAACTGAAATTACATTCAACAGGGCATTTATAACTTGGAGATAACTATTTTACAGGGACCATGGGCAATGGAGGGTTAAGCAGCTTGCCCAAAACCACAAGGAGAACCTGTGGGACTAGAAACTCCCAGTCTTTCCAGCCCAAGGTTGCTGTCCTCTAGTGGGATTTGAACCCCGAACTTCCAGCCTGAGGTACCTTGCCCCAACCACTAGGCCACTCCTCCACTCTGAGAGAAGACCTAGCTGCCATGCATAAAGAATTGTCTCTACTGAGGGAAGAACTGACTGCAATGAAGCGCACCTCTTCTAGGATACAGACTGAACAAAGTCCATCACTGCTCCTACAAAGAGTCAAACACACCAGGAACAAATGGATCACAGTGGGTGCGAGTAGATTGCGATCTGTGACACAGACATCCTATACACCAAGAGATATCCCTGCATAATGCATTCTCTGCCTTGGTTAATGAGGATGCCCTATCCAAAGAAACTGAATGGCCCTTAGAGGAGTCAGCCAATGCCCAATCTCCTGCTAAAGCACCAAACATGAAGAAAAACTCAACAAACAGAAAACTACTACTAATTGGAGATTCCATCATCAGAGACACCAACTTGGGAACACAGTTCAAAGGAGAGAAGATAGTCAAATGCTTCCCAGGCTCCTTAGCCTGCAGGAATACAAAACAAATATTGATGTACTTAGCGCGGAAAGCAAACACTCCAAACTTGATGTTGTCATCCACTTGGGTACAAATGACCTGGCTAGAAATAGTGCCTCTACAGTCTAAAAGGACTTCCAATCTCTGGGAGAAAAACTCATGCCCATTGTTAACACTGTAGCATTCTCAGAAGTTCTACCTGTTCTAGGTAAGGGGGCAAAAAGGCTAAATCGCATTAACAGCTTTAATACGTGGCTCCAGACCTGGTGCAAACGAGGATTCAGATTTATTGGCGACTGGGAATACACACGAACCAACAAGAAACTATACTGTGCTGATGGATTACACCTCTCTGTCACAGGGAAAAGAATCCTACGTGAAAAATTCAGGAAGTATGTCGATTTGCATTTAAACTAGAAGAAGGGGGTGACGGACGGGGAAGGTCAAGTTCTGGACGTCACCCCCTGCAAAAGCAGAACAACAGAAACAACCACACTTTTAAACAACACATCAAAAGCAACTGAGAAGAAGTGGGTAGAATAAAATCAATGCAAAATACACACAAGCCAGTTAAATGCTGGAAAGCAATGAGCACAAATGCTCGAAGCTTAGCCAACAAACTTCCGGACCTGGAAGCCCTAATGGTGGAAAAGGACTTGGACATTGTGGCCATTACAGAAACATGGTTTAATGAATCACATGATTGGGATATAGCCATACCTGGCTATAATCTATTCAGAAGAGGCAGAGAAAATGGAAAAGAGGGAGGAGTAGCCTTGAATGTCAAAAGCAATATCAAAGCTACTGAAATGCAAGGTGCATGGGGAAAAGAAGAAGCACTATGGCTCATGTTGGAAAGAGGAGATGGCACTCTCATCCATACTGCTGGAATCTACAGACCTCCGACTCAAATTGAAGAGATAGATAACAAATTGATTATAAATATTGCCAAGATAGCAACAAAGGGGGAAGCAATCATATTGGGTGACTTTAATCTACCCGATGTGGATTGGATTACTCCTTCTGCAAATCTGGAAAGAAGCAAAAAAATTGTGGATGCTATCCAAGATGTGTTACTGAGACAAATAGTGATGGAACCAACCAGGGAAAGCTCAATGCTGGATTTGGTGCTCACCAACAGTGATATTGTGTCTAATGTCTAAGAACATAAGAACATAAGATATGCCATACTGGGTCAGACCAAGGTCCATCAAGCCCAGTATTCTGTTTCCAACAGTGGCCAATCTAGGTCATATGTACCTAGCAGTTTCCCCAAGAGACACAAGTTCCACAATGCTTGTACTGGGTCAAGCATTGATGTCTTCGGTCACTTCTTAATAATGGTTTATGGACCTTTCCTCCAGGAACTTGTCCAAACCTTTTTTAAACCCATCTACACTAACAGCCTTTACTACATCCTCCGGTAACAAATTCCAGAGTTTGATTACACGTTGAGTAAAAAAATATTTTCTTTTATTAGTCTTAAATAGTTTACCCTGTAGCTTCATTGCATGTCCCCTAGTCTTTCTATATTCTGATAAGGTAAACAATCGATCTACGTTTACCTGTTCCACTCCGTTCATTAATTTATAGACTTCTATCATATCTCCCCTCAGCCGTCTCTTTTCCAGGTTAAAGAGCCCTAACCTTTTTAGCCTTTCTTCATAGGAGTATCCTTCCATCCCCTTTGGTGGGTGCCCCGGTGAGCAACAGTGATCATCACACGGTTTGGTTTGAGATAAAAGCCAAGGTGCAATCCAATCATAGCAAGCTCAAAGTCCTAAACTTCAAAAACACTGACTTCAATAAAATGGCCGAGTACCTAAAGGAGGAGCTGACAAGGTGGAAGGGGATAAGGGAAGTGGAATTGCAATGGGCTAAACTAAAAGGGGCAATAAAAGGGGCAACAGATGAATATGTAAAAAAAGTAAATAAAAACAAGAGGAGAAGGAAATCTATTTGGTTTTCCAAAGAATTGGCTGCTCAAATAAGGGCAAAAAACACAGCTTTCACAAAATTCAAAAGCTTGCAAACAGAAGAACACAGAAATGAATACAGGATCAAACTCAAGGAGACAAAAAGAGAAATAAGGATAGCAAAATCAAAGGCAGAGGAAAAGATGGCTAAAGATGTTAAGTGCGGTGACAAAACTTTCTTCAGGTATATTCAGGAAAGGAAGAAGATCAGAGGTGGAATTGCAGGACTCAGAAGTGCTAGAAACGGACTCATGGAAAATGACATTGATAAAGCAAAATTACTAAACAAATACTTCTGCTCTGTTTTTACTAAAGAAAATTCTGGAGAAGGACCATCTGTAACTTCCAAATATAAAAATGGAAATGAGGTAGATACCACACCATTCAGAGAGGATGAGGTTTTAGAACAACTTGCAAAACTGAAAGTGGACAAGGGCATGAGACCGGATGGGATACATCCCAGGATACTGAAAGAGCTCAGAGAGGTTCTTGCAGGGCCATTAAAGGATGTTTTCAACAGATCCTTGGAAACAGGAGAGGTTCCGCAGGACTGGAGAATGGCTGACGTCGTACCTCTACACAAAAGTGGTGACAGGGAATAAGTGTCAAACTACAGGCCTGTGAGCCTTACCTCAGTAGCGGGAAAAGTAATGGAGACGCTCCTGAAAGAGCGAATAGTGAGCTTTCTCAAAACCAGCAGGTTACAGGATCCAAGGCAACATGATTTTACTGAGGGACGATCTTGCCAGACAAATCTCATTGAGTTCTTTGACTGCGTGACCAGAGAACTGGATCAAGGACATGCGATAGATGTCATCTACCTGGATTTCAGCAAAGCCTTTGATACTGTCCGTCATAGGAAGCTTATCAATAAACTCAGTAGTTTGGGGATGGGTCCCAAGGCAGTAAACTGGATCAGAAATTGGTTGACTGACAGAAGACAGAAGGTGATGATAAATGGAGCTCACTCGGATGAAAGGAAGATGATTAGCGGGGTGCCTCAGGGATCGGTCCTAGGCCCGGCACTGTTCAATGTATTTGTGAGTATATTGCTGAAGGACTGAATGGAAAAGTCTGTCTTTTTGGAGATGATACGAAAATTTGCAACAGAGCGGACTCCCCCGAGGGAGTGCTTAACATGAGGAGGGATCTGCAAAAGCTGGAGGAATGGTCTGATGCTTGGCAATTAAGACTTAATGCAAAGAAGTGCAGTGTCATGCACTTAGGTAGCAGAAATCCATGGAAATGTATGCGATAGGGGGCGAGAGGTTAGTGTGCACGGAGCAGGAGAAAGACCTCGGTGTGATTATTTCTGTAGATCTCAAGGTGGCAAAACAGTGCGACAAGGCAGTGGCTAGAGCCAGGAGGATGTTGGGCTGCATTCGAAAAGGAATTACCAGCAGAAAGGAAGGGGTACTAGTGCCACTGTATAAGTCTCTGGTGAGGCCTCACCTGGATTACTGTGTTCAGTTTTGGACACCGTATCATGCAAAGGATGTAAAAAGAATGGAAGCTGTTCAGAGGAAGGCGACCACAATGATTTGGAGCCTGCGTCAGAAGCCTTATGAGGAGAGACTTGAAGACCTAAATATGTACTTTGGAGGAGAGGAGGGATAGGGGAGATATGATTCTGGCCTTTAAATATTAAAGAGAAATAATGAGCAAACAAACCTCTTCCAGAGACGGGGAAGGTGTAAAACTAGAGGGCATGACATGAAGCTGCAAGGTAGTAAATTGAAAGGCAATGTCAGGAAATAATTTTTTACTGAAAGGGTGGTGGATGCTTGGAATGCCCTCCTGATGGAGGTAGTGGGGGCAAACACAGTGACTGAATTCAAAGTGGCCTGGGACAGACACAGTGGATCACTTTACAGCAACAAGATTAAATCAAAATAAACAGAACCATCTAATTTCTCAACAAGTAGGGGTGTCCTACATGGAGCGATGGGGGGAGGAGCAGTGGGTTCACCCCTAAACAAACAAAGATATGGGGAGGGGTGAAGACATGGGAAGGGGTGCACTGCTCCTGGTGGGTGCACCACTAAGCAAAGACATGGGTAGGAGTGCACCTACTCCCTAAAAGACATGGGAAGGGGTGCACCTGCTTCTACCATATGGCTGGGCAGACTGGATGGACCGTGCTGGTCTTTATCTGCCCACAAAACTGTGGTCTTCTTTTGAGCGATTAATACAACAATTCTCAAAACACACTCAATATTATCAATACGGGACGGAAATCTTCTTTCTCCAGGACCAAGCAGGAAGTCAGTCCTCAGTTATGGGTGACGTCGGCGCCGACGGAGCCCTCGCGGAGCAATTTTCCCCAGCTTTCAAAGAAAGCCTTTGGGAATTGCAGCGCGCATGCGCGGTCGTCTTCCCGCCCGAGGGTGCCATCTTAGCCAGTCTTCTTTTTTCCGCGGAGCCCTACAGACGTCCCCGTCTTGTCCCCGCGAAAAAGTCGATTTTCTTCATTATTTTATTCTTTTTCCTTTCGGTTCGACGCCGATCGCTTTCCCGCCCGGACTCGCGACGCCGGTCTCGAGTCCGCTTACTTTTTTCGGTTTTTCTGACTTAGTCAGCTTTCGTTTTCGGTTTCCCTGGCAGCCCGGTCCTTTGACCTCGCAGGGGCCCTTTTTCCCCCGATGGCTGCCAGTGGGTTTAAGCGGTGTGGTCGGTGTGACCGAAATATGTCACTAACCGACACACACGACTTTTGCCTCCGCTGCCTGGGCCCGGATCATGAGGAACTGATCTGTGGGCCCTGCAGCAAACTGTCCTCAAAGGCGTTGAGGAGTCGGCGGCATCAGCGTGAGAGAATCTTCGCTGACCCCAGCCGTACCCGGACCTCGTCGGAGGCCTCCGCGTCGAAAGGCTCCAGCTCGGACCGTCGACGGAGCTCCTCCGACCGGGGTTCTCCCTCCGGGGACCATCGTCGGAAGGAAAAACCCGCGAGGGCGGCGTCGGTGGACGCTCCTGGCTCCGCGAGGGCCAGGTCGCATAGCCCCGACAGCCGCCCCGGGTCCTTGGAGAAGGAACACATCCCGAAGCGACCTCGCCTGGAGTCGGAGATGCCTGCCCGGGTAAGTCCTGTGGTCCTTCTGGACTCGCCTCCGCGACAGCCGACGTCGGGCCCGACGCCGTCGGGGCCCGAGTCGGGGGCTGCTGGGTCACCTGAGCTCGGACTCAGGTTGACGGCCTTGGAGAGCAGACTGTCTGCCTTCATGGACCAGCAGCGGGCACTGCTCGCTGGCCTCGCTGGCGCCGCTGCCCCGACCGCCGGGACGTCGACGTCCAAGTCGACCCCGGAGACCGAGCCGATCCTCGAGTCAATGAGAACTCGAGTCGATCCTCGGTCGAGGTCACCCTCGGCCTCCCGTTCGGGACCGAGGTCGCCGACGCCGACTCCCTCGACGTCGGGACGGCTGGCGCCGCACCCTGCCCGGGCCGACCCCACCGAGTCCTCGTCGGAGTCGGTCTGGGAGTCTGAGGAGGAAGAGTCCCTGATTCTTTCCGGACTCGGTGTGTCCCATCGGACTCACCGGGGTCCGAGCCTCGGAAGCAGTCCCCCCCGGAGGATGCCCGGTTCTCGGACTTCGTTAGGGATATGGCCAAGGCTTTGGCCTTCCCTGCGGATCCCGAGGAGGAGCCTCGAGCCGAAGAGCTCGACGCCCTCCAGTATGACTCTCCCGCGAGGGAGCACTTTACTGTGCCGGTTCCTCCTATGCTGGAACGACTACTCTTCCGCATGTGGGAGAGTCCGGCCTCCTCGCCGGTCCTGAGCAAGCGGGTCGATTCTATCTATCGGGTCCGCAAGAGCCCTGGCTTTCAGAAGGCACAGCTGCCACACCATTCCATGGTAGTGGAATCGGCCATGCATCGTCTTAAGAGCCAGAAGATGCACTCCTCGGTGCCTCCTGGAAGGGAGGTCCGTAACCTGGATGGCCTTGGCAAGAAGTGCTTCCAGGGCTCTATGCTCGCATGTCGTGTCCAGACTTACCAGCTCTACATGGGCATGTATCTCCGGGATCTGGCTAAAGAGCTAGCCGGATTCTCCGCTGGTCTCTCCGAGGAGCCCTTGCGGAGGTTCCTAGCCTTGTCCACGGGCATTCGGGAATGCTCAAAGTTCATGTCCCGAGCAGCCTATGATGGCTTTGAGGCCTCGGCTAGAGTGGCCGCAGCCGGCATCGGTGCCCGCCGACAGGCTTGGCTTCAGTCGTCGGACCTTGAGCCCTGGGTACAGGACAAGTTGGTCGATGTCCCCTGCCGAGGCGAAAACCTCTTTGGCAAGCCCATGGCGGAAAAGGCTGCACAAATTGAGACTGAGACTCTCACCAGGACCAGGCTTTCTAGGAAGACCTCCGCCCCTTCCCAGAAAAAGAAGGGCTCGGGAAAAAAGTCCTTTTACCCGAGGAAGGCGGCTGCCTACAAACAGTACCCCCATTATCAGGCCCCTGCAGCTCCCCAACAGGGCCAGCAGGCCAAGGGACGGGGTAACGGGTCCCGTAGGCAGCAAGCCCCCAAGCCTGCACCACCAGCCCCTGCTCAGCAGGGTGGGGGTTTTTGACTCGCTCAGCATAGCCTCTCCCCCCCCGCTGGTTCCTCCCAGCACCGGAGGCCGGCTGGTTCACTTCGGCCACAGGTGGTCCAGCATCACCGCAGATGCCTGGGTACTTCAGGTCGTGCGAGAAGGCTACCTTCTCCACTTCCATCAGGTCCCTCCCTCCTATTTTCCGGGAGAACCTTCGCGCCCCCCTCTGCACAGGGAGTTGCTCCTTCAGGAGTTAGCAGGTCTTCTGCAGGAACAGGCGGTGGAACCGGTGCCCCACCACCTGAGAGGTCAAGGCTTTTATTCAAGGTATTTTCTGATACCAAAGAGAACAGGGGGCCTCAGACCCATCCTGGACTTGCGCAACCTCAACAAGTTCCTTGTGCGGGAGAAGTTCAAAATGCTTACCCTTGGAATCCTTCTGCCCTACCT
This sequence comes from Ichthyophis bannanicus, assembly GCA_033557465.1. Lineage (NCBI taxonomy): Eukaryota > Metazoa > Chordata > Amphibia > Gymnophiona > Ichthyophiidae > Ichthyophis > Ichthyophis bannanicus. The sequence goes on from CM066044.1 coordinate 272,006,224, forward strand.
CCAGCAGGGAGATTGGCTATGATCCTTGGATCTAAAGGATGCCTACACGCACATCCTCATCCACCCAAGCCACCGCCAATACCTAAGGTTTGTGGTGGCAGGAAATCATTACCAGTACAGAGTACTGCCCTTTGGCCTATCCTCCGCACCGCGAGTCTTCACAAAATGTCTCGCGGTCGTGGCGGCCCATCTCCGGCTTCACGGCCTCTATGTCTTTCCGTACCTCGACGACTGGCTCATCAGAGCAGCGTCCGCTCAGGAGGTCGCCAACGCCACGCGCCGCACGGTGACTCTGCTGCAGCACTTGGGCTTTGTCATAAACTTCGCAAAGTCCACTTTGCTCCCCTCACAGGATCTCGAGTTCATCGGCGCAAGGCTGCACACTCCTCGGGCACGAGCGTACCTACCGCTCGACAGGGCTCAACGGCTCATGGACCTAGCCGACCGCTTTCGCAGCCAGCCCCTGGTCTCCGCCAGGCGCTTCCTGAGACTGCTCGGCCATATGGCTTCCACCGTCCATGTGACCCCCAATGCCCGCCTGAACATGCGGTCTGCTCAATGGTGTCTCCGCCAGCAGTGGCGACAAGCCACAGGCGGCCTGGCAGACCTAGTGCGCGTCTCCGAGCCGCTGCTCTCGTCTCTCCGGTGGTGGCTCCGGCAGCCGAACCTGATATTCGGAATGCCTTTCCAGTCACCTCAGCCGACCCGGGTGCTGACCACCGATGCATCCCTCCTGGGCTGGGGAGCACATTGCCAAGAGGCACGTACTCAGGGCCTCTGGACCACGTGGGAGTCTGCTCAGCAGATCAACTTCCTGGAGCTCAGGGCGATCCGCCTAGCTCTCAAGGCCTTCTCCCACCTGACTTCCCAACAGTCCGTCCTTGTCCAGACGGACAATCAAGTTGCCATGTTCTACGTGAACAAGCAGGGGGGCACGGGCTCCTTCCTCCTCTGCCGGGAGGCACAGAAGCTCTGCTCTTGGGCCGTCAGTCACGGCATTCTCCTCAAGGCAGTTTATCTCCCGGGCCAAGAAAATTGCCTTGCAGACAAACTCAGCAGGGTCCTCCAGCCGCACGAGTGGCGTCTGGATCCCTTGGTAGTTCAGAAGCTCTTCCTCAAGTGGGGTCTCCCCACGGTGGATCTCTTTGCCAGTCCTCACAACCGGCAGCTTCCTCGCTTCTGCTCTCGTCAGCCACACCCCCTTCGGGTTGCGGCAGACGCCTTTCTGATCTCGTGGTCGGGGAGCCTTCTGTACGCTTTCCCTCCCATCCCGCTGGTCTCTCGGACTCTTTTCAAGGTTCTCCGAGACAAAGCCTTCATGATCCTGGTGGCCCCTCGCTGGCCCAGGCAGCCGTGGTTTCCGCTCCTGCTGCAACTGGCGGTGGAGGATCCAATCCCTCTGGGGGTACAACCGGATCTCCTCACTCAGGATCAGGGGTCCCTTCTGCACCCCAACCTCAGGTCTCTCAACCTCATGGCCTGGCTGCTGAGAGGGTAGTCCTTGCTCCCCTTCTCCTGCCGGCGGAGGTGGAGGAGGTCGTCTTAGCTTCGCGACGGCCTTCTACCCGCAAATGCTACGCCCTTAAATGGCGTCGCTTTGCAGTCTGGTGTACCCAACAGTCTCAGGATCCCTTCTCCTGCCCGGTGTCGGTGATCTTGCAGTACTTGCTGCACCTCTCTAATCTGGGACTTAAGTCCAACTCCGTCAAAGTTCACCTCAGTGCTCTTTCAGCACATCATGTGCCAGTGGACGGCAGACCTCTCTCCAATGACCCTCTCGTAGCGAGGGTTTCTCCGAGGTCTCCTTCTACTTAAACCACCTCTGCGCCCGCCAGCGCCTGACTGGGACCTGAATGTGGTTTTGCAGCGGATCACCTGTCCGCCTTTTGAACCTATGGCTACCTGTTCTCTCCGTTTTCTGTCTTGGAAAACACTGTTCTTGATAGCCCTCACTTCCGCTAGGCGCGTAAGTGAATTGCAGGCCCTCGTGTCTGATCCCCCTTACACTAGGTTCTACAAGAATAGGGTAGTCCTACGGACTCACCCAAAATTTCTGCCTAAAGTGGTCTCCCCTTTTCACATCAATCAGGAGGTGGTACTTCCAACCTTCTTTCCCAGACCACACTCCAGCCGAGCTGAAACGGTCCTCCATACCCTGGACTGTAGAAGGGCATTGAACTTCTACCTTGACCGTACGCGGGAGCACCGTAAAGCTGCTCAGCTTTTTGTGTCTTTTGACCCCAATAAATTGGGGCTCCCGGTCTCCAAGCGTACTCTGTCCATCTGGGTTGCGGACTGTATCTCTTGGGCTTATGGGGCAGCCGGACTCTCCTTAGAAAGTCGAGTCACGGCTCATTGCGTTCGGGCAAAGGCCACGTCAGTGGCTTTCCTCCGCTCTGTTCCGCTGGCAGACATCTGCCGGGCCGCTACTTGGTCTTCGAGCCAGACTTTTGCGGTCCATTACTGTCTCGAGAGGGAGTCCCGTAGGGACAGTGCTTTCGGACAGGCAGTCCTCCGTAATCTCTTTGAGGTCTGAGCAACTCCTACCCTCCATCCCGGATGTGGGCTACCGGTGGGTGATAATTCAGCGAAGATTCTATCCTTCTGTGCTGCTGAGCTAGAGGGAGCTCATTTTTGTGCTTAGGGTCTCCGGTAGCCTTGAGCTTGGGAGTCCCATAAGTGAGGACTGACTTCCTGCTTGGTCCTGGAGAAAGCGTAGTTACTCACCTGTAACAGGTGTTCTCCAGGAGCAGCAGGAATCAGTCCTCACTACCCTCCCTCCTCCCCTTGGAGTTGCAATCGTCTGCTTATGTTCTTTTTTTGCAAATTTTTATGCTGTCTTTTTTAGCTATGTCATCTGACTGGCTAAGATGGCACCCTCGGGCGGGAAGACGACCGCGCATGCGCGCTGCAATTCCCAAAGGCTTTCTTTGAAAGCTGGGGAAAATTGCTCCGCGAGGGCTCCGTCGGCGCCGACGTCACCCATAAGTGAGGACTGATTCCTGCTGCTCCTGGAGAACACCTGTTACAGGTGAGTAACTACGCTTTTTTCACCACATTCTTTCACACATTTATTAAAGAACACTTTGTTAATACCAACAGAGAAGGTCTCAGACTTTTCTGGCACACTTTTTCAAACTGGCATCATGTCCAATTACTGTGCCCAATAGCATCAATGACCTTCAGATAGTGATCAAGCAGATGGAGTTGTTATACCAAAGCAATCGTGAATGTCACTCATAAGATTATCATCAAAGACTGTTTATAATATCATCCACTCCAACAAACACTTAGCTCTTCATCCGTTTGTTTCTCAACGAGCTCCTATCGTGCTTTGATTCGATCCCGACGCCCTCCCCAGGCACCTCTATCGCGTTTCACTACCGCTGTTTCCTCAGGGAATCTCATTCATTTCTTGTTAGTGTTCTATAAAATAAAAACCTTTCATTAAATCTACCGCCCAATTACAATAGCCTACCTTAAATTACTACCGTTTTCCAACTGATCATATCACCTATACCAAAACACCTACCAGAAAGTATAGATGATGCTGCATGCGTCTTTTGTCTTTTTCACTATCATTTAAGCAGTGCTCTTCGAAATATCTTTCACTCCACTCTTGAAAAAAACGCTGCGCATGTGGGGCATAGATCATGGGTCTGCTTTTAAAAAGACCTATTGCCCCAATTTCATTGGGGATTCTCTTTCACGCCCCCCAGAGACATCATCACTACCTCCCAAGTTTCAAAGTTTAACTACCATATCTCCCCACTACTAATTTCAATTACCTAAAGTGGTGTTTCTCATACAAAATATTATGTTAATTCAAGTGGGCTCCAAGAACGTTCCAATATCCCAACCAAAGCTTAAACAAAATATACTAATTAAATACTAATATACTAATTAATTAAAAACTATTACAAGCAAGAAGCCCAATCTATAGTGGCATTAAGCCCTGTAGGCGCCACCGACTTCAACTTATAAATCCACTTTTCTTCTCTCATTAAAAGAGTTTGATCTTGAGACTTGCCTGCTATCCCACATTTCACGTTGTCTATGCAGAAGCACTGTAGCTGTTCAAAAATATGGCCCTTTGCTATGCAATGTTGAACTATCAGAGCCTCCTTAACATTACATTTTAACCGGCTCCTATGTTCACCCATCCTTACTCTAAAAGAACGAATTATTTTACGCACATAAATTAGCATACACGGACATTGTATGACATATACTACACTAGTGGAAGCACAAGTGGTGTAAGTTCTTAAGGGATACATCAAACCTTGGTAAGTGAATGTTTCTAACTCCATGGTAATGTCACATATATCACACCCCCCACAGAGTCGATGGCCTTTCATTTCCAAGGTATCAATAAGTCCTATCTTAGGATTCAATACCGCTGGACTAAGTCATTCCTTTAGGTTGCAATTACGCTGCCAAACCCAGCGTATCCTTTTCCCCGCTAACCCAGGAACTGCTGTTATAACATTCCTATGCTTCCTTAGAATCTGTTGAATACCAAAACTTAGAGGAGAATATCTAGTTATCAGACTAATATTGTCAGGATTCATGTTTTCCTTTCTATTAGAGTTCCTCATTTCCAATAACAAACTCCTATTATTATAAAGGGCCCTAGATTACGCTCGTTGACCGTGTTTTTGGGATAACCCCTTTCTTCAAAATCATTTGAAAGTTGTTTTGAAAGTCGTTTAAATTCATTATCGTCTGAACAATTTCTCCTATATCGCAAAAATTTAGAAAACGGAAGGCTCTCTTTTAGATGTAGGGGATGTGCACTTTTAAAATGTAAAAATGTATTCCTATCAGTGCTCTTTTTAAAAACAGTTTTTATCCATTCCCCCCTGCCCCTGCTAACTACCACATCCAAATAAGTTAATCTGTCATTATGATGTGTGAGTGAACTTTATATTCTGATCACACCGATTTAGCCATTGCATGAATGATACCAATCCCTCTGCTGAACCTTTCCATAACATAAAGACATCATCAATGTATCGATGCCATGAAATAATGTTAGAACTAAAGGGGGATTGAACCAACCATCGCTCTTCAAATTTACCCATGTAAAAATTAGCAATGGAGGGGGCACACGTAACACCCATGGCCACCCCCCGAGATCTGTTGATACAACACTCCTTCAAAAATGAAATGATTATGATAAATTGCCAAACTCGCTAGTTTTAATAAAAATATCATCTGTGGCTCTGTAAGATCACCCCATATGCTGCCCCTTGAGGAATATTAGCGTATAGTGACGTAACATCCATAGTTACTAACAAAATATCGTGGTGTCAAGACCACTGTGCTAAATCCTTCAAAATATTTAAAAAATGAGTAGCATCTCTTACATAAGATGGAATCTTAGGCAACAATGGACGTAAATAGGAATCCACAAACGTGGACAGAGGCTCCAATATAGTGCCTCTAGTTGAAACATTTGGTCTACCGGGGGGGCCTCTGTATGCTCTTAGGAATTTTTGGAACTGTGTAAAATTTTGCTACTGTAGGAGATGTAACGTTCAAAAAATGAAATTCTTTCCGGGTAATCAATTTATCTTGCAAAGTTATCTGAGTAATTCCTTTAATCTCCAATTGTAAAATGGATGTTGGGTCCTCTAACAATATCTTATAAGTTGTGAGGTCCTGCAACTGCTGCAATGCGTCCAATAAATAATATTCCCTATCTAACACAACTATTGCTCCTCCTTTGTCCGCTTTTCTTATGACAATGTCCATTCTTTTTTGTAATTCTTTTAATGCTGTGTGTTCAGTTTTAGTCAACGCATTGTACTGTAAACAGTTATGTATCTCTAAATCTTGTATATCCTTCAGCACTAATTCCCTAAAAGTCACCAAAGCCGGATGTAATGGACCCGGGGGAGACCAGGTAGATTTTAAGGGCAATCGAATACGCCGCATATATTGATCTTCCTCCTCTGTTACTCGCTGTACATCATTCTCGAAATCATGTGAGGCAAAATGACTCTTCAAATTTAATTTTCGCATTAGCCCTTCAAAATCAATTCGAAACTGGAATAAATCAAAGCGTACATGTGGAACGAAAGATAACCCTTTATTTAACAAATCCAAAGATTGTTGAGATAATTCTTTCCCAGATAGAGTAGTTACTCACCTGTAACAGGTGTTCTCCAGGAGCAGCAGGAATCAGTCCTCACATATGGGTGACGTCGGCGCCGACGGAGCCCTCGTGCGGAGCATTTCCCCAGCTTTCAAAGAAAGCCTTTGGGAATTGCAGCACGCATGCGCGGTCCTATTCCCGCCCAAGGGTGCCATCTTGCTCAGTCTGATGACATAGCTAGAAGACAGCAAAAAATTAGCAAAAATAAAGCATATGACTGCAATTCCAAGGGGAGGCGGGAGGGTTGTGAGGACTGATTCCTGCTGCTCCTGGAGAACACCTGTTACAGGTGAGTAACTACTCTTTCTCCAGGACCAAGCAGGAAGTCAGTCCTCACATATGGGACTCCCTAGCTTAAGGCTACCGGAGACCTCAAGCGGAAAAAAGAGCTCCCTCTAGCTCGACAGCACAAAAGGAAGGAATCTTCTCTGAGAACGCCCCTGACCTGTAGCCCAACATCAGGGCCGGAGGGTAGGAGTTGCCTAAACCCCAAAGAGATTATGGAGTACTGCCTGTCTGAAAGCACTGTCCCTGCGGGACTCCCTCTCAAGGAAGTAATGGGCCGCAAAAGTCTGGCTTGAAGACCAAGTAGCGGCCCGGCAGATGTCTGCCAACGGAACAGAGCAGAGATGAGCCACTGACGCAGCCTTCGCCCTGACACGATGAGCCGGGACTCGACCCTCCAACGAGAGGCCGGCTGCCCCATAAGCCCAGGCGATACAGTCAGCGACCCATATGGACAACGTACGCTTGGAGACAGGGAGCCCCAACTTATTGAGGTCAAAAGAAACGAAAAGCTGAACAGCCTTCCGATGCTCCTGTGTACGGTCAAAGTAGAAGGATAACGCCCTCCTACAGTCCAGGGTATGCAAGACCATCTCAGTTTTATGTTCACCTAATGTTTAATGTAATGCAATATTGCACTGTTTTGCTATATTGTTGTTTTAAGTTCCTTGTAAACCGCCCCTGATCTCTGGAAGAGGCGGTATAGAAAAGCACACAAATAAATAAAATAAATAAATAAATCTCAGCCCGGTTGGCATGCAGCCTGGGAAAGAAGGTCGGAAGAACCACCTCCTGATTGAGGTGAAAAGGTGAGACAACTTTGGGAAGAAACTTAGGGTGAGTCCGCAAGACTACCCTATTTCTGAAGAACCTAGTGTAAGGAGGATCAGACAATAGTGCCTGCAGTTCACTCACTCGCCTAGCAGAGGTGAGAGCTACCAGAAATAAAGTTTTCCAGGAGAGAAAACGGAGAGGGCAGGTAGCCATAGGTTCAAAAGGCGGACAAGTAAGCAACTGTAAGACCACATTCAGATCCCACTCAGGGGCCGGTGGACGCAAAGGAGGCTTAAGCAGAAGGAGGCCTCTGAGGAAACGAGCCACCAAAGGGTGGTTGGAAAGAGGCCTACCTTCCACCGGCGAGTGGTGTGCTGAGAGAGCACTAAGGTGAACTCTGACAGAGTTAGACTTAAGGCCCAGATTGGAGAGGTAGAGCAAATATTGCAATACTACCGCTACCAAGCACGAGAAGGGGTTCTCGCTGTGTTGAGCACACCATGCGGAGAATCTATGCCACTTAAGAGTGTAGGATTTCCTGGTAGATTGACGCCGAGAGGCCGAGACTACATCTTCCACCTCTCGAGGCAGCAGCAGGGGAGCTAGGACTACCCTTTCAGCAGCCAGGCCATCAGATGAAGGGACTGGAGGTTGGGGTGCAAGAGAGTCCCCTGATCCTGAGACAGGAGATCGTGTTGAAACCCCAGAGGAATAGGCGTGTCCACCGCCAGCTGTAGCAGAAGCGGGAACTATGGTTGCCTCGGCCACCTGGGGGCTATGAGAATCAATGAAGCCCCGTCCTTGAGGACTTTGAACAGCGTTCTGGACACTAGTGGTGTGGGAGGAAACGCATACAGCAGGCCCGTGGACCACGAGATCAGAAACGCATCCGCTGCTACTCTGAGAGGATGCGGTTGTCTGGAGCAAAATCTCAGGAGTTGCCGGTTCAGAGGACTGGCGAAAAGATCCATGGTGGGGAGTCCCCACTTGAGAAAGACCTGCTGAACCACCAATGGGTTCAATCTCCATTCGTGTGGTTGCAGGATCCTGCTCAGTCTGTCTGCCAGGTAATTTTCCTGACCTGGGAGATAGACAGCCTTGAGAAGGATTCCGTGATTGACAGCCCAAGAGCACAGTCGTTGTGCCTCCTGACAAAGAAGGAAGGAGCCTGTGCCTCCTTGTTTGTTCACATAGAAAATGGCAACTTGATTGTCCGTCTGGACCAGTACAGACTGGTGAGAGGCGAGGTGGGAGAAGGCCCTCAGAGCTAGGCGTATCGCCCGTAGCTCCAGGAAGTTTATCTGTTGAGTAGCCTCCCAAGGGGTCCAGAGACCCTGAGTACATGTCCCTTGGCAATGTGCTCCCCAGCCGAGAAGAGAAGCATCTGTTGTCAGCACTTGAGAATGCGGAAGGGATTGAAAACCCACTTCGAGCACCAGATTCGGAAGATGAAGCCACCATTGCAGAGAGGAGACCAGGAGGTCGGATATCCTTACTAAGTCCGCTAGGCTCCCTGTGGCTTGATGCCACTGAGTGCAAAGGCTCCACTGAGCAGGCCACATGTGCAGGTGGGCATTGGGGGTGACATGAACCGTGGAAGCCATATGGCCGAGAAGTCTCAGGAATTGCCTAGCAGAGACCAGGGAATTGCTGCGAAACTGGCTGGCGAGATCCATTAGCCTGTGGGCCCTGTCCAGAGGCAGAAAAGCCTTTGCTTGAAGAGTGTCTAGCCTGGCCCCTATGAACTCTAAGTTCTGGGACGGGAGCAAAGTGGACTTTGCGAAGTTTATGACAAACCCCAAGTGCTGAAGCAGAGCCACAGTGCGAAGGGTGGCCTGGTTGGCCTCTTGGGAAGACTGGCCCCTTATGAGCCAGTCGTCCAGGTACGGAAACACAAAAAGACCCTGAAGCCTCAGGTAGGCCGCCACCACTGCCAGGCACTTGGTGAACACCCTGGGAGCGGAGGACAGGCCAAAGGGTAGTACTCTGTACTGATAGTGGTTTCCTCCCACAACAAACCTGAGATATTGTCTGTGGTCTGGATGAATAAGGATGTGAGTATATGCATCCTTTAGATCTAAGGAGCATAGCCAGTCTCCCTGCTGGAGGTAGGGCAGCAGGATTCCAAGGGTAAGCATCTTGAACTTTTCCCTCTCCAGGAACTTGTTGAGGTTGCGCAAGTCTAGGATGGGTCTGAGGCCTCCTGTTCTTTTTGGTACCAGAAAGTACCTGGAATAAAAGCCGCGACCTCTCAGGTGGTGGGGCACTGGTTCCACAGCCTGATCCTTTAGCAGACTTGCTAACTCCTGAAGGACTAGGCCCCTGTGCAGAGGGGGGTCTTGGAGGCTCCCCTGGAAAGTAGGAGGGAGGTACCTGGTGAAAATGAAGAAGATAGCCCTTTTAGACTATATGAAGAACCCAGGCATCTGATGTGACGGCTGACCACCTGTGGGCAAAGAGGGCCAGCCAGCCTCCTGTGCTGAGAGAAGCCAGCTGAGGAGAAGAGGCTATGCTGTTTGAGTCAAAACCCCCCACCCTGCTGAGCAGGGGCCGGTGTTGGTGGCTTGGGGGCCTTCTGCCTACGGGGCCCTTGACCCTGCCCCTTGGCCTGCTGACCCTGTTGGGGAGCTGCAGAGGCCTGATGATGAGGGTATTGTTTATAGGCAGATGACTTCCTCGGGTAAAAGGACTTTTTTCCCGAGCCCTTCTTTTTCTGAGAAGGGGCAGAGGTTTTCCTGGAAAGCCTAGTCCTGGTCAGAGTCTCGGTCTCGAGTTCTGCAGCCTTTTCAGCCATGGGCTTGCCAAAGAGGTTTTCACCTCGGCAGGGGACATCGACCAACTTGTCCTGGACCCATGGCTCGAGGTCGGATGACTGTAGCCAAGCCTGTCGGCGGGCACCGATGCCGGCCCCGGCTACTCAGGCCGAAGCCTCGAAGCCATCGTAGGCTGCTCGAGAGATAAACTTCGAGCACTCTCGAATACCGGTGGACAAGGCCTGGAACCTCTGCAAAGGTTCCTCGGAGAGACCAGCAGAGAACCCGGCAATCTCCTTTGCCAGGTCTCGGAGGTACATGCCCATGTAGAGCTGGTAAGTCTGGACACGGCAAGCAAGCATAGAGCACTGGAAGCACTTCTTACCGAGGGCATCCAGGTTCCGGGCCTTCCGGCCAGGAGGCACCGAGGAGTGCATCTTCTGACTTTTCAGTCGATGCATGGCCGATTCCACAACCATGGAGTGGTGCGGTAAGTGTGCCTTTTGGAACCCGGGGCTCTTGCGGACTCGATAAATGGAATCGACCCGCTTGCTTAACACCAGCGTCGAGGCCGGGGTCTCCCACATGCGGAAGAGTAGCCGCTCCAGCATCGGAGGAACCGGTACAGTAAAGGCCTCCTTCGGGGGCGAGTCATACTGGAGGGCCTCGAGCTCCTCGGCTCCTCCTCGGGATCCGCGGGGAAGGCCAAGGCCTTGGCCATATCCCGCATGAAGTCCGAGAACCGGGTATCCTCCGGTGGGGACCGTCTCCGAGGCTCGGACTCGGGCGAGTCCGATGGGACACACCGAGTCCGATGAGTGTTGGGTGACTCTTCGTCCTCCGTCTCCCAGCCCGACTCCTCGGAGGAGGAATCGAGCGGCTCCTGTCAGGCGGGCACCAATGCCCTCCACCCCGACACCGAGGGTATCAGCGTCAACGACCTCGGCCCCGAACGGGAGGTGGAGGGAGACCGTGGCTGAGGATCGACTCGAGCCCGCAGGGACTCGAGGATTGGCTCGGCCTCCGGGGTCGACTTGGACGTCGAGGTCCCGGTGGTCGGGACAGATGCACCGGTGAGACCGGCGATCAATGCCTGCTGCTGTTCCATGAAGGCAGCGAAGCTGCTCTCCAAGGCCATCAACCTGAGTCCGAGCTCAGGAGACCCAGCAGCCCCCGACTCAGGCCCCGACGGCATCGGGCCCGACGTCGGCTCCCTCGGAGGAGAGTCAACGAGGACAACAGCACTTACGTGTCCAGGAGACTCCATCTCGACACGAGGATGCTTGGCAGGCCTCTCCGAAGACCCGGGACGGCTATCGGGGCTATGCGACCTAGCCCTCGAGGAACCAGGAGCGTCCACTGACGCCGCCATCGCGGGTTTCTTCTTCTTTCGATGTTCCCGCGAAGGAGACCCCCGCTCAGAGGAACCCCGACGCTGCTCGGGGCCGGAGTCCCGAGACGTCGAGGCCTCTGACGAGGTCCGGGCCCGGCCAGACGCGGAGTCAGAAAAAATCCTATCCTTTTGGTGCTGCCGACTCCTCAACGCCTTCGAGGACATTTTGCCACACGGACCACAGATCATCGGGTCATGATCGGGTCCGAGGCAACGGAGGCAGCAGTCATGTTTGTCGTGAGAGACATAAGTTTCTTACACCGATCACATTTCTTAAACCCGCTGGTAGCCATCGGGGGAAAAAGGGTCCCTGCTAGGTCAAAAGACCCAGCTGCCAGGGAAAAAAGAAAAAAGGCGTGAACGCCAGTCACAAAGGACAAAAAACGAAAAAGAGAGAAAAGGACTCGATACCGGTGTATCAGTCCGAGCGGGAAAAGGATCCGGCGTCGAACCGGAGAAAAAAGAGAAAAACAGGGAAAATCAACTTTTTCCTCGGGGAAAAACGAACTACGTCCGTCGGGCTCCGCGGAAAAAAGAAGACTGAGCAAGATGGCACCCTTGGGCGGGAAGAGGACCGCGCATGCGCGCTGCAATTCCCAAAGGCTTTCTTTGAAAGCTGGGGAAATGCTCCGCACGAGGGCTCCGTCGGCGCCGACATCACCCATATGTGAGGACTGACTTCCTGCTTGGTCCTGGAGAAATATTGACTACTAACTGTGTACATTTTCCTAAATTCGGGACCCCCTTCATTTCTTCCTTTGATTTAAACGCTCGCGAGATTTTCCACGTCCTGTCCCTTTCCTCTTTTCCTTCTTGCCGTCCTTTTCTTCGTCTAAAAAAATGTTATCCTTCGAGGAAAGACTGGAATCTGTGTAAACATTCTCATCCAAGGTATCATCAAAATTCACCTGCTTTCTAGATTTTTTTACTTTAGGCTTGGTGTTCATCCAGGGGTACACATACCTAACTGTGTAATCTGCATTATCTCTCTTTAATTTCTTTACTTTCTTAGTCATCACATCCTGTTGTAACGTTTGTATCTGCTTTTGTAATTCATCCATTTTCTTAGGATACTTACGTCGGACTCTTGAGATTTCAAGCTGGTTTGTGCAACCTCTATTTCTTCCATCAATTTTTCGACTGTTGTCTTTGTTGAATCCACAATGAGTACCATTAGACCCAGAGAACATTTATTGAGTATTTTGTTCCATTTATCAATAAATTCTACATCCATAGTGGGCATACGTGGCTCCTTATAAACCCGCAAACCTCGTGGAATCTGTCGTCGACTAATGTACTCAATTAAGGAAAGTCTATGCAATTCAGACCTCAATTTCTTCTTTTGCAATTTTAATAAAGATTCCCAAGAGGTCTCATTTGAAGTGTGCAATTCTATGTCGGAGCACTGATAGGAATACATTTTTACATTTTAAAAGTGCACATCCCCTACAGCTAAAAGAGAACCTTCCGTTTTCTAAATTTTTGCGATATAGGAGAAATTGTTCAGATGATAATGAATTTAAACGACTTTCAAAACAACTTTCAAATGATTTTGAAGAAAGGGGTTATCCCAAAAGCACAGTCAAACGAGCATACTCTAGGGCCCTTTATAATAATAGGAGTTTGTTATTGGAAATGAGGAACTCTAATAGAAAGGAAAACATGAATCCTGACAATATTAGTCTGATAACTAGATATTCTCCTCTAAGTTTTGGTATTCAACGGATTCTAAGGAAGCATAGGAATGTTATAACAGCGGTTCCCGGGTTAGCGGGGAAAAGGATACGCTGCGTTTGGCAGCGTAATTGCAACCTAAAGGAATGGCTTAGCCCAGCGGTATTGAATCCTAAGATAGGACTTATTGATACCTTGGAAGTGAAAGGCCATCGACTCTGTGGGGGGTGTGATATATGTGACATTACCATGGAGTTAGAAACATTCACTTACCAAGGTTTGACGTATCCCTTAAGAACTTACACCACTTGTGCTTCCACTAGTGTAGTATATGTCATACAATGTCCGTGTATACTAATTTATGTGGGTAAAACAATTTGTTCTTTTAGAGAAAGGATGGGTGAACATAGGAGCCGGTTAAAATGTAATGTTAAGGAGGCTCCGATAGTTCAACATTGCATAGCAAAGGGCCATATTTTTGAACAGCTACGGTGCTTCTGCATAGACAAGGTAGAATTTGGGATAGCAGGCAAGTCTCAAGATCAAACTCTTTTAATGAGAGAAGAAAAGTGGATTTATAAGTTGAAGTCGGTGGCGCCTACAGGGCTTAATGCTACTAAACATTGGGCTTCTTGCTTGTAATAGTTTTTAGATGTTTTAATTAGTATATTTTGTTTAAGCCTTGGTTGGGATATTAGGACGTTCTTGGAGCCCACTTGAATTAACATAGCATTTTGTACAAGAAACACCACTTTAGGTAATTGAAATTAGTAGTGGGGAGATATGGTAGTTAAACTTTGAAACTTGGGAGGTAGTGATGATGTCTCTGGGGGGCGTGAAAGAGAATCCCCAATGAAATTGGGGCAATAGGTCTTTTTAAAAGCAGACCCATGATCTATGCCCCACATGCGCAGCGTTTTTTTCAAGAGTGGAGTGAAAGATATTTCGAAGAGCACTGCTTAAATGATAGTGAAAAAGACAAAAGACGCATGCAGCAGCATCTATACTTTCTGGTAGGTGTTTTGGTATAGGTGATATGATCAGTTGGAAAACGGTAGTAATTTAAGGTAGGCTATTGTAATTGGGCGGTAGATTTAATGAAAGGTTTTTATTTTATAGAACACTAACAAGAAATGAATGAGATTCCCTGAGGAAACAGCGGTAGTGAAACGCGATAGAGGTGCCTGGGGAGGGCGTCGGGATCGAATCAAAGCACGATAGGAGCTCGTTGAGAAACAAACGGATGAAGAGCTAAGTGTTTGTTGGAGTGGATGATATTATAAACAGTCTTTGATGATAATCTTATGAGTGACATTCACGATTGCTTTGGTATAACAACTCCATCTGCTTGATCACTATCTGAAGGTCATTGATGCTACTGGGCACAGTAATTGGACATGCCAGTTTGAAAAAGTGTGCCAGAAAAGTCTGAGATGTTCTCTGTTAGTATTAATAAAGTGTTCTTTAATAAATGTGTGAAAGAATGTGGTGAAAAAAGAAAAAAGATTTACGTCCCGTATTGATAATATTGAGCGTGTTTTGAGAATTGTTGTGGTCTTTATCTGCCATCATTTACTATGTTACTATGTTCTCCATTTGCATTCGATTTTCTGTAGCTCAGTTTTTTGCTTCTGGAGGGCGGTGGAAAACCAGGGAGCTCTGGCCTTATGTTTTGTTGTCAGACTCCATTGAGGTGATATGGCTGCTGCAGAAAGTGTGTCTTTCCAGTCTTGGTTCAAGTCTTCAAGGTTTGTCTTTGTGGCTTTGATGGTGTTTAGCTGAGGAGTGATTGTACTGAGGAACCGCTCACTATTAAATTCTTGGAATCTCCTATAAGTGGTTTGTGAGTAGGTCTGAGTTGTTTGCTACCCAGATTATGTAGTCGCAGTTTTTACACCCAGTTAGATAAAATTCTTTCATCATTTTTATGGAATAAAAAAAGGCCGCGCATCTCTCTGTCTACTATGAAGTTACTTAGATATCGTGGGGGAGTAGGCTTTCCAGATTTTAGAATGTATCATATAGGGGGGCGGAGCCTGATGTCCAGCGGGTAAGACGCTTCGCGCTGAAGCTCCCGAGAGGCCTACTTAGAATCCTGACTTAATACCTATACAAACTTACTATTTCGCTCCGGGTTGACCGGGGTACCTCGGGGGGGATGGCGGCCCATAAACCAGCGCGCTTGGACTTCGGGTCTCCTTCTTCTTCTCACGGAAAACGCTCCAAAACAGAGGTGTCCTCCCCACAGAAGATGGTTCCATTTCGTGAAAACCCCGAAATGCACCTGGAGATTTTGGAGGAACTACGCGGCGTGAAGGAATTGGTGCAGTCCAATGGAGAAGCGCTTAGAGCCCTGCGAGAAGACTTTGGAGTGCTCCAGGACCGACTTGAAAGACTCTCATTACGGCAGGACAATATGGCGGGGGTCCTCGATTCGCACGCGGTGCGCTTGGGCGCACTGGACAAGGCCGAGCGCCAGATACAGAATCTGCAAAAGGAGTTAGAAGATAGCAATAATCGAGCCCGTCGCAACAATGTGAGGCTCATTGGAATACCGGAGGGGGCGGAAGCGGGAGATATGAGAGAATTCCTGCTCAAAATTCTTCCCTCCTTGCTGAAGATCACCTTTCATAAAGAATTGGAAATCGATCGTGCACACCGTGCTCCTACCCACATGGCGCTCAACCGAACGACCCCCCGGCCTATTATCTTTCGCTTGCTACGATATCAACAAGTGGAACAAATTTTAAATGCTGCCCGGGCGAACCATCATTTGGAATTTGAAGGTCACAAAGTCTCCTTCTTCCCTGACTTGGCAAAGCCTACCGTTGACCGACGGAAGAAACTCCTTGCTTTTCGCCCTCGACTTCAACAGCTACAGGCTCGCTTTGGCCTGTTGTATCCCGCGAAACTCCGAGTGACTCTCCACAACCAAACCAGGACATTCGAAGATCCGGATCTACTATCAACATTTTTAGACTCCAAAGAGGCAGAGCAGATGCGCTAATCCAACGACGTGGACTTTTATTCGCCGGCTCTGTCCGCCATTTTGAAGGGCCCGATGCGGCGGTCATAGTCAAGCACAGAGACTTCCTGGACTTTCTTTCTTTCTTTCTATGACTCTTGTTTTGTGGTCTCCTCTCCCTCCATGATGTGTGCCTCGGTCGGATTCGGAGCACGCACAGTCCTACAGGTTATGTGTTTTTCAATTTTGGCCTTCTCTGGGGCTTCTCCCCGCAGACACATGGTCGCCAGTAATTTTTGGGGTTTTGCTTCTTCTCTACCGCGCTGCGGTTTTTCTTTTTTAATGTGGGGCGCTTCATTGTGTTATCTAAGCTTAGTTTCTTTTATGCCATATGTACAGCCTGATATAGTCAATATGAGGGACATTGTGAAATTAGTGCGCTATCATGCTCAGAATTTTTATATTGTCTGATTGGCTTTATGTAAATTTTTATCACTCAACGTACATGTCATTAATCTTACAATCAAAAGAAAGAAATTACTTAGCTATCTTATCCATGTGGATGCTGATTTAGCGTTTTCTTCAGGAAACGCACTTAAACTCTGCTGAAACACTGAAACTCAATGTTAAGCCTTACATGGTGGCTGCCTATTCTCCCGCCGTTTCTAAACGGTGCGGGGTTGCCATCCTGGTTAAGAAATCTTTGCAAGCTACTGTAATTGATACTAGCGCTGACAAGGAGGGTAGATGGGCCCGAGTACATCTTAAGGTCGGAGATAGTGAATTTACATGTATTTGCATTTATGCCCCGAATGTGGACAACCCTGCTTACTATGCAAGTATTGCGCAGTTGGCACAGGCCTCTGCCAATACTCCATTAATACTTGGTGGTGACTTTAATCAAGTGTTAGACCCTCTGATAGATAGACAGCCGCCAAGAACGAGTAGTCCACCCAAGAGTCTTGCTACCCTTACAGCTCTGATGCAAGATCTTGCGCTGGTAGATATATGGAGGCTGCTTCACCCCTCCGACTTAGAGTTCACTTTCTTTTCTGCCCCCCATCACTCCCAATCTAGAATAGATTTCTTTCTCATTTCCAAAGCACTGATTTCTCAAGTAGACACGACTAGGACTCATCCTCTCCATATTTCGGATCACGCTGCCATATCTTTATCATTACGTGAAACTGCGCGGGACGATTCTCCCCGAGCTTGGTTTTTTGATAGATCCCTACTGGGTCAAAAAGATTTTCAGATTGATATAAAGGCCGCTATCCAAGATTATTTTCATTTTAACTCACCCCATGATACAGCGGGCTGGGCTTGGTGGGAGGGTTTTAAAGCATCTATCCGTGCCACTATCACTAGCTATCAAATTCGGCAGGGGAAACAAAGAAAGCAGCTTTTACTGACTCTAGAGCAGCAGATACAAGCTGGGGAGCGTCTCTTCACGTCCCGTACTGACCCATGTATTTTACTACTCCGTTTACAACGCTTGCGTTTTCAATACAATCAGCTGTTGCACACTGCTGCTGTTAAAAATATTGAATCACAACAAGGGCTTTATTATCGGGAAAATAATCGTGCTGGCAAATTATTAGCAAATGCCCTAAAAGGTCGTAAAGAAGCCAAGCGTGTTACCGCCCTCCGCAATCCGTCAGGGGGGGGCTTGGTCACTAAAGATACCGAAATCTTAGAACTCTTTCGTGACTTTTATACTCGGCTTTATCAATCTGAATGTGATTTTGAGCCAGATGTATTTGAACGCTTACTTTCAGGAGTACAAAGACCGACCCTATCTGACGAAGATAGAGTGGCCTTAGACACACCATTTACTGTCTCAGAAATTCATTCTGCTATCAAGAAATGTGCCTCAGGTCGAGCCGCAGGCCCAGACGGTCTCCCCGCTGAATTCTACAAAACCTTTCACGCTGATTTAGCTCCAGTTTTGAAAATTTATTTTTCTGCTCTGGCCGAGGAGGGTTCTCCTTCTGGGTCCTTTTCAATGGCAAATGTAGTAGTTTTTGAGAAAGAGGGGAGAGACCCGCAACTAACAGCTAATTATCGTCCAATTTCCCTCCTAAACGCGGACTATAAAATCTTTGCCACCATTCTCTCTACCCGGCTCTCGGATAGGATGCCTACCTTAATACACCCAGATCAATGCGGTTTCATTCCTGGTAGATCGACTGCTGACAATGCTCGGACTCTATGCCATGTATTGACTACCGCAGTTAATCTTGATCGCCCATTTGTTGGCCTCTCACTTGATGCTGAGAAGGCCTTTGATCGCTTAGAGTGGCCCTTCCTGTTTGCAGTCCTCCGCTGGTACGGATTCGGGGAAGGTTTTCTCCGTTGTCTTCGCACCATGTACGCTCAGCCTACAGCCAGTATATGTGCAAATGCTTTAAAGTCTCAACCTTTTCCTCTTCAACGCGGCACTCGCCAGGGATGCCCACTGTCTCCACTCCTCTTCGATCTTGCACTTGAACCCTTGGCTTTACTAATCCGGCAATCGGAGGAGATTCATGGAGTCCCCTTCACCCATAGGGAAATCAAAATTTCAGCGTATGCTGATGATCTTATGCTCTTTGTCTCTATAGACTCAGTACCGGCTGTCTTAGAGCAAATTGGTAAATACTCACAACTGTCCGGTTATAAGATAAATTGGACCAAGTCGGTAGCCTTTCCATTAAATCCTCTGCTTCATCAGGCAGATATGCAATCCTTCCCCTTTTTATGGCAACCTCGCATGGTCAAATACCTTGGGGTTCACTATTGTTCTCCTTTGGAAGACACTATCTCCTTCAATGCCAAAGACTTAACCTCTAAAGTCCGGGCGCTTACTCACCGCTGGACTCCTTTAACGCTTACCTGGTGGGGTCGATTAGAAACCATAAAAATGATGATTGTTCCGAAAGTGAATTATATCTTAGAAATGGTGCCCTGTCTCTTCCCTCGACGTATATATAAAGATATCGAGGGCCTTCTGACTAGATACTTGTGGCAAAATAAGACACCTAGGATAGCGAAACATAAGCTACAAGCAGATAAGGAATATGGGGGTGTCAGATTCCCTGATTTCCTGAAGTACCATCAATCTTTTCTTCTCAAACAAGGTGCTCGTTGGCTGGAAGATCCAGTACCGAGTAGACCTGTGTGGCTAGACATAGAAGAGGACCTTTGCAAACCGATTCCTCTTACTTTTCTCCCTGGTATGACTCTCCCATCAGACTCTCACTTCCCACCAATGCTTTTAGACACCTTAGGTGCCTATAATAATCTTATGCAATCTTTAGACTCCCGACTCTGTCCGTTAGACAAACTCCCACTTTGGTACAACACTCGATTTCGAATACAAAATAAGCCGATGGCGTGGAGCCCCTGGTACACTAGGGGCATTTGGATTCCTAGCCAATTGTTCCATGAAGGTCGCTGGAAAACTTTTAGTGAATTGCAAATTGAATTTGGTCTCCCAGCGAAACACTACTTTCAGTTGGTGCAACTTCAGCATTGCCTTAGGAGTGCTAAGGTGCTCCCGCCATCGGCCTCCCCTACACAAGGTTGGTTGGAGACTATCCGATCTATCGGTAGTTCACCGGGTGTAGCATCCAATTTTTACAAAACCTTATGTAATGCTATAACTAGGGATACCCCTATAGCGCAGAAAGCATGGGAGAGAGAACTGCATTTGACTTTGACCCCGGAGCAATGGAGCCTTGTCTGGAGTAGAGTGACACGGGTCTCCCGATCCGCCTCACTCACTCAGACACTCTTCTTTCTAGCCCACCGGTGTTTTTACACTCCTGACAGATTAGCCAAATGGAACACTGCTCAGGGCAATAATTGTTGGACATGTCATGCGGCCATTGGTTCACTACCTCATGTTATGTATGAATGTCCCGCACTACAGTATTACTGGAGTCGGGTCTGGGGCCGTATCCAGTCTATTTTGCACTTTCAAGAGCCCCTTTCTTGGAGGATAGTGGGACTTCGCTCAGCAGCGGGGATCCCCTCTCTTCCAAAAACGGCTTACTTCCTTTTGGACTTTATGCTAGGTATTGCTATTTCCCTAATTACGAAATACTGGAAAAATAGCTCCCAGTTGAGCCCCAATGAATGGTGGAATCATGTCTGTCTCTACAGTAAATATGAACAAATACCTCGTATGTTTGCTTCCCCCATTCAGACTCCTCATCATCGGTCTAAATGGAAGATGCTCAATGACTATGTACATTCTGCTCAATGCTCTCATCTGACTGTCTAAATTATATATATCTTTGTCTCATGATTTTTCTATATCGCAGATACTCTTTTGATTGTTTTGATGTACAATCACGTTTGTTTGGAAGCGCTCACATGCTGACATAATCAGCTAGAGAAGAAGCGTGGGGGTGGGGGGTAATTGGGTTTACTTTTCTTTATTGTATAATTGTATTGTTTCCTTTGGTGTGTTGTTTCTTTTGTTTGTTGCAAAATGAAAATAAAAGTTTCAAAAAAAAAAGAATGTATCATATAGCGTTGTTGTTGCATTATGGGATTGAGTGGATTTTGGAAGATTCCTTCCCGGCTTGGATGGAAATGGAGAAGAGGTTGGCCCTATCTTTTGAGCTGTCCTCTCTCCCAACAATGAGTTTTCCGGTGGTTAAATTAAAATCACCACAAATTCGGGGTACAATGCAGGCAATAGTTGTAGCTGATTCTTACTGTAAGACTTCTTATGCCTTATCAGCCAAATCGTCCATTTAGTACAATTAACTAGTGAGAATAGTAGATGAAAAGTCTATTGGAAAGGATTGGTAGAAAAAGATATACTCTCTGTAGGACAGTTAGTTCAGGAAGAAAATATGTTAGGGAAGGAGTATTTAATTGAGATATGGACTGGCAGCAGCACAGGCTACAAAAAAGGATCATTTGGCTCTGAGCTTGGCTCAATCCCCCGCCCCCCAGTGGTGTGAGGGATGTTGATCTATTGCTGACTTATGTGACTTACGCCAAAAGGCTAAAGCTGATGAGCATACAGTGTCATTCATTTATAAGTGGTTAAAGGCTCAAGAACTTCACTGGTGGGGTTATATAGGGTGTGGGAGTGTGATACTAATGTTTCTCATGACAGGCCAAACCGGAACATATTTTGGGAAAGAATTATTAGGTCGACAATGTCCAGTAGTTTGGAAAAGTCCTTATATTTTATAGCCGTGCAATATGGACCTCAGGATGCATGTTCAGAGCTGGATTAAGAACTTTGAACACATGATGGCATTGCTGAAGTACTACTGGGACCTTAGCTCACATGCTTTTCGAATGTGCATATATTAAGCTTTTTTGGGATAGGGTCTGGGAATATGCATCTGACATTCTGAAACTGAGTTCTAATATCACTATACAAATAGTATTGTTTCGTTCTTTGTGCATACAAGAGGACTTGGCTAAAAATGACAAGATACTTTTTGATATAATGATCTCAATCATTATTCAGCATGTGCTACGCAGCTGGAAAGATCATGCAACCTTCTGGTGCATTGTATTGTGTATCACAGGAAATGGGAAGGCACTGCATTGGTCTCTTTCAATTGCATTGGAAAAGTTGAACGTATTTGGAAGTTGTTGGATAATATTTGAGAAATGACTAACTCGTAGTATGTTAGTGTTGTTTGATGACATTCTCTGCCTTTTTATAGGGGGGGAAGAGGATGGAGAGAAATACTTGAACTTAATTCTATTTGTATTAATGTAACAATTGAGAATCTGAAAATAAATTTTGAAAAAAAAAGATTATTCAAAATTACTATCATATTCTCAGAAAAATGTGGAAATTGCCCAAGTGCATATCTGTTTGAACTTTTACAAAACCCTTAACATCTCCAATACCATCCAACCTAATCCACAACAACAATGCCCCCCCCCCCCCGCCCCAACTTCCCCGCTTTGCAAATAATAGGGACAAAGGAAAGCGAACCACACACTCCTCCCAGTCAACAGGTGGAAATCAAATCAAGGCCTGAAGAGTCCAGGCGGCCAGCACATACCAATTACACACACACTTCCCCCTCAACCCACCTCATATCCTCTACCAAACCCAACTCAACCCCCTCCCACAACTAATCTCCCAATCAACAAAATACCCCCCAAACCTATCCTACAACCAAAACTATACACCACCCACCCCACAGAGCTCACACCACCCCACATATGCTCCTAACCCAAACACTCAATAAACCTAATCACCACCAGCACAGCACATACACCAACCCCCGTCATGCAACAAACATCACATCC
The DNA here is from genome assembly GCA_033557465.1 of Ichthyophis bannanicus. NCBI lineage: Eukaryota > Metazoa > Chordata > Amphibia > Gymnophiona > Ichthyophiidae > Ichthyophis > Ichthyophis bannanicus. The sequence continues at coordinate 272,028,507 of CM066044.1, forward strand.
CTCGAGCATCTACACAGAATCCCTCAATACAAATGGAAAACAGGAAGAAAGAGATAAAACAACCCAGGCATTGAAGATAAAAAAAAATCACGATCCATACTATACTATAAAAATGAAGAAAGGGGAGCCAGACATCCCACAGAATAAACTACCCTCCAATATCCCACCCTACCAAATAATCCCTGCTAGCCCTAAACAGGATTCAGCAAACTATACTCTGGTGAAATCCCAAAACAGAGCCCCACCAAGTTTGGTAGCCATCCATCATATCACACAAAAAGAAGTCTTAGAAGGTCCCATGGTAGCCTAGCCATCAACACTCTTCAGCTCCCATTATCTTCAGGACCCTGCAACCAACCAAAGAAGCTGATCAGCCGCTGCTGGTGAGGAAAAGAAATCTGGATGTGGCCTTCATTTTGAACTCTCAGCCGTGCTGGATACAGCAGCGCATACTCAAAGGTATGCTCAAAGGTATGCTCCATCAGCGCATGCTTCACCTGAAGAAAGTCCTGCTACCGCTGCTACAGTTCAACAGAGAAGTCCTGAAAGATAAACAGCTGATGATTTTCATGCCACAAGTCCACAATCTGCCGCCTCATAATGTGCTCTTTGTCCTGATAATGGTGCACCCACATGATGACAATATGCGGCCTCACTTGCGGTGGCCATTTATCATAGAAGTCCAGAAGATCTGAGCCTTCCAGATGCTTCCAGAGCCTGACCAGCTGCAAATTGTTGCAATGGCTCTGATTTTCTAGATCATCATTGCACTCAGCAAATTTCTTATCGTTATGCTCCAGCATATTAAGTCACTGACATGCACAGCCAAAATGCTTTGGGCCTCTTCCAGCCATTCTTTGACCACATCCAATGTATTATAGATCATTGCGGCCAAGCGATCCAAGGCAGCCTACACCATATACAGCAATTCTGGCACCAAAGACGCCTCAGCCTCACCATCATCATCATTACCCAAGGACTCCTCCATTTGGGTCCACCACACTGAAGACAGTTTTTGGTGATATGTTTTGGGTTAGCAGCCAACCTTCCCCACATTTGGACAAAGACTGTTTGCCATTCTCAAAGGACATAGTCATACACCAAGGGATTTAAATAATCAGGTAAAATTATATGAAATGATTGAAGGAGAGGGGAGCTATGAGAAACACATTGAACTCTTCAGCAGCTCATGAGCGTCCTCTCTAGCTGTTATGCTTTTGAAGGGCGAGGGATTCCTCTTCTCACCATGGGAGCCTTTCAGCAAAATTTTGTTGGGGGGACTCCTCATTTGTAGTTGCACCACTGATCCTAGGGTGGTAGAAGACAGTGGCATAAGGTCAAATGAGGGGGCCCCCAAGCACAATTTGTTGAGGGCCCCTTATGATTACAGCGGTGGCGGCCATAAGAAAGAAAAAGTGTTCTCTCCCCTTTCTCATCTCCCCCCCCCCCCCCCGAAAACTTTAAAAAAAGCAAGTGGCAGAGCACAGCAAACATCACACTTACTTTAAAAGAAATTTGTCATGCGACCTCCACTACCTCTTTCCATATAAAGTGCTGTTCAAGCCAAAGTTTCAGGTATCACAAGATTATGATCCCACAATAGGAAATGTTTTTCCAATCCTACGGCTGCTGCAGAGCATCACTTTATAGAAAAAGAGGCAGTGGAGACGGCACGGCAAACTTCTGTTAAAGTAAAAGTGAAGTTTACTCTGCTCTGCCACTGCTGCTGCTGCGAAGGAATTGCTGGACTGAGCGCCCTCTTGTAGCTTGCCTTCCCCTCCCCCCCAAATGTGGGAGCTGCTTGTCTGGTATTTACACTACTGGTAGGAAAATAAAAACATATGAACATGCCAGGTCTGAGTAACAAGAGGAAGGAAAAGAACCAGGAACAACCTGGTTAGGTTCTCTTACTAGCTCAGCTGAGGCAGCCATGAGGTTTAGCTGTGGGTAACCCTTCCCCCAAGCCATGAGGTTTTACATAGTGATCAGCTTGCTAAGAGAAGACAAAGGTTTCAGTAGGCACCCTTCCCCCCTCCAGGCCTGAGCACAATACCCCCTTGCCCAGAAATCAGCAGACCAGAGCACACCGGTTTGGACAGGTCACCCAGGCACCTTCCCCAGGGGCTGCTGATTGGTGGACAGGAAATACCTGAGACAAATGAGATTGTAGAATGAATTTAAAAAATGTACTGTATATAAGACAATGTAAGATGTCCTTCGGGGCTCGGAGTTTTGTGGAGGGTACCGGCTCTCTGTCTGGGCCTGTGTGCTGTGATGGCCAATATGTTCCCGAGCCCTTAGAAGTAGGAAAAAAGCACAATTTTACCTTGAGGGAGAGAAGCAGGAGGCGGGGATGTGAAACACAAAATGTTCTTGAACAGAAAAAAACTCATCTAGTGCCTGGCTACAAGCCATGCCCTAGCTCAGGAACAAGCTGTAGGGCTAACGAAGGCCAGCTGAGGAAGCAGCACGTGGTTACAGCTCAAACATGTGCAGGGAGAGTCTCTAGGGGATTACAAAAGGAAGAGGGCAGTAACAGGAGTATTGCTAAGGTGGATGCTAATGTTGAGCAGGATCCTGACGCTGATGCAGAGGCCGAGGTTGAGGGGCAGTATCACAGGAGGAAGGGAGTTCCCAGGGCAGGAGCTACCCGAGACTCAGAACACAGCAGAAGTCCTAACGTGCTGGAAGGAAGAAGAAGCTCCCGGGCAGCTAGAGTGAAAGGTATTTCCCAGGACACCCCAGGGGAGGAGAAGGAACTGCTGAGACAGACTTCTAAGAGAAGCCCAGCCTTAGAGGATACTATAGAATCTGCTGGAACACTCAGGGGAAAAAGCCATAAGCCAGGGAGGAATCCAGAATGCAGGAGAGTTGCTTTGGAGCCTGGAGGCAGGAGATTTCCTTCTGAGGGAGCCTTAAATGAGGACACTTTTACTGCAAGCCAAAGGCTTGGTGAAAGCTTATCTGGTACAAGGAGAACCGTGAGTAACCCCTGTGTCCAACAGCAAGTTAAGCCAGCTGCAGACAATAAGCCAGTTAATGAGAGAGAGAGAATTGCCAGTATATGCTAAGAATTCTAGAGGCAAAGGAAAGTCTTGCTGGAAGAAAATTCTTGAGCTGTTAGAAAGGGCAGAGCCTGGGTTTACCCGGAGAAGTTTAAACCACGATACACAAGAGTCAGATATTGAGGAAATGGAGACAGGAAGCTATACTTCTGATATTGACTCTGAATGTTCTGAAATGGAATGTGCTCTGTGTCACAAGACAAGTTAAGTGTTTGAGCACTATAGAGTGTGAAGCTCAAACAACTGCATTAGCCAGTAAAGAAAAAGAAACAGGCTGGACAGTGTTTTAAAGCCCTGTGCGCTTTTAGAAGTGTTTCCTTGAATGAAGCCAGAAAGTTTGTTTAAATGTTGGGAAGTTTCAAGAAGGGCAAACTGGCATTTATGTTTAAAGGCTAGAAGAAGTAATGAAGCCTGTTTTGTGAATTCTGGAAGTGGATTGCATGTCTGTATGAGTCCTGGATTTGTAATTTCGCACCTCTGTAGATAAAGAGGTTTGATACTCTATCAGTAAAAGGTGAAGTTATTAACAAATCGCCCCGTGTCCCCAAACAGTGAAAAACACCAGGTCTACTGATTGCAGGGAAAGGGACAGTTTAGAAAATGTTTAAAAAAGAAATCCAAGAAGGGGATAGATAATGAAAAAGGGGACTGAATCCGGCCCCAACCTCATAGCTTCTCCTCTAACCTCTGAAAATAAAGAGGAAAGGGACTGTTCCCTGTAAATAAAAGGAGAGTAGGGTTTACTGTATGTAGACTGTTGTACTGGTGTAGCAGTGAAGGAAAACAATTGCTTTGTTTAATGCATATCCAGTTTCATTGCTATGTTTCATGCATGATCAGTGGTCAGGGAACCAGGTTTTTGGTCATGCCTCTCAGCGGTGAGTGGGGGGTGGTTGGAACTGCTGAGATGGTTTGCATAACTACAGAAAGATACTAGGAATGAAACAATTGAAATTGTTTGCATAGCTATAGAAAGATACTGGAAGATCAGGGAGGAGTTTCTTCTTCTAGCAGATGACCCATTAGAGAAGACAAAAGGACAAATCACCTAGGAGTCTTTCTCCTAGCAAACAAATGGAAACCCATTAAAGAGGACAAAAAAACCCCAATTCACCTAGCTTCACCTAGCCTCCAAACAATCCTCTTGTCATCAATTTTAATTGTAGAGTTTTGAGCTTCTAAAGCCATGGGGGGTGTCTCCTTTGAGCATCCTCAGATGTCTGACCAGCATCTTGATTGTGTAAGGGTGGGATCAAACAAAGGCTGGTCAAATTACTATTAGCAAAGGTGTATGGGGTGGGGAATATCTGTAAGGCAAAGCTCATGTGTAAGAGCTAGCCTGCAAACCATTTGTTACAGCCTATAAAAAGAGAGAGAAAAATCCTTATAAGATTATGAAGAAATAAAGACTTTTTTATTTTTTAAGGTCCCTGTTTTTCCCAAGATGTTGTTAAAGCATGTTACTTTTCAGAACTACCCAGGGGGGAGGGTTTAGTGAAATGTATCAAGAAAACCTTCTTATTCCAATCAGATAGGCTGCTAGCTGCTATACTTAAAAGACTAATAGTCTTGTGTTTAAATGTTTTAATCTACAGTAAACATTGTTTCTCTTTCATTGCTGGCTGTTCATTGCCAAGTGCCCCTGGATGCTAGATCAAACAAACAAGGCATGAAACTAAGGAAACTGTTTCTGTTTTCCTTTGACCTTCAAAGTAGAGGTTAAGAGCTCTGAATAAAAAGGGTAATCCAGCTTGAATTTTTATCTCTGGTACATATATTTGGTTTTGACTGCATATACAAAATTAAAAGTTAAAAGGGATTTTATATACTGTGGCAAGCACCTCACAGAGGGTTTTCAGATCAGTTTGATGCCAGTCTCAGGTATTGTTAGGTTTTAAATTAAATGTGAAAAAGAATATTCTGCATTAAAAATATACAAGGAGAAGTGTTTGCATTCCAGATATCCCCCAACCTTTTCATGCAAAAGTATCAGTTTCATCATTTGAATGCCTGTTTTCTGAACTTTAAGATTTAAGGCAGCTCAGTGCTGATGACTGCTGAACAGGACAGTAACACCATAGGTGCCAATTACACCAGAAAATATGGAAATATTTGTAAAATTATTTAACTTGAGTTGATTGGACAAAACCAAATTTTGCTTGTCAGCAATGATCCAGGAGAGGTTTGAGAAAAAGAATGAGAGAAAAGAAACAATACTAAGTTTTTAAACAATTGTTTGATATTCTTAGCAGCCTTGCCAAATAAGGATACATTAGTATGTTATAAAAACATGAAAGGGACCTATGTATGTGATTGGTGGAATGATGCAGGTGATGGGGGAGTGTTGTGAGGGATGAAGTGGGATATTAAGAAGGACTTTGATGGACATTAAACTGATGAAGGTAATTTGAAGTGATGTATCTGGCTAATGAATATGTAAACAAAACAAAAAAAAAAAGAGATGAGCACTTTATTCAACTATGCCGTCTCCAGAATCTTCAATTTAGGAATTCATCTAAGCCCCAACACATACTCAACAATTAGAAATAGACATCTGGAGACAGGCTGGGTGCACTTTGCACCCTGATGAGCTTTGGAAAACCCACACTGGCCATGTGGTACTTCCAGATGCTTTTTGCCTCATTTTGCTCCTGTATGTCCTGGCCAGGCACGCATGGGCAAAAGAGGGATGATTTGATGACAAATTCTCACAAAAATTGGTATAATTCTAAAAAAACCTTGCCAGAATTCGCAGAATATGTGTGTGCAACTTGTCTGATCTATAAACATGTAAAGATCAGTCAAGGGCATAATGGAATATTTCTTACCTGCAAAGGAATCTCCAGTGGTAAAGAGACAAAGAGACAAAGAGTTTATCAAACTGAGAGACATAGTTGACACCATATGAGATAGTTATGATCTTAAGTAAATATGGATGAAATTAAGTTTATATCATTGTGAAATCTAATCCAGCATATTTAGTTTTTTTTCATTCAATATTGGTGCTGCTTTTCTGAATAAGGCCTGGAGCCATGTCACCAATTGCAATCCAGAGAGTCCAGATGGAACAGACCATCCCAAGAACTCAGAACTACCCACCGCTGAAATATGTGAAGGAGTCCCTATCTGGATCAGTGTGTCACATTGAAAAAGGGCCAAGATATCTGCCTATGAGAATGAGAGGTTCAAATTTTGAGAGAAACAGAACTTAAACTTCAGAGAAAGGTGAAGCACACTGCGAGGTCCTGGGGAACTGCTGAGAGGCAGGACCACATTGTCTGAGAATGGGAAGAGGACTATTGGACTGACTGGGGGTTTTGGGGGGCTTTTGTGAATGATTGTATTGTTATCCTTTTAATTTGTTTTCTTAGAAAGTAACTGAAATTTACAAGCCATTTCGGCTTCAGCAATTGCGATACCCACACCAGCTCAAGTTTTGCTGTACTATTCTCAGAGCTTTCTTTATCACATTATTAAGCACTGCTGCTTTTGATAAACTTTCATGTTATGTGTTTTCAATATTATTGAGTTGCTGCAAGAAAATGATATTACAATGTATGTTGTCTCTAGGGAACAGTACCAGAAACTGCTTTTCTGATGCCCCCTATCTGTCTCAAATGGTTGTTGTCCATTGCCCTTAGTGGGATTACCTTTGCCCCATTCACAAGAAAAAAAAAAGAAAAATTGGTGAATGAAGGGAAATTGGCTGATAGGTATGTCTAGTATGGCTGCATCCTTGCCTGAGGCTGTAATACATTATGATGGCACAGGAAAAAACATTTGGGCTAAGAAAATGAGTACCCAGAGCCCAGCACAAGAGTAAAGCCAGGGGGAACTATACTCTGAACAGAAGTGCACAGAGAATGGACCCATCTAAGAAACAGGTCAGGCCTGAAATTGCACAGAAAATGGACCCAGCTAAGAATAGACATGCCAGGCCTGAACAGATTGAACAGGCCTGACCAAGCTGGGCAAGCTTGGACAAGTTAAACAGGCCAAACAAAGCTGGTGATACAAAGTGCTCATGAGCCCTGAAGACTACAGTGTCAGTGATTAATGAAACAAAGGGGATGGCAGGGTGTAGCCAGAATGACTCAACACTAGCAAGAATAAAAGCCATTAATATGTTAATAAGGGTGGATCCCAAAGGAAAGAGGCCTCTGCAGGCCCTGCAACCTTTTACAGACAGTACAGCAACTTTTGCACACGGAACAAAAACGTTTGTGCAGGAGTTGCTACAGAGGGTATAGGGTATGTGTTGTTTTAAACTCACTGACGCAAGTGTTTCCATTGAACACTCTATCCAAGACCTACGTGATCTAGTTAATCATATTACTGACCCGTCCATGGGTCCTGGGTGGTTTATGAAGTGGTTCAGTTGGCTAGGGGGACTAAAAATCCTAGTGGTAGGGGTTCTTTTTATTTTACTGCTATGTGCCATTCTGCCATGTTGTATCCCCATTCTTTACCGCTTCATTACCACCACCCTTGATACCCTGGTAGAACGCAAGGCGGCTACCACTGTCATGGCCCTGACCCAATACACCTCTCTGCGGCTTGCCTCCAGTAATGCTGCCCTCTACCACCCCTAGCGGTTGAGGTCTCATTTAAAAAGGGGGGAGTGAGGCAGCCATGAGGTTTAGCTGTGGGTAACCCTTCCCCCAAGCCATGAGGTTTTACATAGTGATCAGCTTGCTAAGAGAAGACAAAGGTTTCAGTAGGCACCCTTCCCCCCTCCAGGCCTGAGCACAATATCCCCTTGCCCAGAAATCAGCAGACCAGAGCATACCGGTTTGGACAGGTCACCCAGGCACCTTCCCCAGGGGCTGCTGATTGGTGGACAGGAAATACCTGAGAAGAATGAGATTGTAGAATGAGTTTAAAAAATGTACTGTATATAAGACAATGTAGGACGTCCTTCGGGGCTCAGATTTTTGTGGAGGGTACCGGCTCTCTGTCTGGGCCTGTGTGCACATTAAAAGATCCTGTTTGCATTCCAGCCTGTCTGAGTGCTTCCTTCTGTGGGTGAGTGAGAGAATGAGAGCATTTTCAGCTGATTGGCTGCAACACAGCAAATGGAGCTACCTCCATTTCTGGATGACAAAATCCAGGGGTTGAAGGCAGGATATTGTAAGTACAGATCCTGTGAAGCATGGCTGATGAAACAGATAGCGATACTCTAGGACTGTAACAACAGACATGGGGCCTTCATATATGCTGGTATGAATGGAATACTGAAGTTCTTTCTGGCTGGAGCGTTTAATTCAGGAGTATCAAAATGCAATCCTGAAGGGCTGCAAAACAGTCCTGCTTCCAGCACAGTCCCTAATAAACAGGGGTGAGATAGTTTTGCATCCAATATTGGCAACAACCTTGTTGCAGACTTTTATTGGTAGGGGATGTCCCCCTCCCTATTTTTCTTACGTTGTTTACAATATAGGCAGAGCCTGTGTGTCGGTGCTGACTCCTGGTGACCCAACGACTCCTGGGTTTTCTTGGCAGTGTGACCAGAAATAGGCCTTTCTTCTGAGTCAATGGAGGGTTAAGTGACCTGCCCAAGGCCACAACGAGTGCTAATGGGAACTAAAGCCTGGTCTCTTGGTTAGCAAGTTAGTGCTCTAAGCATTAGGCTTCTCCTCTATTTCTATAGGTGGTACATGCAAACATATCTCATGCATGGGGGTGTCCTGAAACCTGACTGGTTTAGGGCATTCCAAGATGGCAGTTTGACATGTTTGGTTTAATTCTTGTAGTCAAGGAACTTGTTTGTCTCTTGAGCGGGAGAGTTTCCACCAGGATGAAGTAATAACAGGTGAGAAAAAGGAGAGGAGAAAACTACAGGCATTAATAGGCTTTTCTGCCTGTACAGTAGAGAAGCTAATCTTCTAGCACCGAGTTTTAGAGATCCCAGGCTAGAAAAAAGACAGAGACAACACAACATGTAAAGACAAAATGTAAAACCTTCCACACTAGAGAATACTGGAAAATAAATTGCCTACTTACGACAAAACACAGATGTTCTCCAAAGCTGGATCCTGGCTCCAGCAGCCTGGCATGCAGCTGTATAAATCTGAAGGTTCTGGCATAAGACAACGTTCGAGCCACTTCCAGTACACATGTCATAGAGGCAATAGTTGAAGTACTCTGTAGGGCTGACAAGAGAATGGCATGCCTTAAATGGCCCATTAACATTTGTGATCATGCCACACTTATCCATGGCCTTGAACGATACCACTGCAAATGGATCACAAATAGGGCAGTTGACTCCACAACCATCAATACATTTAACCCCATTTATGTAAACTTTCCAAGAGGAACCAAATTCAACCACATCTTTTGTAACTCGACCTGTAGGCAGGAGTAGTTCATTTTTCTTGTCTCCATTATAATTTCCACAGAGACCACATATCTGTCCTTTGTAGGTGCTGGGAACTTTCACCTGCACAGAATACCTGGCATCATACAGAATTGTAAGACCAAATTTAGTCTGCAGAACAATATTATTTCCTTCTTGGTTAATCCAGATTTTCTTCTTCATCATCGTTAATGGTAGGAGGTAAAGTTCTTCATCGACCTATGCAGAAAGGTTGTAAATATAAAAGTGTAAGTCTCCATTTTGTCAGCCTCCCTTAAATTCTTCAGCACTAAGAGCTTGAAATGGCATGGAAGTTGCATCAGAGGGAAGTGGGAGGGGCAGGCCGTGAGCACACCAGCAAAGGCACTTTAAAGCCCAATACAGTAGAGGGATCACCATGCTGCCCCCCTCCCATAGGCAAGACAATAGATGCCAGGAAAGTGGGGGGGGGGGAGGAGGGGGGAAGGGGGGACAGATGGCAGATTGGACAACGTCACAATTCTTGGCGGGCAGCATGGAGGGTCTGCCTAGAGGAGCAGAAACCCTCGGGCCGGCCCTGGCTGCACCATTAAGATAGTGTGGAAAAAAATCAATGAAGGATTCTCTAAGAGGCATGTTTCCTAAGCTGAGCTAATGGTTAGCGTGCAATATTTGTAACTAGGTCCCATGTTACTCAATGGGACCTAGTTACAAACAGTGTATGCTAACCATTAGCCCAGCTTAGTAAACATGCCTCTAAAGTTCTTCAAGAGGAAAAGAGGCCTATAAGATCTTGGAGAAACTCTAACTACTGTAGACACTGAAAACTGTTGCTTTTGAAAATGTTGGAATATGTTTTATTTATCACTACAATGATTCATCTATTTTTGTGAGTAAACTGATTTTGGAATAACAATCTTTATATGATAACTTTTTTTTTGGACTTGAGCTGCCAAATACCTGAGGCCTAGAAGCATGTGCACCTGTCCCTCTCCACCTCCCTCCCCCCCCCCCCTTGCCATTTGAAGAACCTTTTCCCAGGGCTGCAGCTGTGCCTGAAGGTGACCTCTTGGTCTATAGCAGGAGGACCCTATGGAGAAGGTAACATTTACTTATTTATTTGCTATCCATATATCCTTGGGCTTAAGACAGAGAGCAAAAAAGAATCAATAAGATGCAAGGCTTCATTTACTAACATGTATTAATGAGTTAAAGCACAGCAATGCACTTTAATACCTATTATTTCAAGTTAAGTGTAATTAGCAAATATGCCCCATTGAGAATAATGTGAGTTAACGTACTAAATTGCATTAACGCACATTAGCGCATTAATGCAGGTTACTAAATGAGGGCCACCATGTGACTGCAGTTAAAATGCTTCTGGTACACAGTTTATCCATTTCTATAGGGAATGCACTCAACATCTGAAACTTTCTGTACAGTTTAAACACCAGAGATGTGCCATCAGACCATGTACCTCAGAAATGGCTGCTTGCATATTTCTAAAGCACATTTATAGCCCTGTTCGGATGAAAGAGAATAAATCAATCAATAGTACTATGTTAACTTTTATAGGAAACAAATAATTCATGTTGCCATATTAAAAAGGGAGATCACACAGATTAAACAATTGCTTTGTCCTTACCTTAATTTTCCATTTTTTAACTTTCTCCATGGTAATTATCTTCCCATACACAGATATTGTAACTGTCTTGATCACTGCAGTCAGGTTATAGGTTTCTTTCTCCATTGTGACAGAGAACATCATCAGTCTTGGATCCTGGCCACAGACTTTAGCTAAAATGTAAGAACAATTACCATGGAAATCAAAGCTGACCCCATCAAATGAAAGAAAGTGAGAATCCCCAGTAGCTGTACATGTGTCATATCTATCCGGATGACAGCCATTTACCCCTTCCACCACTTTGCATTCTTCATTGGCACCGCAAGAGTTTTTCAGGCATTGAACAACTCCATTTTCTTCACACTTGCATTTCTGTTGGCAAAAGTCATCAGGATAGAATGTCTCCCCTTTCTTGTAATATGTGTCTTTGTAAACACAGCCACAGTCTTCACTGAGGATGCATTCATCTCCGCTCAGGATGTATCCACTGTCACAATAACATCCTTCTGTACATGGAACCTTGCAGCCCATTGGAGACATTAGGCCATAACAGGTAACAGGACAGTTAGGACCACAAAGCTCGTAATGACTGTTTTCTGGACACATATATGCTGGAAGAGATAAGTAACAAATGATGCAGATATAAGTAAAATGATTATATATATAGTCAATGGGGGGGATTCAATGTGATTACCCTGGTTAGGAGATCTTCTAACTGCGTTAATCGTAGTCTCTATGATATTCAGCAGCACTAACATAGTGTCGCTGAATATCTCCGGAAGTGCCGCTGCAGGCCAGTGTTCTATGGATGAAGTGGAGGCAGATCCCAGTGATAACCAGGCAGAGGCGATATTAAGCCACTGCTGAGTTATTGCTAACTGGGCGGCAGCTGAATATCACTGCTGCCCGTTTAGCTTCCTGCTTCTTTGGCTAAACCCAGATCTGCAATGCCATGGCTGGATATGGCCCCTGCATTGAATATCCGGGTGTAAGCGTCAACGGTGACAGCTAGCCATTGTAATCCCATTAGCAGCTGATAACCCCCCTCCCATTATTTACAAAGCCCTGTGATGTTTGGTACCGGCTATACACCTAAGTGCTTTTTAAAAAAAATCCAGTGGCATTCTAGATACAGCAGGATATTCCACTATAAGTGTAACACTATTTTAGAAACCTTATTTGCGATTTCCATGTGGAAATCCTCCAGTTACACGTAGAAAAGACTCAATTTACACATGGATTCCCTTTATGTGTGTAACATGTGCTGCATAATATGCAAGGGGGCATATTGGGGGCATCATTTGGGCATAGCCAGATCAAAATCTGTAAGTATTTTCCATTTCATAAAGGCATACACGCATATGGTCAAAAATATGAGATCAGGATTTACAGCTGCTCCCTGTCACTTATAGGATTTTTTTTTTTTTTTTTATAAAATCATTTTTATTGAAACAAGGCATCCATCAAACAAGGAACAGTCTGTAAAGCCCAACATATACATAGAACACAGAACATGCTTGGTTGCCCGGGCAGGGTTGTGTCTTATCCTCCGCCCGGGATAGCCAGCCAGAATGTAACAAATCTATCAACACAACTGTCATTTTTCCCAATAGAGGTTCCCCCCCCCACCCCCACCCCTGCCCCACCCCCCTTTGCAGCCCCTGCCCCTGCTCCTCACCTAATCCCCTCACCTCAATACCCTCCACTTCCCACCTGATTAGGTCGATCCTGCTCCTATCTAATAGTGCGCTTGAAGCACTTCATTGCGAGTAGTAGGCCGTAAAGTCTGGATATAAGGTTCCCAGGTCAGCAAGAAGGATGTCCAGCGTCTAACCCTTCCTCTCGCCCCCCGCTTCTCGAACAGCATCAGCTGGTGAAAACTGTTACGCCATTCCCAGAAGGAGGGGGGAGTAGGCTCCCGCCAGCTGCGAAGTAGCGGACCCTTCCCCACCAAACAGGCTTTCCTAAGTAAGAGGCGCTCCCATCTACCCTTCGGGTGGAGTGGTCCAAGTTGATCTAGCACCACAACAGACCCCGTCCAGCTGACCCGCTGACGTAACACTCCACTCATGTAATTCCGAATCTGCATCCAATATCTGCGAACTTTCGAACAGCCCCACCACATATGGCCCAAATCGGCCAGTACAGCGTTACATTTCGGACAGCTCCCATCCAGTGTGAGATGGCTACGAAGAGCTCGTCTCGGGGAAAAATGGGCTCGCAAAATACATTTAATCTGTATCTCTCTCCAACGAGCCCCATCTACCAGCTCCCCAACATGGCTCAAGGCCTCGTAAATTGCACCCGGTACCACTGCTACCCCCAACTCTCTGGCCCACGCTCTCTCCTCCCCGGTATAGTCTATCGGAGGCGTCCACATCTCAATACGTCGCTTCAACCCAGCTATGGACGGCCCAGAGTCCGCCCCGAGGTCGAAAAACTCGAGTATCTGCGCTGCCCGTTCAACCACCAGCCCAGTCCGTGGGAGCGATGCGACATAGTGGGAGACCTGGGCATATGCAAAATAATGTCGGAGGCTTAGTTCGTACTCTCTACATAGGACAGGAAAGGGTTTACATCTCCCCTCACGATCAACGACATGTCCTAGATTCCGAATCCCCTTCTGTTCCCAGAACCGAAATGAGGGCGCATCCGTTCCTGGGGTAAAACGAACGTTCCCCTGTAACGGTAACCAACTGGAAACCTCCGGGGACGCCCCCCACCATTTATTTAGTTGTTGCCACACACACCGAGCCGACCGTATCAACACACTCTGATTTACCCATCCCGGTAAGTCGGAACCCGCCAGGTGTAGGGCCGCCAATAAGGCCTGTGGGGCCACCAAGGCCTCCTCTAACGCCCGTGGGGTATAGTCGTCCGTCTCTCCCAGCCAGTCCCTAAGATGCCGCGCCTGACAGGTCAGGGCATAGAGCCGTAAATCAGGGATGCCGATTCCCCCATCCCTCCACCTCCTCTGCAAGCGACATAGGGGGATACGAGCCCGTGCCCCTTTCCACAGAAAGCCCCGGAAAAGACGCTCGATCTCTTGCAGATCGCGTTTCTTCAGCAACACGGGAAGCGTTTGTAACCAATAAAGGATACGCGGGAGAATTACCATGCTCAGGGCCGCCGCTCTACCTAGCAGAGACAAGGGAAGAGGGGCCCACGCCTGCAATTGTACTCGAGTCTTAGACACGATCCGAGTCACGTTCGCCCGATATAATTGCTTGGGATCTTTAGTCAAAGAAATACCCAGGTAAATAAAGGAGTCCTCTGCCCACCGAAGGGGGAAGGAGTCTCCCCAAGCCGCACGGAGCGTGCCCCCCACATCTAGCGCCTCAGACTTGCCCATATTAATGCGGAGGCCCGCGAAACTTCCAAAACGAGAGAACTCCTCCAATAGCCTCGGCAGGGAGGTCCACGGGGCCGACACGTGGACCAACATATCATCGGCAAAAGCCGCTATTTTAAACCCATGGGGTCCCACGCGTACCCCTGCGATCCCAGCCGATGCTTCAATCTTCCGTATCAGGGGGTCTAAAGACAGGACAAAAATAAAGGGGAGAGTGGACACCCCTGCCGGGTGCCTCTTTCCAAACCAAAGGCTTCCGACAGGAACCCGTTACAACAGACACTCGCCGTAGGCCGAGCATACAGCAGCTCCACCATCCCGCAGAAAGACTCCCTGAGTCCATATTTCGGTAAAAGAGACTTCAGATATGGCCAACCCACCCGGTCGAAGGCTTTCTCAGCATCGAAGCTAACCAAAAGCGAGGGCATACCATGTCGATGGACCCACTCCAGGGACGCCAAAATTCTCCGTAGGTTCCGCACCGCATACCGGCCCTTCACAAATCCCACTTGGGACTCATGCACCAGGTCTCCCAGAACCCCGGCGAGTCGCAATGCTAGAACTTTAGCTAAGATCTTCAAATCAAAATTAAGGAGTGAAATAGGTTGGTAGGACTCCGCGTACGTACTATCTTTACCGGGTTTGGGGAACAAAATAATATGTGCATGGTTCCCACCCCACGTAAACGTCCCATGCGCCAGCCGCTGATGGTAGACCTCCATCAACAGTGGCGGTACCAAATCCCCTAGCAACTTATAAAACTCGGCCCCTAGCCCATCGGACCCCGGCGCACGACAGCAACTCGCCTGTTGGACCACCAAAGAGACTTCCTCTGTCGTAACCGGCACCTCCAAACGCGCTCGCTGTTCTTCATCGAGGTGGGGCAACTGCACTTCTCTCAAATATTCTTCCATAGCGGTACCAGGGTCAGCTCCCCGCGAATATAGCTTCTGATAAAACTGGCGAAAGATCTGAGTGATTTCCCGGTTCCCTGACTGCAGGCTACCCTGCGCGTCTCGCAGGGCCACCACCGTTCTAGTCCCCCTCCTACCCCGTAGACACCTGGCCAGTAGTTTCCCAGATTTGTCCCCAAAGCGGTAGAGTTGATACTTATAATACATAAAGGATTTCTTGGCCCGTTGATGGAGCAGTTCGTTAAGAGCTGATTGGGATTCCCACAGTGCCTTCTTATTTGCCGCCGATGGTGTACTAGCCTGCCGGCGCCGAGCACGGCAGATCTGTGTTTCAAGGCGAATAATCTGTTTTGCTATTAATTTTCGCTTACGAGCCACATACCCTATTATATCGCCCCGTAAAACCACTTTAGCCGTTTCCCATAATAGTTCCGGGTTGCTACGATGCTGTTCATTGTGAACGGCAAATTCCTGCCATTTCTGTCTAAGGAATGAAGAAAAATCCGCATCACGGTAGAGCTCAACCAGGAAGCGCCAGATATGAGGCGGCGAGGTAGCATCACTCCACTCTAGATCCACCCATATTATAGCATGGTCGGAAATTTCAAAAGGGCCAATCTGCGCATCCTGTACATGAGCAAAGAGTCTTTCCGATATTAGCACGTAATCAATGCGGGCACTTGTACCATGCGCTCTGGATTGGTGGGTAAAATCCCGCTCCCCCGGGTGCAAGAGTCGCCTGGGATCCGTCAATTGTAACTGCCGCCGCAAATGTTGCAAGGCCTTAGTGCCCTGCCTGCGTGTCCTATCCCCGTCCCCCGATACGTCCAATGCAGGATCTAAGACACCGTTAAGGTCACCGGCCAAAATCAATGGGGCGTCCGGCAGCTGCTCTACCCGCGAACCCAAACGGGCATAGAGAGCCCGATCTAATACATTTGGGCTGTATAGGTTACCTAGTATTACGGGTTTCCCTTCTAAAATCCCGTACAACAGGATATATCGCCCATCCGGGTCAACATAGATCTCCTCCTTAGTAAACCGGAGTCTCTTGTGTATCAAAATGACCACTCCACCCTTCCTACCCTGCGCAGGGGCCCCCCATTCTTGTCCCACCCAGTCTCTTTTAAGTTTAGCATGTTCCTCTGTACTCTGGTGGGTCTCTTGTAACATGGCTATGTCGCAGTGATGTCTCGCTAAGGCCTGCAGTACCTTATATCGCTTAATAGGGCTGCCTATACCACAGACATTCCAAGATAAGATCTTCACGTCTGTAGGTAGCAGAAGTTAGTTGGCCCATCACAAACAGCATACTCGGGATAGATCTCCCCAGCCTGAGATCTTCCCTTCCTTCCCCTAGGGGATTCCTTGCCTTCTTCCTTTAGCATTCTCCAGGGCTGCATCCCCACCCCTCCCCTTACCACCCCAGCCCTCCCCACCCCCTGCCCCCCCCCTATCTCTATCCCCAATCTCTATCCCCCACCCCCCCCCTATCCTAATCGCCATCCCCTAATTCCTCCTCACTCCCATATTGATCACTAGAGATGTGAACGGGACCCCCTCCCTCCCATTTAATCTTTCCCTACGCATGCGACCCCTTTACCCAAGGCCTCCACCCTCTCCCCTACTATGTGCTCTCCAGCTCTTGTGGGCTGCGTGTGCAAGAAATTCAGCTGTGCAATTTTGCAGGGAATCTAAGCACTGCGCGCCACTCAATATCGTTCTGAGTCCTACGCTCCCAATTGACTACCCATCCACTTGCAGCCTCCATACGCTATGCTGCAAGTGTATGCACTCGCACGGTGAGGCGTGTACACGTGCACCCACCTTCCGCCGCGAGAGAACAGTACTCCCAGGCTATGGCTTCCCTGTCCCTTCTCCCTCCCCTGCCCCCCCCCCATCATAATAGCCATCCAATTGTCCCATCTAGAGGGGTCACACCCCTCCCTCTAGGAACCCAGTCGCCTGAATCCCATCTATCCCTGTGTTGCATATGCCCACTACCCTCCAACCCCCCATCCCCCCTCATATATATTTCTCTGCTCACCATGTAATAACAGAACAATGGGGGATTAACAATCAAACCACTAACATAATAAAGCCCCAACTATATACCGCCGCCCATCTCGCAGCTAGGCCAGTCCCGGTTCGGGTCTTGTAGCATCTGAACACTGTCCTCAAGGCCCCAAGGGAACTCATGGGGCGACTGCTAAAGCCTCCTCTTGACACGGGGCTCCTTGCAGCTTCGCAGATAGCGGGTCTTACAGCCGCAAGCTCTGGTAGCAATAGCAGTCAAACAACACCCCCAGAGCCTCACAGACAGAGCAAGCAGAACAGGCCCTAGGGCGCCGGTAAACCCGCCCGTCTACTGCATTAGAGCAACATAGTCACCTTAGAGGTCCGGGAGTCCAGTAACCGTCATCCGCCCACAGTAATCCAACTTTCATGGGCGGGGTACCCTCCAGCTCCTCCGTAGGCAAGCCAGCTCAAAAGTTAGGTCCGAGTTCGTAGGGCATTCCGCTTTTGCGCCCGACAGAAGGCAGTGCCTCCCTTCTCACACCGGGTAGTCCTGTAGCAAGCACTCCCACGCCGTCGCTATGGCGCCCGTTCTCGGTTATTCGCCGTCAGTGTTGCCAGCAACTGTTCCACATATAAGCTTGCCTCCGCAGCTGCATCGAACACGCGGTGGGTTCCCTGGTGGAGCACATGCAGCTTGGCGGGGTATTGCACGTGGAACCGCACATTTGCCTCTATCAAACGCTGACATATTGGGGCATATGCTTTGCGGCGCTGGCTCAGCGCGGCCGAGTAGTCCGGCGTTATGCGGATCGTCATGTTCCCACGCTCCACAATATCTGTATTACACGCAGAAAGAAGCCATACTGAAAGCAGCGCGACAAAAAGGTATCGGGCCAGGACCACTCTGGGTCGTGCACTTGGTGTTTGCGGTTTCAGCCCCACTCTATGGGCCCTGTCCACAACTATGGGGGCATTCCCCTCTTCCCCTTCCATCAGCGAGGCGGACAAATTTTCCACATAGGTTCTGAGATCTTTATCAAGGACGGATTCGGCAATGCCCAGCAAGCGCAGATTATTACGTCTGGATCTGTTCTCCAGATCATCGAGTTTCAGTGCATGGGCTTTGGCTTCGTTCTGTAGCACACTCAGTTCGCGCTTCAGAGTCTCCACCTTCTCCTCGGACTGCGCTATTCGGCCCTCTGCCTCCTGCACCCTAGTACCTAGGGCGGTTAGCGAACCTTGTATCGTGTCCATTTTGGTATGTAGGGTTTCAAACTGTACGGAGAGTGCCGCTGTGACCGCAGCCGAGATTTCCTCAGTCATTGTGGGGGAAGCCGCTGTACCCACTTTCATCGGGGATTCCGCCATTTTCGGCTGCCCTACAGTCCGGTCTTTCTCACGCCTCCCCGCCTTCGCTGATGTTGCCATCTCACAATTCTCCCAGAAGTAGTTCAGGACTCCTTCACCAATCCCTCGGAGCTGGCAGCTAGTGATTTTCTCCGCAATTCACGGCCATAGACTAACGGTAGGTGGAGGGGGGCCCGGAGCTAAGGTGACTCACGTCTTCCCCAGCTCACCACACCACGTGATCTCTCCACTTATAGGATTTTTAAGAAGTGCTTGTTTCAGACAGGCCTCTATAAGAGGGATTAAGAGAGTTATCCTCCTTAATCCCCTTTTATTTCCCCTTCAAAATTGAAAATAAAGACTGTGGGATCTGTATTTATTTAGTGGCATTCATAGATCTGCAAAATATCCGCTAAATGGTGTAAATACCAGTACTCACACATATAAGATGCTGAGTTTCCTCCTTGATTTTTCCCATATGCAGATTTGTACAAGTTGAAAAGTGTATGCTAACAGTGTGACTCAATGTCGTGTTTCCCCCATTTCCAGAACCAGGCATGTGAGTGATTAATATTTCTGTCTCAGAGGAAATATTGGAAGGTGCACAGGTGTGTGAGTGTGTAACGAGGGATATCAGAGGATAGGGGGGGAGCATGTGTGGGTATGCATAGGACTACCATGGTCTGTGTGTGTGTGAGGGCTACAAGCATGGACGTGTATGTCAGTGGGAGTGTGAGGGGCTTTGCGCATGCATGTGTGTGTTTGTGTCTCATGGAGTGTGTCATGGAGTATCACAGGCTTTCAGCATGTGTATGTGTGTATTATGGGGAGTGTCAGGAGTTATGTGCATATGTGAAAATCAACAAAATTACTCTCCAATTAAAACCCACAATATCCAAATGATACTGCCAGGTATCCCACTGAGCATATCAAAAGTGACTTCATGGCTCTGGGACAGAAGGTGAAGAACATAAGAACATAAGATATGCCATACTGGGTCAGACCAAGGTCCAGCAAGCCCAGTATCCTGTTTCCAACAGTGGCCAATCTAGGTCATACGTACCTGGCAGTATTGCCAAAAGACAAAGGTTCCACAATGCTTGTATTGGGTCAAGCATTGATATCCTGGGTCCCTTTTTAATAATGGTTTATGGACCTTTCCTCCAGGAACTTGTCCAAACCTTTTTTAAACCCAGCTACACTATCAGCTCTTACTACATCCTCCGGTAACAAATTCCAGAATTTGATTACACGTTGAGTGAAAAAATATTTTCTCTTATTTGTCTTAAATAGTTTACCCTGTAGCTTCATTGCATGTCCCCTAGTCTTTCTATATTCTGATAGTGTAAACAATTGATCTATGTTTACCCGTTCCACTCCATTCATTAATTTATAGACCTCTATCATATCTCCCCTCAGCCGTCTCTTTTCCAGGTTGAAGAGCCCTAACCTTTGTAGCCTCTCTTCATAAGAGTAGCCTTCCATCCCCTTTACCATTTTGGTGGCTCTTTTCTGTACCTTTTCTAATAACGCTATATCCTTTTTAAGATACGGCGACCAGAATTGCACACAACATTCAAGGTGCGGTCGTACCATGGAACGATACAGAGGCATTATAATATCCTTTGTTTTATTTTCCATTCCTTTCCTTATGATACCTAGCATTCTATTTGCTTTCTTGGCTGCCGCTGCACACTGGGCGGAGGGTTTTAACATGTTATCCACGATGACTCCTAAATCTTTTTCCTGGGTGGTGGTTCCCAATGTGGAACCTTGCATCGTGTAACCATAGTGTGGGTTGTTCTTTCCTAGGTGCATAACTTTGCACTTGTCCACATTAAATTTAATCTGGCATTTGGATGCCCAGTCTTCCAATTTATCTAGATCCTCCTGCAGTTTTCCACAGTCCTCTTGGGTTTTAACAACTTTAAACAGTTTTGTGTCGTCTGCAAATTTGATAACCTCACTCGTTATTCCCTTTTCCAGGTCATTTATGAATATGTCAAAAAGTAGCGGACCCAGTACAGATCCCTGGGGTACTCCACTAGTCACCTTTTTCCATTGGGAAAATTGGCCATTTAGCCCTACCCTCTGCTTTCTATCTTTTAACCAGTTCCCGAGCCACAATAGTACACTGCCTCCTATCCCATGACTTTTTAGTTTTGCCAAAAGTCTCTGGTGAGGGACCTTGTCAAAGGCTTTCTGAAAGTCCAGATACAAGCAGATTGGTGCGCAAGTGGTGTTCTCTTCAATATTCCCTGTTGAGGGTAAAGGCAAAGGCAGAGAAGCCTGCATTATGTAGGCAAATTCATGGCTGGGTGGATGGTGTCAGAGGTTGTTTTGGTTTCCTGGACCAAGGGATGCTGTTCCAAGAATTGCAGAGCAGAGATGGCATCCATCTGTCCAAGAAGGGTCGACATGTCTTAAGTAGCAGACTGGCTGACCTACTGAAGAGGGCTTTAAACTAGATTTGTTGGGGATGGGTAAAGAAAGCCCCCCCAAGTAAGTGAAACATTAAATACCTTTATGAAAATGGGTGAAAGGGGCAACATATGGAAATCAGTGTGTATAAATGCCCGTAGCATGGGAAATAAGATCCCAGATGTTGAGGCTTTAATGGGAGTGGTTGACTTGGATTTAGTGGCAGTAACAGAAACATGGTTCACGGACAACCATGACTGGGATGTAACTATACTAGGCTATACTTTATTCAGAAAGGAAAGGGTAGGAAGAAGGGGATGAGGAAAGGCACTATATGTAAAAAATAATATCAAAGCTATGGAAATACAGAGCTTAAAAGGGAGAGAGGAGGCACCATGGGTTAAATTAAAAAGAGGAAAAGAGAAATCTATTTGCATTGGTGTGAATGCAGACCTCTTTCACAGGGAGAAGAGGTGGATGGAGATTTAATAGAAGACATACTCAACATTGCCAGGAAAGGGGAAGTGCTACTGATAGGGGATTTCAATATGCCGGATGTTGATTGGCACATCCCTGCTGCAGTATCATCTAGAAGTAAGGAGATTCTGGATTCTCTACAGGGAGAACTAGTCAGGCAATTGGTAACAGAACCCACACATGAAGGGGCCATACTGGACTCAGTGCTTACCAATGGTGAAAGTGTTTCTGATGCTATAGTGGGAGATCATCTCACATCCAGTAATCACTAGATGGTGTCGTTCAGTATTAGGACTACAACTGATAAAATCCATTCAAAAGTGAAGGTCTTAGACTTTAAGAATAATAACTTTGCCAAGATGGGCCAATACCTGAACTAGTCTTCTCATCAGAACTTCAAGAGGCTACACACTCAGCTAAGGCTTTCAAACTTTACCATTGCCTGAGTTTTGATAAACTTTACCTGTAGAATATAAGTTTTTAGGAATTTTCAGTCTGCCTACATTCCTTGTATAGCCCTTAAATCAAATATCAGTGTGTCCTCAGTTCATAGAAGGCCTACTGTCCAGGGACACTTAAGTTTCCACCCACCCCTGGGTTGCATTGCCTATATAGTTATCATATACAGTGACATCTGGGCAGCAGCAGAATGGGACAGTGTTGACGGCAGAGGATCACATTTTTGTGACAACGGCAACAACACCAAACTTAAACTGCGCGGAAGAAAGGCCCGGCAATCTACTTCTGTATCTTGCCATGAAAACCCAATGGATAGTTACAACAAAACAAATTGTGCTATGGTGCTGGAAGATGAGACCCCCAGGTCAGAAGGCACTCAACTAGCTACTGGGGAAGAGCTGAAGACTTTTCAGAGTAAAGCCAGCATTTATGATGTGGTTGGATCAAAGCCCTCGGGAAGTCTGACTGCTGATGTAGCTGCGCATGAAATGAGAGTCAGAAGCTGTAAAGATGTCTTACACATTGGAACATGGAACGTACGAAGCATGAACCAAGGGAAGTTGGAGGTGGTCAAGAATGAAATGGAACGTGTACAACTTGATCTGTTGGGTGTCAGCGAACTGAAATGGACTGGCATCGGGCACTTTGCATCAGATGATCACATGGTCTACTATGCTGGAAATGAAAGACAAAGAAGAAATGGTGTTGCATTTATAATAAAGAAGAAACTTGCAAGAACTGTAATGAAATACAATGCAGTCAGCGAACGCTTAATCTCTATTCGTCTACGAGGATTGCCTATCAACACAACTATAATTCAAGTATATGCCCCAACAACAGCTGCTGAAGAGAATGAAATTGAAGAGTTCTATGAACAAGCACAAGCTGAAATTGACAGAACATGCAAACAGGATATCCTGATAGTCATGGGTGACTGGAACGCAAAGGTTGGCAACAAAGAAGAAGGCAAAGTAGTTGGAAAATATGGACTTGGCAACAGAAATGAAGCTGGAGAAAGACTCATAGAATTCTGCAAGACCAATGATCTATTCATCTCAAACACCTTCTTCCAGCAACACAAGCGGCGACTGTACACATGGACTTCACCGAATGGATTATATAAAAATCAAATTGACTACATATGTGGAAGTCAACGATGGAAAAGCTCTGTAACATCAACAAAGACAAAACCTGGAGCTGACTAGGTTACAGATCATCAACTACTAGTATGCAAACTCAAGCTAAAGTTGAAAAAGAGCAAACCACTCATGAATGCAGCAAAATATTACCTTGAGAATATACCACTGGAATTTAAAGACTGCCTGCAAAATCGATTTGCTGCTTTAGATACAAATGACAGAGCTCCGGAAGAGTTATGGAATGACATCAAGAAGGTTGTGTTGGAAGAAAGCGAGAAGTCTCTACAAAAGGTGAAAAAGCAAAAACGGCCAAAATGGATGACGGAAGAAACTCTGAAAATTGCCCAGAAACGCAGAGAAGCTAAAGCCAGAGGAGAAAGAAAGACAATCGCAGAACTCAACAGAGATTTCCAACGTGCAGCAAGACAAGACAAGGAAAAGTACTACAATGACACTTGCAAGGAAATAGAAGCAGAAATTATTAGAGGAAGAACAAGATCGGCTTTCCTAAAGCTACGAGAGTTAAAGAAAAAGTTCCAGCCTCGAATTGGAATGTTACAAGATGCTCAAGGTTCTATGTTGAATGATGCTGAGAAGATCAAGAAAAGGTGGAAGGAATATACAGAGTTTTTATATGATAAAGATCAAGTGGACCAAGAGCCATTTCAACCTGTACCTTATGATCGGGAACCATTGGTGATGAAAGAAGAAGTTGAAGCAGCATTGAAAGCCTTATCAAAGAACAAAGCACCAGGCATTGATAGCATTCCCATAGAAGTATTGCAGCAATCTGATGCAGCTGTTACCGTACTCACAAGGCTCTGCCAAGAAATATGGAAGACAACATCATGGCCAACTGACTGGAAAAGATCTGTGTTTATACCAATACTAAAGAAAGGTGATCCAACTGACTGTGGAAATTATCGCACAATCGCTCTGATCCCACATGCCAGCAAGATTCTACTGAAGATTATTCAAAAGAGACTACAACCATACCTGGAACAAGAACTACCTGAAGTGCAAGCAGGGTTCAGGAAAGGGCGAGGAACGAGAGACATCATTGCGGATGTGAGATGGATCCTTGAAAAGACTAAAGAATACCAAAAGGATATCTATTTGTGCTTTATCGACTATAGCAAGGCTTTTGACTGTGTAAACCATGAGAAACTCTGGGCCACATTAAGAAGCATGGGTATACCAGAACACCTGATCGTTCTCTTGCGCAGTCTGTACATTGATCAAGAAGCAACAGTTCGAACGGAACAAGGAGAAACAGAATGGTTTAAAA
This sequence comes from Ichthyophis bannanicus, assembly GCA_033557465.1. Lineage (NCBI taxonomy): Eukaryota > Metazoa > Chordata > Amphibia > Gymnophiona > Ichthyophiidae > Ichthyophis > Ichthyophis bannanicus. The sequence goes on from CM066044.1 coordinate 272,052,946, forward strand.
TAAGCAAAGGTGTAAGACAAGGCTGCATACTTTCCCCCTACCTGTTTAATTTATATGCAGAACAAATCATCAGAGAAACAGGATTGTATGAAGACAACAGAGGTGTGAAGATTGGTGGAAGACTCATCAACAACCTTCGCTATGCTGATGATACCACATTACTGGCTGAAAGTGAAGATGATCTGAAACATTTGCTTCTCACAATCAAAGAACATAGTCTCAAAATGGGCCTGCACCTTAATGTAAAGAAGACAAAGATCATGACAACTGGCATAATCAACAGGTTCATCGTTGAAGGAGAAGAAATTGAAATCGTGAACAACTTTAACCTACTTGGATCAACTATCAATAAAGAAGCAACAAGCAGTCAAGAAATCAGACGACGCATTGCTCTTGGCAGAATGGCTGTGAAAGACCTAGATAAGATTCTCAAGAGCAGAGATGTCTCTCTCCATACAAAGATTTGACTTGTTCAAGCCATGGTATTTTCAATAACATCATATGGATGTGAAAGCTGGACAGTGAAAAAGATAGACAGGAAGAAAATTGATGCCTTTGAATTATGGTGCTGGCGGCGAATACTGTGTATACCATGGACTGCCCGAAGATCAAACCAGTCGGTACTAGAGGAGATCAAACCTAAGCTTTCTTTAGAAGCTCAGATGACAAGACTTCAACTTTCATACTTTGGACACATCATGCGAAGAGAGAGATCATTAGAGAAAGACATTATGCTTGGCAAGATAGAAGGTCAACGCAAAAGAGGAAGGCCAGCAATGAGATGGATCGATACAATAACAGCAGCTACGGGTACCAGTCTGTCAACAATGAGCCGCCTGACTGAAGACCGAACACAGTTTAGGATAGCTATCCAGAGGGTCGCTATGAGTCGATTCCGACTCGATGGCACTTAACAACAACACAGTGACATCTGTCCTTTAATTAAGTGTTACACCCACTTTTTCTCTTTTTCTCCTCCTAGGACAGCTGAATCAGAATGTTGTGTATTTAATGCAATAACTGTGGTGCTTTCGTTCTGAGAAGAATCATTTGGAACCTAAGAGCTTGCCCTATATGCCCCAAGTTAGCTGCTATGCATAAAGAATTGACTCTACTAAGGGAAGAATTAGCTGCAATTAAACACACCTTCTCTAGGGTACAAACCGAACAAAATCCACCACTGCTTCCACAAAGAATCAAACAGCCCAGGAACAAATGGATCACAGTGGGCTCTGGTAGGATGCGACCTGTAACACAGAGACACCCTATACATCAAGAGATAATCCCTCCATAATGCCTTCTCTGCCTTGGATAATGAGGGTGCCCAATCCATGGAAACTGAAGTGCCCTTAAATAATAGACTTAATTCCAAATCTACTAATAATGTACCAAATAGGAAGAAAAAAATCACAAAACAGAAAACTACTACTCCTTGGAGATTCCATCATCAGAGGTATCAACTTGGGAATACAGCTCTAAGGAGAGAGGATGGTCAAATGCCTTCCAGGCTCTTCAGCCATCAGGAATACAAACCAAATTGTTGATGTAGTTAGTGGAGAAAGTGAGCACTCCAAAACTGATCTTGTCATCCACTTGGGTACAAATGACCTGGCTAGAAACTGTGCCTCTGCAGTTCAAAGGGACTTCCAGATTCTGGGAGAGAAACTCAAGCCCATTGCTAACACTATGGCATTCACTATAGCAAGTTCTACCTGTTCATGAAAGGCTGCAGTGCATAAACAACTTTAATACATAGCTCCAAACCTGGTGCAGACAAGAAGGATTTAGATATATAGGCAACTTGGGAAACAAATGGATCAACAAGAGACTATACTGTGCTGATGGACTACATCTTTCCGCCGCAGGGAAAAGAATCCTAAGTGAAAAATTCAGGCAGTATGTGGACAGGCATTTAAACTAGGGAAAGAGAGTGACGGATGGAGAAGGACAAGTTCAGTACATCACTCCCAGAAAAAGCAAAACATTGGAAACAGTCACACTTTTGAAAACGACATCAATGGCAAGCAGGAAGGGGTTTGTAGAACAAAACCCATGCAAAAGGCAGGCAAGCCATTCAACAAATGCTGGAAAGCAATGACTACAAATGCTCAAAGCCTAGCCAACAAAGTTCCTGATCTGGAAGCCCTAATGGTGGAAATGGACTTGGCCATTACAGAAACATGGTTTAACAAGTTGCATGAATGTGATATAGCCATAGCTGGCTATAATCTGTTTAGAAGAGATAGAGAGGGTAGAAAAAGAGGAGGAATTGCTCTGTATGTCAAAAGCAATATTAAAGCTGCTGAAATGCAGGGGACATGGGGAAAGGAAGTGCTCTGGACGGTGTTGGAAAGAGGAGATGGCACTATCATTCATACTGATGTGGTCTATAGACCTCCAACTCAAACCGAAGAAATGGATAGCAAATTGATTGCTGATATTGCAAAAAATAGCCATGAAGGGGGAAGTGATCATATTGGGTGACTTTAATTTACCTGATGTGGACTGGAGTATTCCTTCTGCAAAGCTGGAAAGAAGTAAAAAATTTGTGGATGCCTTCCAAGATGTGTCACTTAAACAAATGGTGATGGAACCTACCAGGGAGAACTCCTTGCTGGATTTAGTGCTCACCAACGGAGATAATGTGTCGAATATCCAGGTGGGTACCCATGTGAGAAGCAGCGATCATCACACGGTGTGGTTTGAAATAAAAGCCAAGGTGGAATCCAATCACAGCAAGCTCAAAATCCTAGACTTCAAAAACGCTGACTTCAGTATAATGGCCAAGTGCCTGAAGGAAGAGTTGGTAGGGTGGGAGGGGATAAGGGAAGTGGAATTGCAATGGGCCAAACTAAAGGAGGCAATAAAAGGTGCAACAGATAGATACATACATTAGGAAAGTAAATAAAAACAAGAGGAAAAGGAAACCGATTTGGTGAGGACCAACTCCACAACCTCAAAACCATTCCTACAAAATCAAGGTGTGCCCCAGGGATCAGCACTATCGGCAATGATGTTCAACATTTACATGCAGCCCATCTGTGCCCTGATCCGATCGTTTGGTGTACACTGTCTGGCATACGCAGATGACATCCTTCTATACATGTAATTTTCGACCGACCATCCAGACTTCTCCCCGCTAACAAGATGCTTTAATGCAGTTGTGGACTGGCTGTACACGCAAAGCCTTCGGATCAACCATAACAAGACAGATGTCCTCTTTATCACGAGGAGCCCAGAATTCACCCCCCCCCCACCCCCCACCTGCATTAAAAGTCAAGAATGCAGAACTGTTAACTAAATCCACAATTCGATACCTTGGTATCACGCTAGACCAAAGGCTGGACATGAAAACACACATAAAAAACTCGGTAAAAACAATATACTTCAAAATACGGACACTCCGACAGCTATGAGTTCTACTGGATCACAGTGATTTCAGAACAATCTACCAAGCTCTGGTACTCCCGCATTTTGATTACGCTAATGTTATACTATATGGGCTCCCGCAGAACGCTGCACCCGCTCCAACTAGCAATGAACACAGCTGCTAGAGTCCTAATTTGGGCATCAAGGTCAGATCACATCACACCAATCCTGAAGAATTTTCACTGGCTACCCATCCATGCCAGATTAACCTACAAAATCTTAGTCCTGACCTTCAAAGCCCTAAACAGCCATCCCCCCACATCCATTAACGAAATGATCCACATTGCACCCCCAAACAGAATCCGAAGATCTACAACAGTGAACACCTTAAAAATTCCAAAAGAAATGACAACATGAACGAAAAAAACCTTCAACAGGGCCTTCACGATCTACGCACCCAGAGCCTGGAATGCCCTCCCCACAGACATGAGAGCATTACCAGCCTGACCCAATTCAGGAAAGCACTGAAACATCATGTGTTTATAAGACACTATCCAGAATCCAGCCATAGAAACCAACTAAAGAGCATCACCATCAACCACCTAGAGCCCTCCAACGGTATACCTGACAAGATAAGAGACAGCCAGGGCGATTAGTCCTGAATAGCCTGTAACATGGACTTCACTGTAAATAAATGTTTCCCCAGTTAACTCCAAGTTCTACATCCGGTTCAGTGTAAATACCATGCGGTCCTACTGCACGGTATAAGGTTTCTGTTTTATTGTACATCGCACTGATAATGAATAGCGCAGTATATAAGAAATGTTAAATAAATAAATAAAGAGACAAAAAGAGAAATAAGGATATCAAAATCAAAGACAGAAGAAAATATGGCTAAAGATGTGCAATGTAGCGACAAAACCTTTTCCAGGTATATTCGGTAGAGGAGGAAAATCAGAGGTGGAATTGCAGGATTCAAAAGTGCTGGGAATGGACTCATGGAAAGTGACATTGAAAAAGCAAAAATGCTAAACAAATACTTCTGCTCTCTTTTCACTAGAGAAAATCCTGGAGAAGGACCACCAGTGATTGACAAATATACAAATGGGAATGGAGTAGATACCATACCATTCACAAAAGATGATGTGTTAGAACAGCTTGAAAAACTGAAAGTGGCGAAGTCTGTGGGACTAGATGGAATACATCCCAGGATAATGAAAGAGCTCAGAGAGGTTCTTGCAGGGCCTTTAAAGGATGTTTTTAATAGATCCTTGGAGACAGGAGAAGTTCCAGAGGACTAGAGAAGGGCTGATGTAGTACTTCTCCACAAAAATGGTGATAGGGAAGAAGTGACAAACTACAGACCAGTAAGCCTTACATCGGTGGCAGGAAGAGTAATGGAGGTGCTCCTGAAAGAGCGAATAATGGACTTCCTTGAAACCAACAGGTTGCATTATCCGAGGCAACATGGTTTTACCAAAGGACGATCTTGCTAAACTAATCTGATTGAATTCTTTGACTGGGTGACCAGAGAACTAGACCAAGGGCATGCAATGGATGTGATCTATCTAGATTTCAGCAAAGCCTTTGATACTGTTCCTCATAGGAGGCTTATCAATAAACTCAACAGCTTAGGGATGGGTCCCAAGATGGTGAACCGGATCAGAAATTGGTTGACTGACAGATGATATTAGGTGACGCTAAATGGAACCCACTCGGATGAAAGGAAGGTGATTAGCGGTGTGCCCCAGGGTTTGATCCTGGGACCGGTACTGTTCAATATATTTGTGAGTGATATTGCCAAAGGGTTGAATGGAAAAGTCTGTCTTTTTGCAGATGACACTAAAATTTGCAACAGAGTGGACTCCCCTGAGGGGAGGGAGGGAGTGGAGAACATGAGTAAAGATCTACTCAAGCTGGAAGAATGGTCTAATGCTTGGCAGTTAAGATTAAAATGTGAAGAGGTGCAGTGCCATGCACTTAGGAAGCAGAAATCCAAGGTAATTGTATGTGACAGGGGGCGAGAGATTAGTGTGCATGGACCAGGAGAAGGACCTCGGAGTGATTGATTCTGACGATCTCAAGGTGGCAAAACAGTGTGAACAAGGTGGTGGCAAAAGCCAGAAGGATGTTAGGTTGCATATAGAGAGGAATTACCAGCAGAAAGGAAGAGATACTAATGCCACTGTACAAGTCGCTGGTGAGGCCTCACTTGGAATATTGTGCTCAGTTTTGGATACTGTATCTCGCAAAGGATATACAAAGGTTGGAAGCGGTTCAGAGGAAGGCTACCAAAATAATTTGGAGCCTGCATCAGAAAACTTATGAGAAGAGACTTGAAGACCTAAATATGTACACTCTGGAGGAGAGGAGGGACAGGGGAGATATGATTCTGATCTTTAAATACTTTATGAGTATTAATGGGCAAACAAATCTCTTCCAAAGACAGGGAAGTTGTAAAACTAGAGAGCATAACATGAAGCTGCAAGGAGTAAATTGAAAGGCAATGTCAGGAAATATTTTTTCATTGAAAGGGTGGTGGATGCTTGGAATGCCCTCCCAATGGAAGTGGTGAGGACAAACAGTGTCAGAATTCAAAACGGCATGGGACAGACACAGTGGATCCCTTTATAGCAACAGGATAAAATCAAAATAAACATAACTATCTCTTATATCTGAACAAAAAGGGGTTACCTACAGGTAGCGGTGGGTACACCCCTAAACAAAGGCATGGGGAGGGGTGACCTGCATGGAGCGGCAAGTGCACCTTCTCTTGCCGTCTTGCTAGGCAGACTAGATGGACCATACTGGTCTTTATCTGCCATCATATACTGTTACATGTTACCTCAAGGAGTCGTTAGTGGAATGGGAACAGCTGGAGGATGTAGAAAAACAGTGGGCAAAACTGAAAGAGGATATTTTAAGGGCAACCAATCTTTTTGTTAAAATGGTAAATAAAGGTAAAAGGAAAAGGAGACAGCTATGGTTTTCAAAAGAAGTAACTGAAAAAGGTAAAGAATAAGAGGGAGACCTTCATGAAATACAAGAGATCACAGAGAGAGGAAGACAGGCATTTATATTTGGAAAAACTTAGAGAAGCTAGCAAAGTACTCAGGAAAGCAAAGATTCAAAAAGAGAAGGAAATAGCCAATGCAATAAAATGGGGGGATAAGACATATCTCCAGGAACAAGCAGGAATGCAGTCTTCACATATGGGTATCGTCAGCACCGATGGAGCCCGTGTGGGAATGCTCCCCAGCCTCTGATGGGAAAGCTTTTGGGAGCATCCCACTACGCCTGTTCTGCTGTCTTCCCGCCTTTCCAACTCTCCCTCTTCAGTTTTTCGTTTTCCACGGAGCCGACAGGCAGCAATGCCTGTCACCGCAGAAAATGTTCTTTTTTGTGGTTGTATCTGCCTTTCTGTCGATGCTGACACCGGTACCATCGGTGTCTTCTTTCTTTCTTAAAAAAAAAAACAAAATGTATTTTTCTTGAGGGTCTTTTTCCTCTTAGTGTCTCGGTGCCATTTTGGGCCGTAGGCCCTGTTTTTCCTTAAAATGGAGAAACCAACTAGTGGTTTCAAAAAATGTTCAAAATGTAGCAGTACTATTTCTTCTACCGACACCCATGATTGATGTCTTAAATGTTTGGGCCCAGACCATTCACCATCGGAGTGTCTCCTCAGCAGAAAGATGACTAAGAGTCAGAATAGAGCTGCGAAACTCAGCTCCCTTTTTGCCTCGGATGCAATGTCAGTTGCATCGATGTTGTCCAGGGCTTCATCTTCCTCCCATGGATCTCAGGTAACCAAACCCAGGTCTTCTTCGAAGACCAGCCAGTCCTCAAAGGGTAGATCTCTTTCTATTGAGATGCTTCTAGCATTGCCCTCAAGGAGAATACACTGGCCAAACAACCCTGGTGGGAGGTCCTTGCCTCCAAAGCATTATCGGGGTCCCAAGATGTTCCCGAGGCATCTACCTCCGGAGAGCTCTTGGTGCCATGTTCTGGGGTCGTGGCCCGCTCTGCCGGTACAGACACCCAGATATCAGCAGGCTCCATGGATCAACATATCCTAGCCATTGAGCGTAGTCTTGCGGCCCTGCTAGCAGCCTCCGTACTGCTAAAGCCGCTGCAATCGGTTCTACAGTCATCAGTACCGATACCGGTACTGGACACATCTGCATCTACCGTTGCGCCGCTCTCCATGCTACCACCCATGCCGGACCTAGAATCGGTGTCCAGCATAGAGGATCCGGTATCGAGGCGTCCGATGCCGACTTCAATTGGTATCATCAACAGGCAGTACAGGAGCACCCGGCCCGTCGATACTTCAAGTCTTCCAATTCCAATTCTTCCAATGACTCCATCAGTACCGGAGCAGTTCTTCCAGAGGATCCTTCGCCTTCCCTGCAATGCCCGATGTCTCCTCCGGAGGACATGTCTTTTCAAGACTTTATATGGGATGTGGCTTGGGGCCTCTCGATCACCGTGACCCCCGAGAAGGAACAGAGAGCTGAAGAACTTGAAATTTTTCAGTATCCGGCAGCCCCTAAAGAGGCCGCAAACCTACCCTTACATCGGATTTTGCATGACCTCATGCTTAGGATGTGGGAGACACCTTTAATGGTGTCTCCACATTCTCAAAGACGCGATACAATGTACCAGGTACCGCACTGTCCCGGGGTTCCAAAAAACACAGTTACCACAGCATTCCATGGTTGTGGAATCGGCAATGCGCAGAATCAAAAGTGCCTTAAATAGGCTCTCAAGGACCACTGCCAACCCAGCTAAGAAAAAGGAGGTTAAGAAACCCTTTTTCAACAAGAAAAATAAATTCTATCCTTCTTACATCCATACTGTCCACTGACCAGTCCATGCTTCCCAGAAGGAGCAACAGCAGGTGAAACAACAAAGAAAGGCTCAAGTCCCCAGAGCTCAACCAGCTCAGCAGGCACAGCCTCCACAAGGTCTTTGACTCCTTCCTAGAGAACCTAGTTATCCTACCTCTAAATATTCCAGAGCCTCTCAACATTACAGGCAGACTGTGTTACGTTGCCAAGAGGTAGCAGCAGATAACATCAGAGCATTGGACTCTCTCCATATTGACAGAGGGGTACAAACTCCATTTCCACAGTATGACCCCTCCGTCCAATCCAAGAGAGTTCAGTTCTCAGTTCCCCCTCACCACTCTCTTGTATCAGGAAGTGACCTCACTCCTTGCTCAGGGTGCGATAGAGGAGGTACCTCTTCCTCAACAAGGCCTGGGCTTTTACTCCACCTACTTCCTTATACCAAAGAAAACAGGAGGGTACAGGCCCTTAGGGAGTTAAACAAGTATCTGTTCTGAGAGAAATTCAAAATGATCTCTCTCGGAACAGTTCTCCTTTACATCCAGAGTCAGGATTAGCTATGTTCTCTAGACCTAAAGGACGCCTATACATATATGACATGTCTCTATACCCACTCAAGATCTCTAGTCTGATGTAATTGCTTTTATTTAATTATTCATATGCTATTTCCCAGTTAATCCTTGTTTTATTCCCCTGTTACCTGTAACTTGGACAAGTTCTCTAAATCTGAGTGTATTTTGTTTAATGTAAACCGCACTGATGTCAAATAGCGCGGTATATAAAGAGCTGTTAAATAAATAAATAAATAAATACATCCTTATTCATGCAGAACACAGGAGGTTTCTTTGATTCCTCTGTCAGGGAAGACATTACCAGTACAGGGTTCTACCCTTCGGCCTGGCTTCCGCCGCAAGAGTCTTCACAAAATGCATAGCAGTAGTAGCAGCATTTCTAAGGATTCTAGGGATATTTGTCTTCCCCTACTTAGATGACTGGCTGATCCGAGCATCAACAGCTCCAGAGGCCAGCTCTGCTCTTTCCTGCGCAATGCAAGTTCTTCAATATCTGAGATTGGTCATAAATCTTCCAAAGTCCCATCTTACCCCTTCTCAGTCACTAGAGTTCTTCTAGACACGCAACAGTCAAGGGCTTTCCTGCCACAGCTCCGCTGTGCTTAATTAGTTCAACTGGTTTCTCAAGTAGCTATGAAAACTTTCCTGACTGCTTGAGAAATCTTCAGTTGCTCGGTCATATGGTGTCCACTGTACATGTGGTCCCCAATGCTCGCCTACATATGTGGGCAGCCCAGTGGACCTTAGCCTCTCAGTGGACTCAGGCATTGGGTCATCTTTGGGACAAAATCAGAAACTCTGCAAGCCTCATTTCGTCCCTTCAATGGTGGCAATCGCTAGAAAACCTACTCGTAAGGTCACCTTTTTAGCAGCCATTGCACCAATCTACCTTGACGACGGATGCGTCCAAGTTGGGTTGGGGAGCTCATCTGGACAATCTCTCCACTCAAGGTCTCTGGACCCAACAGGAAGCTTGTCTTCACATAAACCTACTGGAACTCAGAGCCATTTTCTATGCTCTTTGAGTATTCCAGTACCATCTGCACTACAAGACAGTTCTTGTCCAGACAGACAATCAGGTAGCCATGTTCTGTGTGAACAAACAGGGTGGAACAGATTCTCAGGCGTTGTGCAATGAAGCTATACACCTCTGGTCCTTTGCAAGAGGCCTTCAGATTCACCTACTAGCGGTGTATCTTCCAGGCAAACAGAATCTCCTAGCAGACAAACTCAGTCAAGTGCTGCTGCCACACGAGTGATCTCTTCATTCACAGCAAATTGCTCAAATCTTTCAAATCACTGCTTGACCCAATACAAGCATTATGGAACCTGTGTCTTTTGGGTAAACTGCTAGGTACGTATGACCTAGATTGGCCACTGTTGGCTTGATGGACCTTGGTCTGACCCAGTATGGCATATCTTATGTTCTTATGAATCTGGGGAACCAAAGATATATAGACCTCTTTGCAAGTCCTCAGAATGCCAAACTTTCCCGATTCTATTCCAGAATTCCTGCTTGGAACAGTCAAGCAATGGATGCTTTCCACCTCCACTGTGGTCAGGACTTCCTATATGCCTACCCACCCATTCCCCTCATTCCAAATACTCTGTTAAAACTTCAGAGAGACAAGGACTATATGATCCTCATAGCCCCACGCTAGCCATGACAGACGTGGTATCCACTGCTTCTTCGTCTCTCTCAAGCCAAGCCTCTGGAGTTGGGAGAGGCTCCAGATCTTCTATCCCAGGAGAACGGGATGCTTCTGCACCCCAACCCTCAGTCCTTGCACCTGATAGCGTGGCTGCAGAGAACTTAGAACTACACGATATCAACTTCTCAAAAGGTTAAAGATATCCTTTTGGCCTCTAGGAAATCTTCCACAAGGCGTGCTTACGCTTTTAAGTGGAGAAGGTTATCTTTCTGGTGTTCTGAAAAGGAACTTAATCCTTTTTCAGTTCCAGTAGAGGCGTACTGGAGTATCTCCTTCACCTTTCATCCTCTGGACTTAAAACTAATTCAGTAAGGGTCCACCTTAGTGCCATTGCGGCTTTCCATACGCCCTTTGCTGGACAACTTGTCTCCTCTCAGACACTTGTAGCACATTTTATGAGAAGTCTACTCTTAACTAAGCCTCCCATTAAGCCACCACCCATGGCATGGGATTTAAATCTTGTCCTTGGACAACTTATGAAGCCGCCCTTTGAACCCTTAGCCACTACATCCCTGACGTTTTCTTGGAAGGTGATCTTCCTAATTGCCCTCACTTCTGCCAGACACATCAGTGAGTTACAAGCTTTAGTGGCTGACCCTCCTTATACAAGGTTCCACCATGATAAGGTAGTCCTTGGGACTCATCCTCACTTTATGCCAAAGGTGGTTTCACCTTTTCATTTTAACCAGTCGGTTTACCTTTCTGTCTTTTTCCCTAGGCCTCATGCCTCTAGTGAAGAAAGGAATCTTCACACTCTAGATTGTAAACAGACTCTAGCCTTTTACCTTCAGAGGACTAGGCAACATAGAAAGGCTTCACAGCTGTTTATTGCCTTTGATCCCGTCACCTGGGTTTACCAGTTTCTAAGGAACACTCTCTAAGTGGATTGCAGACTGCATATCCTTTACCTATGAGAGTAAGGGACTTTCTCTCAAAGGTCATGTCACAGCTCACAATGTGAGGGGAATGGCTGCCTCTGTGGCCAACCTTCGCTTGAAATCAATTGACGACATCGGCAAAGCAGCCACTTGGGCCTCTGTCCACACTTTTGCGGCCCATTATTGCTTGGACAAGGACTCCCGTCGGGATGCCTCATTTGGCCAGGCTGTTCTCCAGCATTTCTTTCAGACTATGAACAACTCCTACCCCCTCGTCCTGGGTTTCGATAACAGAGATCCTTGGGAGGAAGCATGACCCACCATGGCCTGGGCTTTGCTGCTTTCTGGGGTCATCTCCCTGGCATCTCTAAGTTTGGGAGTCCCATATCTGAAGACTGCATTCCTGTTCCTGGAGTTAGCATAGTTACTCACCTGTAACAAGTGATCTCCGGGAACAGCAGGAATTCAGTCTTCACAACCCACCCACCTCCCCTAGGAGTTGTATCTCTATCTCTCTCTCTCTTTTTTCTTTTCTTCTCTCCTTTTGTCTCAACTACAAACCCAACTGAAGAGGGAGAGAGGGAGAGTTGGAAAGGTGGGAAGGCAGCAGCGCAAGCGCAGTGGGATGCTCCCAAAAACTTTCCTATAGGACGCTGGGGAGTGTTCCCGCGCAGGCTCTGTCGATGCCGACGATACCCATATGTGCAGATTGAATTCCTGCTGTTCCCAGAGATCACCTTTTACAGGTGAGTAACTATGCTTTTTCAGATTTGTTAGTGAGAAGAGGAAGGGCAAAAGTGGTATTGTCAGACTCAAGGATGAAGGGGAGGAATATGTAGAAGCTGATGAGGATAAAGCAGAATTGCTTAACAAATATTTCTGTTCTGTGTTCACAGATGAAGAATCAGGAGCAGGATCTCAGAAAACACCCACAAACAGGAACAAAAGGGGCATCTGGAAAGATTTTCAGAAGACTGGGTTCATGAGAAACTAGCTAAACTTAAAGTAGATAAAGCAATGTGAAGGGATACTCCTGAGAATACTGAGGGAACTTGGGGACGTTGAGAGTGGTTCCAGAGGACTGGAGAGAGGCACATCTGGACCCTTTACACAAAAGTGGAAGAAAGGATGTGATTGAAACTATAGGCTGGTTAGTCTAACCTCTGTGGTGAGTAAATTATTGGAAATGCTGCTGAAAATAGTGAGGTTTCTGGAGTCCAACAGATTACCAGATCCAAGGCAGCATGGATTCACCAGAGGCAGGACTTGTCAGACAAATCTGATTAATTTCTTTGACTGGATGACCCGGGAGCTGGACCGAGGGAAAGCCCTAGATGTGGTGTATTTAGATTTCAGTAAAGTCTTTGACAACATTCTGCACAGGCGACTTATAAACAAACTGAGCACCCTAGGGAAGGATCCTAAAGATACTGCTTGGGTTAGAAATTGGTTGATTGGGAGTCGACAAAGGATACAGGTAAATGGAGCTCACTCTGAGGAGAAGGAGGTTATTAGTGGTGTGCCCCAGAGATCTGTCCTTGGTCCAGTTCTTTTTAACATCTTTGTTAGTGATATTGCGGAAGGGCTGTCGGGTAAGGTTTACCTCTTTGTGGATGACAGCAAAATCTGCAATAGAGTAGATACCCAAGAAGGTGTAGATAATTTGAGGAGGGATTTAGCTAAGCTTGAAGAATGGTCTGGAATTTCGCAGCTGAGATTTAGGGGCTTGTTTACAAAGCCGCGGTAGCGGCTCCGATAACGAACAGAAACCGCTACCACGGCTTTGTAAATAAGCCCTGTCAGACGGCTGCCTGGGTGAGAATGTTCACAGTCTTGGCAAGTGCATATGTCAATATGATTTGCAAGGGATTGTGGGCAATGCAGTCCATTCACACCCGACACAGCTGCTCACAATAATTTAGTTGTGCTCAAGTGTAAAGCCAATAAGATATTTATTTATGGGGTTATTTCTCCCAACACAGATATGCTTGGTAGCACATAAATCAGGTTACTTGCTTTCAGTGTTAAACTTGGAAAAACAAAATAAGGAAAACAACATTTGAACTTGTCAGGCAATCAAAGCAAAAGAAATAAGACCTGGTTGATAACAAACAGCAAACAAACAGCAAACAAACAGCAAACAAAAATCCACAAAGAAGAGAAAAACTGTTCTTTTCAGGTTAACTTCTTATATCTTCCCACATAGATTCAGAAGTGATTCCCTCAGAGCTCACAAGCAATTAGGTAAGTGTCAATTGCTAGCAGTTACCAGCTGAAACCCCTTAGCTGGCTTGCATTCTACTGCGTGGCTAAAAATCCTACTCAGGAGCTTTTCTGAGTAGATTAAAGAACAAGTTTGTATTTCTTTGTGATAGTTGCTGTATTTTATAACAGAAAATCACCAAAGGAGTTTAGACAGAGAGCAGTCCATGTAAACACATTCTTCATCTGCAATCACTCCCCCTTCTTCAACAAGCATGGGTTCAATATCATGGATTGGCACAGATGAATCTCCCAATGGAGCACTTTCAGGAGAATACTTGTTTCCCTGCTGTCTTTCAAGGTTATAGCTAGGGCATAGATCAGTGTTCATACCTGAGCTTCCATTGCTGTTAGAGTTCCTCTCTATATAGCCTGGCCAGTATGTAGTCCAGTTCCTATGTCCAGCCTTCCAATCCAGATCCCTGGGCACTGGATCTCTCTTCACATACCTTCTGGCACGGGTCTTAGGGTCCCTTCCACGTGCAGCCGTCTCCCTCACAGGTACCGTCTGGAGATTCCTCGCTCTGCAGCACCATTCCTCTGGCTTTCCCCAGTCCAATGGTGTATGCTGGCTCTTGGAATGCCTTCCAGTATACGTACTGCTATGAACTCCTGTAGACCTCCCAAAGGCTTTTTTCTTCTTTCTTCCAAAGGGTTTCTTGCCCTCTCTGTCCGTTCGGTTTGGCTTCTGCTTCTGATGATCCTCCACATGAAACTGAGGATGAGGATATCCAAGTTGATCATGAAGATGATGAGGATCAAGATGAGGCTGATTCTCTGTAGAATAAACTCTACCTTTATTCTGCTTAGATGAGTGCTCCTCCCTAACACAGCGCAGCTGTGCTGAATCAGGCCCTGCCCTTTGAGATGAGTGCTTAGGGATTACCTCATAGCCCTCCTGATTAAACACACGTTTCCCCACTTCAGCTCCTCTAATGGCTGTTGGAAACCTGGTGCATTCTGGGACTGGTAGTCTTTTATGGGAAAATTCTGTTTTCTTATTTCTACCAGAACTGACAGGTTGCTTGTTCAGAGTCACTTCACCTTTTCTATAGCTCCTTCCTTAGCTATGATAAGCTTCCTTATCACAGCCCCTTAATGTTAAAAAAATGCAAGGTCATGCATTTGGGCTGCAGCAGTCCAAGGGAGCAATATAGTACAGGGGGTGAAGTACTTCTTTCCACTAAAGAAGAGCAGGACCTAGGCGTGATTGTGTCTGATGATCTTAAAGTAGCTAAACAGGTAGAAAAGGTGACAGCAAAAGCTAGAAGAATATTTGGGTGCATAGGGAGAGGAATGGCCAGCAGAAGAAAGGAGGTGATAGTGCCTCTATATAGGTCTTTGGTGCAATCTCATTTGGAGTATTGTGTGCAATTCTGGAGACCGCACCTTCAAAAGGATATAAACAGGTTGGAGTCAGTGCAGAGAGTTGCTACTAAAATGGTTAGTAGTCTTCGTTATAAAGCATCAAACTCACTACCTGCGCCTCTGATCTTATTCCTACCCATCTCCTAAGCTCCATCTCCTCCACTGTTGTCCCTTCCATTTCTCATATTCTCTACCTATCCCTCTCCACTGCAACTGTCCCTGCAGCCTTCAAGCATGCTGTAGTTACACCTCTCCTCAAGAAACTGTCACTTGATCCAATCTGTCCTTCTAACTATCGTCCCATCTCCCTCCTCCCCTTCATTTCTAAACTACTTGAATGTGCGGTTCACTGCTGTTGCCTTGACTTTCTCTCCTCTCAAGCCCTCTTGGATCCTTTACAATCTGGCTTTTGTCCTTTACATTCTACTGAAACTGCTCTTGCCAATGTCTCCAGTATCCTTCCATCACATTTATCACTTTGGTTGCTCTTCTCTGAACTTTTTCTAATTCCACTATATCCTTTTTAATATATGGTGACCAGAACTGCATACAATATTCAAGGTGTAGTCACACCATGAAACGCAGAGGCACTATAATATCCCTAGTTTTACTCTCCATTCTTTCCTTAGGATTCCTAGCATTCTAATTTGCTTTCTTGGCTGCCACTGCACACTTGGCAGAGAGTTTCAACATATTAACCATGATGACACCTAGTTATTTTTCCTGAGTGGTGATTCCTAATGTGGAACTCTGCATCATGTAACCATAGTTTGGGTTGTTCTTCCTAAGGACGGCATTCCATAACACGAATAAGCTGTTTGAAGTGCACCATAGACATTTTTCTAGTGAAAACATCTAAGACTGTATTCTGAAAGCCCCGTGGTCCTGCACGTCCACAGTGCTAGCATGGGGATCTCAGAGTGGGGCAGAACGGGAACATGGTCAGCCACAATGATTTATAAAGCATATTCAGGAAAGCCTCATGTACATTTTCAGTGTTTCCTGCAGATGTCCCCGTTATTCCTGCGGAAACGTGGAATAAGATAAGGACTTAGAAAATATTCTGCTCTTCAGTGCTTCCCATATTGAAGATTGATTGTGACAATTATGTTTTGAACTGGTGTGTCTGCAGTCTGCAAAAACACAAGATGCAGTTTTAAAGAACAGAAAGTCGAGGTGAAGGAAGGTTTTAAGTATCGAAACATTAATAAACACCCATAAAGAAACATTAAGAAGAGCAATATGGGTAATCCTGAACACTTTAACGGATCTGGTCATCCGATCCAGACATCCAGACCCACTAAATGGCCGGGCAGCCTGCTGGGGATAGAGCTCCTTGTATGAACAGGTGATCTGTATGGGAAGCTCTTTTTGTGGGAGGGAGGTGGTGGGTCAGAGGCGGAGCGAGGGCGGGCAGTGGGCAAACAGTGACCTCAGACATACAGGGCTAATTTAGAGGTTGGCCCAGTATGTCTGGGGTCAGCAACGGAGATGGGAGACTTATCCATAGTAACATAGTAACATAGTAAATGACGGCAGATAAAGACCAGTATAGTCCATCTAGTCTGCCCAGTAAGATGGCAAGAGTAGGTGCACCTGCCGCTCCATGCAGGCCACCCCTCCCCATGTCTTTGTTTTAGGGGTGAAGCCACCGCTCCATGTAGGACACCCCTGCATGTTGAGCCAAATGATGCGGTCAGGCCCGGTAAGGAGGGCAAGGGGGTGCAGGGGGCTTTCCACAGCCCGACCCTGGCCATGGGAGGGCAGATTGGGGTCAGGCTGTGTGGAAAGAAATTTAGTTGCTGTGGCCAGGAATGGGACACCCTGGCACTATGACTCCATTCAGGAGCTTAGCTGAGTTAGCCGGGTATGTGAGCTGGACATGCAGCCAATTGGAATCGGGGCCCAGCCTGCACATCCAGGCCGTAGACCCATTCTGATCCCACCGGCACATCTAGCCTCTGTGGGATCAAAATTGTGTCTACCTCTGTATGCCCTGATTCTGATTGGCCATACAGGGGGGAGATGGCCAGTATGGAATCGGCCTCAAAGTGTTCATTCTGTCTATGCTGACATTTGCTGTTTGTGCTATAGGAGCTAATCTAGGGTTCCCTAACAATTCCTATGTTTCTGGAAAATTGGACTGTTGATGTACGGATAGTATGTGAATGGGTATGGAAAAGATTCTTGTTTGGGTGAGAAATGCAGATCAGCTGTTCTTGATAGGTGCAGGGCATCCTTTTGGCAAAAGTATGTTTTGTGACTGCAAGTGAGCATGTGTGTGGTTTGAGTGTTACATGGGAGGATCTGGTATGCTCATCCATAATTCTGGGTGGACATAAATGCCTAGCCAGCAAATGGCCCATAAGAATGACCTGCAGTGTCACCAGGTGCCAATGTTATCGGACAGAAAAAAATAAGAAAAGAAACATAGAAACACAGAAACATGATGACAGAAAAAGACCACATGGCCTATCTAGTCTGTCCTTCCATATCAACAACTACAACAGTCCACTTTTTACCTTTAGAGATCCTCTGTGTTGGTCCCATGCTTTTTTGAATTCAGTTACTGTCCTCATCTCTACCACCTCCACTGGGAGACTATTCCACGGATCCACTACTCTTTCCGTAAAGAAATATTTCCGCATATCACTCCTGAATCTATCTCCCTTCACCCTCATCCCATGTCCCCTCGTAGCAGAACTTGCTTTCAAATGAAAGAAGCTCTCTCCCTGAACATTTATGCCACGGAGGTATTTAAACATCTCAATCATATCACCTCTATCCCGCCTTTCCTCTAAGGTGTACATATTAAGATCCTTAAGTCTGTCCTCATATGCTTTATAATGAAGCCCACTAATCATTTTAGTAGCCACCCTCTGCACAGACTCCATCCTGTTCACATCCTTTTGAAGGTGCGGTCTCCAGAATTGCACACTATTCTCCAAATGAGGTTGCACCAAAGACTTATACAGAGGCATTATCACCTCCTTATTTCTGCTAGCTATTCCTCTCTGTATGCACCCAAGCATCCTTCTAGCTTTTGCCATCGCCTTTTCTACCTGTTTAGCTACTTTAAGATCATCAGACACATCCACGCCTAGGTCCCGCTCTTCTTTAGTGGACAAAAGTACTTCACCTCCTATACTGTATTGCTCCCTTGGATTGCTGCAGCCCAAATGCATGACCTTACATTTTTTAACATTAAATCCCAGCTTCCAAATTCTAGACCATTCTTCAAGCTTAGCTAGATCCCTCCTCATGTTATCTACACCTTCCTGGGTGTCTAATCTATTGCAGATTTTGGTATCATCTGCAAAGAGGCAAACCTTACCCGACAGCCCTTCCGCTGTATCACTAACAAAGATGTTAAAAAGAATCGGACCAAGGACAGATCCCTGGGGCACACCACTGGTAACATCCTTCTCCTCAGAGTGAGCTCCATTTACTTGTACACTTTGTTGCCTCCCACCCAACCAATTTCTAACCCAAGCAGTAACTTTAGGGTCCATCCCTAGGGTGCTCAGTTTGTTTATAAGTCGCCTGTGAGGAACAGTGTCAAAGGCTTTACTGAAATCTAAATACACCACATCTAGAGCTCTCCCTCGGTCCAACTCCCTGGTCACCCAGTCAAAGAAATCAATCAGATTTGTCTGACAAGACCTGCCTCTGGTGAATCCATGCTGCCTCGGATCCTGTAATCCGCTGGATTCCAGAAACCTCACTATTTTCTCTTTCAGCAGCGTTTCCAATAATTTACTCACCACCGAAGTTAAACTAACTGGCCTGTAGTTTTCAACCACATCCTTACTTCCGCTTTTGTGTAAAGGCCCCACATGAGCCTCTCTCCAGTCCTTTGGCAGCACTCCCGTCTCCAACGAGGCATTGAAAAGGTCAGTCAGTGGAGCTGCTAGAATGTCCCCAAGTTCCCTCAGTATTCTAGGGTGTATCCCATCCGGTCCCATCGCTTTGTCTACTTTAAGTTGAGCTAGTTTCTCACGAACACAGTCTTCTTAAAATTGTTCAAGATGTCCCTCGCTTCTGTTCCTATTTGTGGGTGTTTTCTGAGGTCCTGCTCCTGGTTCTTCATCTGTGAACACAGAACAAAAATATTTGTTAAGCAATTCCGCTTTATCCTTATCAGCTTCTACATATTCCCCCCCTACACCCTTCAGTCTGACAATACCACTTTTGCCCTTCCTCTTCTCACTAATATATCTGAAAAAATGTCTTATCCCCCCATTGTATTGCATTGGCTATTTCCTCCTCCTTTTGAATCTTTGCCTTCTTGTCTACTTTCCTAGCTTCTCTAAGTTTTTCCAAATACAGATGCCTGTCTTCCTCTCTCTGTGATCTCTTGTATTTCATGAAGGCCTCCCTCTTTTTCTTATTTATTTATATGACAATTCTTATATACCGCGCTATTTCTCATCAGTGCGGTTTATATTGAAACAATAAACACTTGGACGTACAAATAGTCCTACGTTTACAGAAAACAGGGATTTGAACTTGGATAACTGGGGAAACTATATACATTTGAGTTTAGCTACATGCAATTAACAGGGTGGGATCGTAATAAGGTTTTGTTGCCAAGTTTAGCTACAGCATGTTTGTACTCTGTTGGTAAAGAGGAGATAGAGAGCTGTAATGTCATGTGGGGTAGGGTTAGGTTTTAGTTTTATTGTGGAGGTGTTTCTTCACTTTTTCAGCTACTTCCTTAGAAAACCATAGCGGTCTCCTTTTCCTTTTGCCTTTATTTACCATTTTAACAAAAAGGTTGGTTGCCCTTAAAATATCCCCTTTCAGTTTTGCCCACTGTTTTTCTACATCCCTCAGCTGTTCCCATCCCACTAACAACTCCCTGAGGTATTGGCCCATCTTCGCAAAGTTAGTCTTCCTAAAGTCTAAGATCCTCACCTTGGAATGGATTCTAACAGCCCTAGTCCTAATACTGAACCACACCATCTGGTGATCACTGGATGCAAAATGATCTCCCACTACATCAGAAACACTTTCACCATTGGTAAGCACCAAGTCCAGTATGGTCCCTTCACGTGTGGGGTCTGTTACCAATTGCCTGAATAGTTCTCCCTGTAGAGAATCAAGGATCTCCTTACTTCTAGATGATACTGCAGCAGGAATGTGCCAATCAACATCTGGCATATTGAAATCTCCTATCAGTAGCACTTCCCCTTTCCTAGCAATGCTGCGTATGTCTTCAATTAACTCTCTGTCCACCTCTTCCTCTTGTGAGGGAGGTCTGTATATCACACCAATGCAAATAGATTTATCTTTCTCTCTTTCTAGTTTAACCCACAATGCCTCCTCTCTCCCTTTTAAGCTCTGTAATTCCAAAGCTTTAGTTCAAATTTGTTTTATTAATTTTCCACCAACAACACACAGCAGGCAGGCAGCTAGATAAACAAACGAAAAGGAAACAAGGCCCCCTAGGCAGAAATGCCAATGATACATACAGGCAATACTTAGGTACCCCTCTGTGACCATACAAGCAGACCGGGCAGTGAACCTTTAGAAACAAACAAACAGCCACCCCACCCAACCAAACTAACCGGGAGGCGAACTCCCCACACAGGCTAAGGAGAAGAAGAAGAAGAAGAAAGGAAGGAAAGGAAAGGACCCCTCCCCCCCTGTCCCCATACCCCTGCTGGCTTTACGCCACCATCTTATAAGCCAGTACGATAATCCCAGCCGAGGGAGGTGGACAAGCCTAGGGTGTACTCTTCTCCCAGGCCGGCCCGTACCCCCCCCAGCCACTAGGTCCCCCACCTCCTACAACAGTGGGGCACATAAGCCCACGCCTAGCCAGTAACCCACCCGCATCTACCTCCCCCTCCCCCCCCTTCCCCCCCCTTTTCTCCCCCGCCACCCTCCCCCCCCCCCGGGGGCACAGCTAACAAACATACTACACATTACATCCAGACAGATAGACAGTGACTGCAGCCATCCAATGCGGCCCATCCATCATACACCACCTAGGATCCTATGACGCATTCGGTCCGGTAGAAGAGCAAGGTGGAGCCCCCAGCCATTCAAGAACCTCTGCCAACGCCCCGGGTGCCTGGCCGCAAACAAACGCTCCAGAAGTAGAAGTTCGTGGAGCTTCACTCTCCAGATACTGTACACAGGCCCCGAAGCATCCATCCATTTCTGCAATATGGTTTAAACGAGCAAGCAGCAGCACCAAACGCATCCAGTGCCATGTCCCGGGACGAAGGCCAGCCCCCCAAACATCCGTCCACACATCCAAGACCACATTGCCCGCAGACAGAGATAGGGGACATTGCAGGCACTGAGTCAGATACCGGACCACCCGCCCCCAGAACAGCCGTACCCGCGGGCAGGTCCAGAACATATGTCCCAGCGTAGCTCGGGGCTCAGCACACCGGGGACAGCCAGAAGAGCTAGTGAGCCCCGCCCGCCAAGCCCGAAGCGGAGCGAAGTATAAGCGACGTATTATTTTAAACTGGGTATCCCGATGAAGCACCCTAACACTTAACTGTGGAAGGCCAGCCAATGCACTCAACAGCCCCTCTCCAGAGACCTCTTCCCCCAGTTCCTCGGTCCAGGCCCGGGCGAGCCCATCCACCGGCTCGGGCTCTGCGCTCTCCCAGAGCATTCGGTGTAGGTATGAGACCCTCACACCCACGTCCGCTCCCCGAAGGGCCACCTCCAAGGAAGAACTGACCTCCCCCTTCAGAGCCTCCCGAGGGATCCCCCGAATATAACTGCGAATCTGCAAGTAGGGAAACACATCCCGCGGCTCCAGTGGGAACTGCCGGCATAGCTGAGAGAAGTCTACCATTTCCCCATCCAGATTGACCACCTGTTCCAAGTTCTCAATCCCCAGCCGAGCCCACCGATCAAACATGGAACTCCCCCATCCAGGCAGGAAATCTGCATTCCCCCGAAGCGGGAGATACGGAGAATAGTGCACCAACACGCCGCGGGTAGCGCAGGTTAAAACGCCAGGCCTTCCGAACAGGATCCACCAACACCTCCCGAAGAATCCGCGGAAAGCCCCGCAGCTTCCCGGCATGAAGTAGGAACCTTGGGTGAAAAGGCCCCACCGCCCCCCGAAACAACCCCAAAGGAGAGCACTCCTCGAGGTCCCAGAGCCAGTCTCTCGCGATTCGCAGTAGGCACGCCACGTTATGTTTACGAATATCAGGAAGGCCCATCCCCCCCAGCGAGCACGGCTGCTGAAGCACCGCTAAACGGATCCTCGGCCGTCTCCCCCGCCACAGCAAACGATTAAGCATCTGTTGTATCTTCAGTAGATCTGGACGTTTGAGAAACACCGGAAGCAGTTGAAGCATATAGAGGATCTTTGGAAACAAGGACATTTTGTACAATGCTACCCGGCCGCCCAGGGACAGGGGTAAATCCTGCCACTTATCCACCGCCACCGAGATAGCCGCAATCAGTTTAGTGATGTTGAGAGAGTATAAGTCTTGGAGACGCGCCGGCAGATATATGCCAAGATATTTGAAGTGGCCAGTAGCCCACCGCAATGGAAAGGCCCCAGACCACCCCTGCTGAGCTGCACAGCCTAACAGCATCGCCTCCGATTTGTCGAGATTCAAGCGAAACCCCGACGGCACCCCGTATTCCTGTATAAGCCGCAGTAAATGGGGCAACCCTTCCCGAGGCCGACCCAGATGCACTAATAAATCATCGGCAAATGCCGCAACACGTACCTCAGCAGCACCCACCGAGACACCCTGAAATTCCGCGGCCTCCCTAATTCGGTAAAGCAGAGGTTCCAGGGTCAAGACAAAGAGGAGTGGAGAGGAAAGCGGGCAGCCCTGACGAGTGCCTTTCTGTATGTCAAACTCCGCTGTCATGCATCCATTTACCAGGAGCGCCCCTCGTGGCTCCGCATACAAGAGGTGGACCACATCCACAAAGAACCCCGAGATGCCCATTGCAGCCAGCGTTTGGTACATAAACTCCCAGTTGACCCTATTGAACGCTTTCTCGGCGTCGAAACTGATGAGCATAGATCCCTGATTCGCCACTTGCTCCGCACACATGGAGAGCAGAATACGCTGTACACTAAAAGCAGCATGACGGCCCCGCACAAATCCGACCTGGTCCTTATGAATCAAATCCGGCAAAAACTGTGCTAGCCGATCCGCCATTATCTTGGCCAGTAACTTAATATCCACATTAAGGAGCGAGATAGGGCGATATGAGCTAGGCGAGAGGGGATCACGCCCAGGCTTGGGGAGAATAGTGATCAAGGCTTTATTGGCTTCATAGGGAAACCGCCCCCTACATATTAAATCTTCAAAGTAACCCACAAGGGGCCCCACCACATCGCCTCCCAACACCTTATAAAACTCGCTACGAAAGCCATCAACCCCAGGAGCCCGGCCCAGCTTTAAGTTCTTGATCCCCTCCTGAACCTCCCGGCCCGTTAGCGGTTGACTCAAAGCCTGCCTACCCTCCTCACTAAGCTGAGCCAAACGACAGTCCTTGAGAAAATCCAGGCCCGCCGCCGTCGGAGCCCCTTCCCCCGCATAAAGCTGTCGAAAAAAATCCGTAAAAACCGCCTCAATATCTGCACAGTCCCGCCTAAGTGTCCCGTCTGGGTGTCGTACAGCCCCGATGGCGCGGTGAACCCCCTGGGGGCCGCACAAGGGAGGACAGCAGTCGTCCAGCTTTATTCCCGTGTTGGTGCAGCCGGAAGCGATAATACAGCAAAGACTTTTGCGCTCTCCTATGAAGGAGCAGCTCCAACTCCATCTGAAGCTCCCGCATCCGGCATCGGCTATCGACGGTCCTACACCTCGCATCTAGACGCCGTGCCTGCCCCAGGTCCCGCTCCAGCCTCAGTATCTGTTGGTTCAGCTGCTTACGTCTCCTATTAGTATAGCTAATGATATCCCCGCGGAGGACAGCCTTGCCCGCCTCCCATAAAAGAGCGGGAGAAATCCCAGGCTGGTCATTGAGGGTAACATATTCCTTCCACCGATCCCCAAGAAACTGTTCAAAATGCCGGTCCCCCCAGAGTTCCAGGGGGTAGCGCCATAGCCGTCCACAACCCGACTCGCCTTGCTTCAATTCTAGCAACACCATCGCATGATCAGAAAGAACAGAGGGGCCAATCTCCGCCCCTTGAACCCGACTAAATAACGATGCCGAGACCAAGAAATAGTCTATGCGGGACCACGAACCATGTGCCCGAGATTGATGAGTATATTCCCGCTCTCCAGGGTGTAGGGTCCGCCATATGTCTAAAAGCTGATGGCCGTCGCTCAATCCCCACAAACGTCGCCGGGTTCGCTGACTCCGACCACGGACCTGCCCAGACCGATCCAGCGTGTCATCCAACACTTCATTGAAATCCCCCCCGAGTATGACCTGATATCCCACTGTACCCGTCAGGATCCGAGAGAGAGCCTGAAAAAAGCGTGCGTCATAGACATTTGGGGCATAAACCGAACAAAGCGCCACTTTCAGCCCAGACAATGTCCCCCACACACAAACATACCGGCCCTCAGGGTCCGTCTCCACTCGTTCCTCCACCCATGCCACAGAACGGGCGAACAGAATGGCCACCCCCCTCTTTTTCCCTACTGCCGGGGAACCATACACCTTAGCGATGTGCCCTTTACATAACTTTCCTTGTTCCTCTAAGGACTGGTGGGTTTCTTGTAACAGGATCACCCCCGCCCGTTTACGTTTCAAAAGCTGAAGCACTTTGTAGCGCTTAATCGGAGATCCGAGGCCGCAAACATTCCAGGAGGCTATTCTAACTCCCGCGTTCATTCCTGTTAGACCTACCTGGCCACCAAAAAGTCGGTAACCATAAGTCCAGAGAGTAAAGACCCCCCCAGCCTAGGGTCCAACCCATCACACATAGCCAAGACACACACAACAACCACATCCATCCACACACATACCCCCAGTCACCAATCGGCCCACCGTCCTCTGCCAAACCCGCTGCAAACCATACATGCCGTCCCCACCTCCCACCCCCCCTCCCCCCCCCTTCCACCCCCCTCCCCCCCCTTCCACCCCCCCAACCCCTCCGCCCCCTTCCGCCCCCCAACCCCTCCGCCCCCCCCGCCCCCCCAACCCCTCCACCCCCCCCCGCCTCTCCACCTTAACCCAGTCAGATCCTCCTCCCAGCCCAGCTTAATCGCTGGCCCCACCCTAACCTCCGGCGCATGCAGAACCCCACCCCCCCCCCGACCCAGGCTGGCTGCCCCCCAGTTCCCCTCCGTAATTCCCAGCGTAGCCCGTACTACCTCCCATCAGGACCAGCCACCCCGACCACCCGACCCCCGGGGGGGCTGCCAGGGGAGCCGCCCGGATAATCACTAGCCTCAAAAGAACACCTACAGACATAGCAGGCCGCAGGGACACAGTGACAATGACTCCAGAGCGCATAAACTACTCTCCCCGTCCCCCCTCCAAGGGATCGCCCAACCAAGGGTGAGAAGCCTACCAGCGGGCTCCCAATTCCACCACCTCCCCCGCGGGGACCCCGGGTCAAGGCATTCCCTGCCATTACCTAGCCCAATCTCCGCCACAACCAGCGCTCACCCACAAGCGCCGCCTCGGGCTCTACCATAGGGGAGCTGCCTCAGCAGACCCACCATCATCCCCACTGGCCACTGTAAGCGCCTCCCCCCCACCTCCCTCCACTACTGCCCACCCACCAGCGGGAGTCCCCAGGCCCTAGAATTGCAGTAAGTAAAGGGGAACTTGAAAGCATATAATGGGGAGAGAAGGGGAAGGAAAATTTGGGTTTATCATCAAGGGTCAAATAACAAGTAAAATAAATACCAATATAGCTAACAATAAAGGAAAAATCAGAAGACTCAAAAAAAAATCAAAATCAAAAAACAAAAAACTCTCACCTCACACGAGGCACTGGTCAAGGAACAGTGAGAAAAACAGCGAGGCCCCAGCAGACCCGAGACCCCCCGCAAGCCACTCAGCCAGGCTGCAGAAAGGACCCTTCCACCCGTGCAGACACACGGGTCAAACAGCCAACATGGCATTGACAGGGCATCATGGCTTCCCATCAACCTCCCCACATGGAATAGGACCCTGGAATAAGGTCTGGGGAGGAGAGGCCCTAAGGCAGGGAAGATACACCAAAACAGCTAGAAATGGACCCCTCCAGCAACCTCACCAAGTCCCGAATCTAGCGTCCACAGGCCTCTAAACGGGAGGGAGGATACAAGAAAGTCCCCTGTAGCACGCTTCTCCTGGGACCACCTCTCACTCAGCGCAGGCTGTTGCAGAACTCGAGGGCTGCCTCCGGCGTAGAGAAGGTGCGCTTTCCGCCATCACAGTCGACCCGGAGAGTTGCTGGGTACACCATCACAAAGCGGAGACCACGTGCAATCAAGCGGCTGCAGACATCCTTGAAGGCCCGGCGCCGCTGTGATACGCCGGCCGAATAGTCTTGAAAGATCAAGATTCTGCCGGGCTCTTCCCCAGACCGCCGCTGCAGGCGGGAGGCACGCAAGACCCCCTCCTTCTGGGCTGCATTCAAGAAACGTGCAATCACCGCACGTGGCCTGTTGTCGCCAGCCCGGAAAGGCCCCAGTCGATGCACCCGCTCCAGCACTATTGGCCCCATCGTCGCCTCCAGGGGCAGATTTTCAGGCAGCCACCGCTCCAGGTACCCCCTCAGATCCTTCTCAAGCACCGTCTCCGCTATGCCGATAAAACGTAAGTTGTTTCTGCGGCTTCGATTTTCCAGATCTTCGAGTTTCTCGGCATGTCGGGCCAGGGCCTCCTCTAGCTTGGCGATTCTAGCCCATCTTGCCCGCACGTGTCTTCCAGGGCTCCTAGACGTTGCTCCACCTGTTCCACTCTGTGGGTAAAATCGCCAACTGCCTGAGCCACATCCGTGATCTGGGACGCCAGACCCCCCAAGCGGCCCTCCAGAGCTTCCACCACGGCTCGCGAAACCTCCGCTACCAACGTCGGTGCGATCGCCGATTGCAGTCCATCGCGAGAGGCTTCCGCCATTTTGCTTGCACCACCTTGGGTCCGCTCCCGACGAGGGGTTGTTGTTGCCATGCGGGTTCTGGCTAGCAAAGGCTGCAGCAGGTAGACACCCCTTGTGATGGTAAGTGTGCGGTCCCCCGGCCTGTGAGAAATACACGTTCGTTGGGGCGTTAATTAACCGGGGGAGAGGGTATGGGCTCCGGAGCTAAGTAGGAGACGTCCTGCTTAGCCCACCATGACACCGGAAGTCAAACCATTCCAAAGCTTTAATAGTAGTTTTTACATATAGTGCCACTCCTCCTCCCCTTCTTCCTACCCTGTCCTTTCTGAATAAAGTATAGCCAGGTATCGTTACATCCCAGTCATGGTTTTCTGTGAACCATGTTTCTGTAACTGCCACTAAATCCAAGTCAGCCACTCCCACCAAAGCTTCAACATCAGGGATCTTATTTCCCATGCTACGGGCATTTATACACACTGCTTTCCATATGTTACCCCTGTTACCCATTTCCATAAAGGTATTTAATGTATCACCTACCTGGGGGCTTTCACTCACCTGGGGGCTTTCTTCACCTATCCCCAATGAATCTAGTTTAAAGCCCTCTTCAGTAGATTAGCCAGTCTACTACCGAAGATGCGTTGACCTTTCTTGGACAGATGGATGCCATCTGTCCAAGAAAGGTTCTCTATGACTAAAGGTCAAACATTTCCCTGTCAATAATAAGGGACCATCAGAATGACAGCATTCAGCAATGCAAACAGCACTAATACATGCCCCAAAACATTATCATTGGTCTCTAAAAATGTGCTAGTCCATACTTAGCATTGTACAGACTGTTTTCAGAGATGACCGATGCAAGAATAACTAATGAGTTCTTCTACTGCTGTGTATGTCATGAGAAACATATCACTTTCTACTTGCTTTGATACTATCTTTGAGTGCACTGAGATTACTTTGCAGTGTTCTGGGCATGCAGCAGACTAGTATTTATGTGAAGTTTGCATCAGCACAACACTGTCAGTGAGAGGAGCAGCTTAGGAGATGCATGTTTTACAGAGGAGGCGTGACTGTCCACGGGTATATAACGGCGATGGGCAGGATCAGAAATGTCCATCTGTTCAGAATATGGTGAGCGCAGGGACGTCCATTGCTATTTGCTGCATATACCCATCTCTCGTACGTCATAGTGCTTTGTTTGTGCAACACCGGAAATGTCTATGTCCCTGATTCTGGAACCACAGGTGCAGTTATAACTGCAGGTGCCGAATTATGTTTAAATCAGGCCTGTTTTTAGTTTCAATGTGCATGTGCATAACTTGCACTTGTCCACATTAAATTTCATCTGCTATTTGGACGCACAGTTTCCCAATTTCTCATGTCCCTCCTGGAAATTTTTCATAATCGTCTTGTGTTTTAACAACTTTGAATAATTTTGTATCATCTGAAAATTTTATCAACTCACTCATTATTCCATTTTCCAGGACATTTATAGTAACATAGTAAATGACGGCAGATAAAGACCAGTATGGTCCATCTAGCCTGCCCAGTACGATGGCAAGAGTAGGTGCACCTGACGCTCTGTGCAGGCCACCCCTCCCCATGTCTTTGTTTAGGGATGAAGCCACCACTCAATGTAGGACACCCCTATTTGTTGAGAAATTAGATGGTTGAGTTTATTTTAATTTGATCCTTTTGCTGTAAAGGGATCCACTGTGTCTGTCACATGCCATTTTGAATTCCGTCACTGTGTTTGCCCCCACCACTTCCATCGGGAGGGCATTCCAAGCATCCACCACCCTCTCTGTGAAAAAATATTTCCTGACATTGCCTTTCAATTCACCACCTTGCAACTTCCTGTTATGCCCTCTAGTTTTACAGCTTCCCCGTATTTGGAAAAGGTTTGTTTGTTCATTACTTCCCTTTAAGTATTTAAAGGTCTGAATCATATCTCCCCTGTCCCTCCTCTCCTCCAAAGTGTACATTTTTAGGTCTTCAAGTATCTTCTCATAAGGCTTCTGATGCAGGCTGCAAATCATTTTGGTCGCTTTCCTCTGAACAGTTTCCAGTCTTTTTACATCCTTTGCAAGATACGGTCTCCCAAACTGAATACAGTATTCCAAGCGAGGCCTCACCAGTGACTTGTACAGTGGCATAAGTACCTCTTTCTTTCTGCTGGTAATTCCTCTTTGTATGCAGCCCAACATCCTCCTGGCTTTTGCCACCGCCTTGTCGCACTGTTTTGCCACCTTGAGATCTACAGAAATAATCACACCAAGGTCTTTCTCCTGATCCGTGCACACCAACCTCTCGCCCCCTATCGCATACATTTCCCTTGGATTTCTGCTACCCAAGTGCATGAGTCAGCACTTCTTTGCATTAAA
Organism: Ichthyophis bannanicus; assembly: GCA_033557465.1. Taxonomy (NCBI): domain Eukaryota; kingdom Metazoa; phylum Chordata; class Amphibia; order Gymnophiona; family Ichthyophiidae; genus Ichthyophis; species Ichthyophis bannanicus. The sequence goes on from CM066044.1 coordinate 272,082,336, forward strand.
TCTTAATTGCTAAGCATTAGACCATTCTTCCAGCTTTTGTAGATCTTTTCTCATATTAACCACTCCTTCGGGGGAGTCCACTCTGTTGCAAATTTTTGTGTCATCTGCAAAAAGACAGACTTTTCCAATCAGTCCTTCAGCAATATCACTCAGAAATACATTGAACAGTGCTGGACCCAGGATCGACCCCTGGGGCACCCCGCTAATCATCTTCCCTTCATCCGAGTGAGCTCCATTTGCCATCACCTTCTGTCATCTGTCTGTCAACCAATTTACCATCTTGGGATCCATCCCCAAGCTACTGAGTTTATTGATAAGCCTCCTATGAGGAACAGTATCAAAGGCTTTGCTGAAATCCAGGTAGATGACATCCATCTCATGCCCCTGATCTAGTTCTCTAGTCACCCAGTCAAATAACTCAATCAGATTTGTTTAGCAAGATCGTCCTTCGGTAAAACCATGTTGCCTCGGATCTTGCAACCTGTTGGTTTTCAGAAAGTTCACTATTCGCTCTTTCAGGAGCGCCTCCATTACTTTTCCCGTCACTGAGGTAAGGCTCACAGGCCTGTAGCTTGATACTTCTTCCCTCTCACCACTTTTGTGTAGAGGTACGACATCAGCCATTCTCCAGTCCTGAGGAACCTCTCCTGTTTCCAAGGATCTGTTGAAAACATCCTTTAACCGCCCTGCAAGAACCTCTCTGAGCTCTTTCAGTATCCTGGGATATATCCCATTCGGTCCCATGGCCTTGTCCACTTTCAGTTTTGCAAGTTGTTCTAACACTTCATCTTCTGTGAATGGTGTGGTATCTACTTCATTCCCATTTTTATATTTGTGAGTCACAGGTGGTCCTTCTCCAGGACTTTCTTTAGTAAAAACAGAGCAGAAGTATTAGTTTAGCAATTTCGCTTTTTCAATGTCACTTTCCATGAGTCCGTTCCCAGCACCTCTGAGTCCTGCAATTCCACCTCTGATCTTCTTCCTTTCCCGAATATACCTGAAGAAAGTTTTGTCGCCACGCTTAACATCTTTAGCTATCTTTTCCTCTGCCTTTGATTTTGCTATCCCTTTTTCTCTCTTTGTCTCTTTGAGTTTGATCCTGTATTCATTTCTGTGTTACTCTGTTTGTAAGCTTTTGAATTTTGTGAAAGCTGTGGTTTTTGCCTTTATTTGAGCAGCCACTTCTTTGGAAAACCAAATAGGTTTTCTTCTCCTCTTGTTTTTGTTTACTTTTCTTACATATCTATCTGTTGCCCCTTTTATTGCCTTTTATTTATGAAGATCTTAAAAGCAGCAGGCCCAGCAGAGATCCCTGGGGTATTCTACCAGTCAGTCTAGGTGATTTGCTACTCTTTAGTTTATCAAATAGCTGTATTACATCTTCCCAGTTTATCAAGATTTGTTTCAATTTCTCAGATTTTTTTTAAGTGCCTTCAAATCAGTACTGGTTCTGGGTGACCCAGCAGCCCCTGGGTTTTCTTGGTAAGGTATGACCAGAAGTAGATTGCCAGGCCTTTTCTTCCGAGGCAATAGACAACCCAAACTATGGTTACACGATGCAAGGTTCCACATTAGGAACCACCACCCAGGAAAAAGATTTAGGTGTCATCGTGGATAACATGTTAAAACTCTCCACTCAGTATGCAGCAGCGGCAGCCAAGAGAGCAAATAGAATGCTAGGTATCATAAGGAAAGGAATAGAAAATAAAACAAAGGATATTATAATGCCTCTGTATCGCTCCATTGTGAGACCGCACCTTGAATATCATGTGTAATTTTGGATATAGCATTATTAGAAAAGGTACAGTCACCAAAATGGTATGGGGATGGAAGGATACTCTTTGAAGAGAGGCTCTTCAACCTGGAAAAGACAAGGCTGAGGGGAGATATGATAGAGGTCTATAAATTAATGAATGGAGTGGAACGGGTAAACGTAGATCGATTGTTTACGTCATCAGAAAATAGAAAGACTAGAGGACATGCAATGAAGCTACAGGGTAACCTGTTTAAAACTAATAAGAGAAAATATTTTTTCACTCAATGTGTAATCAAACTCTGCAATTTGTTACCGGAGGATGTACTAAAGGCTGTTAGTGTAGCTGGGTTTAAAAAAAGGTTTGGACAAGTTCCTGGAGGAAAGGCCCTAAACCATTATCAAAAGGGACCCAGGATCTCACTGCTTGACCCAATACAAGCATTGTGGAACCTGTGTCTTTTGGGGAAACTGCTAGGTACGTATGACCTACTGTAGATTGGCCACTGTTGGAAATAGGATACTGGGCTTGATACTTAAAGTGACTTGCCCAAGGCAACAAGGCATGTCATGAAAATCAAACCCAAATCCCTTGGGTAGTAGGCTGTTGCTCTTATCACTAGTCTACTGACCTAACCAAATTTAGGAAGGCACTGAAGCACCACCTATTCTTGCAGTACTACCCTGAAGACAGCACACAAACAGACACCCCAAGCTACAGGACTTTGCCAACAACACAACCAACACACTCTCCTGCAGCTAACCCGTCAAACACCATTCCACGTAAATATTAGGAGGTGCAGACTGTTACTAGTGTATATACTTTGTAGATAGTTACCCCAGTTATGTCCAAGTTATAGTTCCTGTTCATTGTAAATACAATGCAGCCCGACTGCCTTGTATATGGTTCTGTTATATGTAAACCGCACTGATTTGAATAGCGCGGTATAAAAGAGAACGTAAATAAATAAATAAATACTCCTCCACTCCAATAAGTTGCCTTAAAATATTATTTCTGGTATGGGTAACTTTCCCATGTTTTCTTCAATAAAGACCAAAGCAAAGAATTCAGTCTCTCCATTGCCTTTATTATCCCTCTATCGTCAAACTGTCCAACTGTCTCTTCTGCAGGTTTGCTTCTTTTTACTACGAATGTACTTGAAAAAGTTTTCATGATACATTTTAACTTCCACGGCAAACTTCTTTTCAAATTATTTCTTGGTCTGCCCTATCAATGCCTTACATCTAATTTGCCAGTGCTTATGTTGTTTCCCGGTATTGTCATTTGGCTCCTTTTTTCATTTTCTGAAACTGCTTTTTTGTCTGTCTCTTGGACCTCACAATTAAATCATGCCAGCAGTTATTTGGCTTTCTTTCCACATTTCTTAAAGCTTGGAATACATGCTGGGCTGTGCTTCCAAGATAGTATTTTTAAACAACGTCCATGCTTGATGTATACCTTTAACCTTTGCAACTGTTCCTTGTATTTTTTTGTTAACCATTTTCTTCATTTTATCAAAGCCTCACTTTAGAAAGTTGAATGTTAGCACCATGAATTTCCTTGCTGCTATCATTTCTTTTATTAAATCAAATGTGATCATGTTATGATCACTGTTGCCAAGTGGCCACAACAACATTGTCTCTCACACCAGATCCTGCATTCCACTAAGGACTAAGTTTAAAATAGCTTCCCCTCATGCCAGTTCCTGAACCAGCTGCTCCATCTAGAAACTATATCTCCCTAGTATCTCCTACTGTGACACTGACCCAGTCAATACCAAGGTAATTGAAATCACCTTTTATTACTGTGTTGTAACTTTTGTTAGCTTCCCTAATTTCTTTTAGTACTTTATCGTTCATCTGTTCATTCTGGCCAGGGGGATGGTAGTATACCCCCAATACCACTGCCTTCCACTTTTTTCATGGAATTTTTATCCATAGAGATTCCACAGTGTATTTTGTTTCCTGCAAAATGTTTGTTCCAAATAGTAGCAATCTCAAACCGTGCAGCTACAAGAAGTGTTGTAACATCCCCCTTACTGAAATGTATTTATTTAACTGGTCTTGTTATACTGCTTTATCATTTTAGTCAAAGCAGTTTACATTGTAACTTAAGCTTGGTAATGTACATTAAAGAGGGACATTGATAACTTGGATTCTTCTGAGGCAATGGGGGGTTAAGTGACTTGCCCAAGGCCACAACTGCCCATGTTTGATTATGCTTATAAAGCAAGGAGGTTACCGCATGCCACGGCAGGACAAATCCCAAGATCTCGTCCATCATAACCACCACACAACCCCAATGCCATTTAACCTCCCAGCAGTCCAACCACATATGCAGGAAAGTACCCATCCCCCCACATCCATACCCACAAGCACTTGTATTTACTCCCCCCCCCCCCCCCACCACCTTATGCAATCTTTCTGGAGTGAGATACCGCCTAAACAGAACTTTATAACCATTTTCTACTGTATAAACAGCAATGGATAGCTTTGATATCCCCTGAATAATTCTCATCCAGTCTTCCTCCTCTCAACTTTCCCCAAAATCCCTTTCCCCCTTGAGCACATAATTCATTTTCCCTGGACCCTCTGTATTCAACCCCCTATACAATTTAGAAAGTGTCCCCTTCTCCCCTAACCCACAGGCACAGCATTTCAAACAATGTTCTCTCCTTACCCAAATCCCTCCTAACCCCCCTTTTTGTTGCAAAAAATGGCACACCTGTAGACACAGCACACAAAAAACCTCAGCATCTATTTTCAAATCTAGAAACTCTAGCTGGTGTGGGATGACAGCGGCGTTTCTTTGAAAGGCTTTTGAAGGAGAGTTCAGCCTAATCTGTCTTGCCATGCTGTCTGAGATTTCGGTTCCCAACAGCAGTGTCTTCATTGCCTTAGCTGGTATATAAGATACACTGGGGGGGGGTGCTTTGTGCAAGTCCCCTCGAGTCTTTTACTATTATCTCTAATAGTTTTGAGCTGTATATTTGGTTCATAATAAAGAATAAAAGGAGTGTTTGCTACAGGAGGGTTTTTGCCCTCATGGTAAATGGTCTGACAAAAAAATTAATTCATTTTGGTTTTGGTGCCTACAGTGGGGATTTCTGGTGGATTGTTAAAGGAGTTTCATGGACTGTTTTGATATTTTCCTCCTTTGTGTTTTTTTGATATTAACTGGATAGCGGCATTGTGGATTGGCAACCCGGATATCTGCTTTTAATTAAAGCACTGGCAGCTAGGGTTTTTATTTTGCTTGATAGCTGCCATCGAATGTGCCACCCTATGGGGTAGATTCTGACTGCATTTAGTGGGGATATACGTCCAGGTTGGACATATATCCCCACTAAATGCCAGGGTGCCGATTCCGCTCACAGAACTCCCTGCACGTACTGCTGAGATGTGCGGGGAGCTCTGGATGGGGGCGGGAGGGGGTGGGCCAGAGGAGGATTGAGGGCGGGCCGGAGGTGTGATCCCTACCCTGGACGTACAGGGCCTATCCCAAAGACGGCCCTGTATGTCCGGGCATGGGGATTTGGACCAGGGATTTATTCACCCTGGAGGTGGAATAAGTCCCCCTGGTTGCCGGTGGATGACCCCACAGGACCCGCCAAAAGAGGTGAGATGGGCAGGCGGCCCCCCGTAGCCCGATCCCAGCATCGGAAGAGCCGATTGTCATCTTCCCTGCCACCTGATCCCCAATCTTAACTGCGGCCGACTGGGGCTCCTGCATGGAGCTGCGTTGCCATGGTGATAGGACCTCACAGCACCATGGTTCCATGCAAGAGCCTGGCTGGGCTAGTCAGAGAGACATCCGGACATCTGGTGGGCTGGAATCGTGGCATGTCCTATCCGTCCAGGCCGGTTGCACCAGAATCTGAACCCGTGGGGACGTATAGGCCCCACGGGATCAGAATCAGGTGCAAATCCAGCCAATCCAGATTCTGGACGTCTGGACAGGCCTGATGGGCCCTAAATGAAATTGGCCTCCACGTATATAGGTGCCAATATCTAGTCCAATAGATAGAATATACATTTGGCTTTGATGTCCCAAAACGAGGTATAATGTTTGGGCCCAAATTCAGCACCAGCGGCTAGCATGATTACAGCAGCTGGCCACCAACGCTGAAGAGATAACCTGGATAGTCAATGCTGGGCCACCGGCATTGAATATCCGTGTTTTCTGTACAGCCTCAGCTGCCACAGGAGCTAACCAGGCAGTGGTAAAACATCACCGCTGTCTGCTTAGTAATGGATGCTGCCTCCGCCCCGCCCCAGAATGCCCATGACATGCCCCGATGCTTTGCGGTTAGCATCGGGGTTTATGTAGTGGCGTTAATCGAGGATATTCGATGACACTGTCCCTATAAGCAGCATTTACACAGTTTACAGATTTGTAAACCATATAAACGCCTTTGAATACTGGGCCCTTTATGTTTATGTTTCTTAAAGCATACTCACCTGTAACAGGTGATCTCCGGGAACAGCAGGAATTTAGTCTTCACATATGGGTATCGTCGGTACCGATGGAGCCTGCGCGGGAATTCTCTCCAGCGTCCAATAGGAAAGCTTTTGGGAGCATCCCACAGCACCTGCGTGTTGCCTTCCCGCCTTTCCCAACTGTCCCTCTCCAGTTGAGTTTAAAGCTGAGACAAAAGAGAGAGGGAAAGAGAGAAATAGAGAGATACAACTCCTAGGAGAGGTGGGTGGGCTGTGAAGACTAAATTCCTGCTGTTCCCGGAGATCACCTGTTACAGGTGAGTAACTATGCTATCTCCAGGAACAAGCAGGAATGTAGTCATCACATAAGAGCATCTTCTGGAAGCTTCCTGGAAGCATAAAGGATATCCTTTACCTGCTGAGAAAGGTTAAGACCGTGAAGTTCTAGGCTTTCAGCAACCAGGCCCTGAGATGCAGAGACTGGGAATTGGGATGCCACAGCATCCGATCCTCCTTAGAAAGGAGATCTGGAGCAGATCCTAACTCCAGAGGCGGAGCTTGAGAGAGATGTAGGATCAGAGGGTACCACATTTGCCGTGGCCAATGTGGAGCTATGAAAATCATATGACGTCTGTCTCTCTGAAGCTTGAACAGGGTTTTGGGAATTAGGGGAATGGGTGGAAAGGCATACAGGAAGTCCTGGCCCCAATGGAGGAAGAAAGCATCCCTGGCCAGACAACCCTGAGCCGGAATTCTGTAACAGAACTGGAGAAGTTTGGCATTCAGCGGACTTGCGAAGAGGTCTATGTCCGGGGTCCCCCAAATTTGGAAAATTTTGGCCACCTGGTCTGCATGGAGAGACCATTCGTGTGGAAGCAGAACTCGACTGAGTCTGTCTGCCCAAGAGTTTTGAATGCCTGGAAGATACACCGCAAGGAAATGAATCTGATGCTCTCTGGCGAGGGCCCATAGTCGTAAAGCTTCGTTGCATAGCGACAGAGAGCCTGTTCCGCCCTGCTTGTTCACATAGAACATGGCTACTTGATTTCTGTTTGAACTAGGAGTGGAATACTCGAAGAGCAAGGAAGATTGCTCTGAGTTCCAGGAGATTGATATGTAGATAGGTCTCCTGTGGAGTCCAGGTACCCTGGGTAGAGAGGCCTTGCAGGTGGGCTCCCCAACCCACCTGTGAGGCATCTGTTGTTAGAGTGGTTTGGGGTGGAGGTTGCTGAAAAAGGGACCCTACCAAAAGGTTTTGGGGTGATTGCCACCATTGGAGGGACAAAATAAGGCAATCTGAGTTTGCTATTTTGTCTGACAGGCAACCTGATGCCTGAGTCCATTGAGTGGATAAAGTCCACTGGGCTGTCCTCATATGGAGGCGAGCATAAGGAACCACATGCATGGTGGATGCCATGTGGCCTAGCAATTGTAACATTTCCTGAGCAGTGAGGTGAGGTTTTAGCACTGCTTGGGAAGATAACTGCACAATGCGAAAGCAGCGGGGCTGTGGAAGGTAGGCCCTTGTCTGTCTGGTATCCAGCAGAACTCCTATAAACTCTGGGGACTGAGTGGGAGCAATGTTGGATTTTGGGAAGTTTATGACAAGTCCCAAATACTGAAGGATGCGCATTGTGCGAGAGAGAGCTACCCTGGCCTCTGGCTCTGAAGAGGCTCGAATGAGCAAGTCGTCTAAGTAAGGGAAGACGAATATTCCTAGAATGCAAAGAAATGCTGCCACCACAGCCATGCATTTTGAGAACACCCTTGGTGCCGAGGTCAGGCCAAAAGGAAGAACCCTGTATTGGTAGTGCTTCCCTTGAAATAGAAAGCCAAGGAACTTTCGATGAGTTGGATGGATGAGAACATGAGTGTACGCATCCTTGAGATGTAGAGAACAGAGCCAATCCTGACTCTGAAGGTATGGCAGCAGAGTTCCTAGAGAAATCATTTTGAACTTCTCTTTGAACAGGAATTTGTTCAATTCTCTAAGGTCTAAAATGGGTATGTGTCCTCCTGTTTTCTTTGGAATAAGGAAATAGGGGGAGTAGAACCCTGTACCCTGTTGGAGAATGGGTACCTCTTCTATTGCCCCTTGGGCAAGAAGCATAGTGACCTCTTGACCTAACTGGTCATTGAGAGAGGTCTGAGAATTGAACTGTCTTACCATTGTAGGAGGGGCATGCTGAGGAAATGAAGCTTGTACCCCTCTCTTACAATAGACATTTTCTGCTGTTATCTGACCCCATCTGGGGGCAAAATGACATAACCTTCCTGGAATGATGGAAGGCTCTGGGCCGTTCAGGGCCAGGAAGGCAAAGTACTCTAGATAGGAGTCAAAGCCCCTGTGGAGGCTGAGTCTGCTGAGCCGGTTGAGGCTGAGCAGCTTTGGCTAGGTTGCCTAGGTTGTTGCTGCTGTCCCTTTTGGCAGACTGACCTAAACGATGCCCCTGCTGGGTTGAGGGATAAAACTTCTTCTTCTTCTTACTGAAGAATGGTTTCTTGTAGGATTTTTTCCTTGCAGGATCAGCTGTAGATTTAGACAATCTATCCAAAGTGATATTGTCAGCATCTATCTCATAAGCTTTTTCCTGCCAATTCTTGCCAAAGAGATTCTCTCCTGTGCAAGGAATATTCCCTAGTTTATCCTGTACCCAAAGTTCCAAGTCAGATGCCTGGAGCCAGGCAATCCTATGTGCACCTATGGCAATAGCAGAGGTTCTGCTTATGCACTCAAAGCAGTCAAAGGCTGCACGATTCACAAACTTGGAAACATCCTGAGCATGTTTGACAAGGGCGAGGTAATTCTGCCTCTTATCATCAGGAAGGAGAGGGCTCATATGCTCTATATCTACTGGAACCTCCTTAAGGAGCATTCCCATATATAATATATAGGAACTGATCCTAGCAGAAAGCATGGAAGTCCGGAAGGTTCGACGTCCAAAGGCGTCAAGAGTCCTACACTCACGTCCTGGAGGATTAGATGCATTCCTTTTTGCACTCTTGATCCTTCTCATAGCTGATTCCACCACCATGGAATTGGTCTTGAAGGACTAGAAAGGAGGACTGTTACTTCTGGAGAGAAATCTGCAACTGTGAGTATATACTTCTGGTAAATTTCTAAAATGAATTATTTGTATTAAAGCTACTTAATCTGTGAACCCACTGTTTTTTGTTGGATCAGTTAGGGCCTAATAGCAACAATTAAAGTTTGAATTTAAAACACAGAGGAGAGCTTTCTGGTTACATTTCATACCCAGCAGAGAGCTTGTAGTTTAAATTTAATAGTCACTCAGGGCCAAGTAACAGCAAAGTACTTTTAGCTTAAATTTAACACACAGAAGAGAGCTTTCTGGTTAAATTTAGTACCCAGCAGAGAGCTTGTAGTTTAAATTTCATTAGAAGTTAGAGCCTAGCAGCAGCTAAGAGCTATAATTTAAATCAAATCAGAATTTAGCTTACCTCAGCAGCACAAGACAGGGTACTGTGTAGCAGCCCTCTTTTAATAAGTGTTATTTCCCTCCCTCCCCTGGGATAATTGTAGCTTTATAGGTACTTACACATATTAAAAGACAGGAGGTGCTTTCAGGTGAAGCTCATTACCCAAATCAGTCATACACTAAGGACCTGAGATTAATTAAGCTTCAGGTGAACAAGGTATATTAAACGTATTAGGTACAGTTTTATTGGTATAAATACCCATAGCAACCCCTAGTAAGTAAGAACTTAAAGATCTAGACACAAACTTAAACTAAGATGCAGACAGCAGTCCAGCAGCGGGATGGGGGCTTTCCAGTCTTTTGCATTGAGTGTCACATGTATGATTTTCTCCCAGTTGGTGAGAGGTCTTACGTGTGCACTAGGTGCAAGGAGCTCTTTGCTCTCAGGGAACAAGTCCGTTCTCTAGAGGCTAAAGTAGCAGACTTGGAAAACATAAGACAGACAGAGAGGTACATAGACGAGACCTACAGGGATATAGTCCTGAAGTCCCACCTCCAGTCTGGCAGCACCCCTGTTGCCATGGAGGAGAGAGGTCACGTGACAGGAGAGCATCACCCTGGTGTGGCAGGAAGTGATCCTGTAACTAGGACCTGTCCTTCCGGTGATGTAAAACTCTCTCGCAACGAGGAAGTTTCTCTAGGGCCATGTGCCCATGAGGGAGGGTTAGGACAGCCGTTATAGTTGGTGATTCGATCATTAGGCATGTAGATAGCTGGGTGGCTGGTGGACGTGAGGATCGCCTGGTAACATGCCTGCCTGGTGCGAAGGTAGCGGACCTCACGCGCCACCTAGATAAGGTCTTAGATAGTGCCGGAGAGGAGTCTGCTGTCTTGGTACATGTCGGTACCAATGACATAGGAAAATGTGGTAGGGAGGTTCTGGAGGCAAAATTTAGGCTTTTAGGTAGGAAGTTGAAATCCAGAACTTCCAGGGTAGCATTCTCCGAAATGCTTCCTGTTCCACGCGCAGGACCCAAAAGGCAGGCAGAGCTCCGGAGTCTCAATGCGTGGATGAGACAATGGTGCAGAGATGAGGGTTTTGGATTTGTTAGGAACTGGGGAACATTCTGGGGAAAGGAGGGGCTCTTCCGAAGGGATGGGCTTCACCTTAACCGGGATGGAACCAGGCTGCTAGCATTAACCTTTAAAAAGGAGATAGAGCAGCTTTTAAACTAGATATTAGGGGAAAGAAAAACAGTCGCCCAAGAGTGGATGGTTCAGAAGAATGTATCCTTGAAGGATACTACCAAAAGCAGAGAGGTTCCACAAAAGAGTAAAGTAGCCCAAATGCCCTCAAGTATGGAGCAGACAGAGCTTAAAGATCCCAATTTACCCATGTCTAACAATAGCCAAATTAACATGAATAAAATACATTCTCTAAAATGCTTGTATGCAAATGCTAGAAGTCTAAAGAATAAGATGGGAGAGTTAGAATATATAGCACTAAATGAAAGGTTAGATATGATTGGAATATCAGAGACATGGTGGAAGGAGGACAACCAGTGGGACACTGTGATACCTGGGTACAAACTATATCGTAATGATAGAGCTGATCAAATTGGTGGAGGGGTTGCGCTCTATGTTAGAGAGGGCATTGACTCAGAAAGGATTAAAGTTTTGCAGGAAACAAAATCTGCTGTAGAATCTATATGGATTGAAATTCCATATAAAAGGGGGAAGGCGATGGCAGTGTACTATCGAGCACCTGGCCAGAATGACCAAATGGATGATGAACTGCTCAAAGAAATCAAGGAAGCTAACAAAAGTTACAGCGCAGTAATAATAATGGGTGATTTCAATTACCCCGGTATCGACTGGGTCAGTGTCACGTCAGGACATGCTAGGGAGATAAAGTTCCTAGATGAAATAAATGACTGCTTCTTGGAGCAGCTGGTTCATGAACCGATCAGAGGGGAAGCCATATTAGACCTAGTCCTTAGTGGAACACCAGATCTAGTGCAAGAGATAAGGGTGTTGATGCCACTTGGCAATAGTGATCATAGCATGATCACCTTTGATTTAATAAGTGGAGGAGGGATAGTAAGGAAATCCACAGTACTACCTTTTAACTTTCGAAAGGGAGACTATGATAAAATGAGGAAAACAGTTAAGAAAAAACTAAAAGGAGCAGTTGCGAAGGTTAAAGACGTACATCAAGCTTGGGTGTTGTTGAAAAATACTATCTTGGAAGCCCAGACCAGCTGTATTCCACGCTTTAAGAAAAGTGGAAGGAAGTCCAAAAAACTGCCAGCATGGTTTAAAGGTGAGGTCAGAGAGGCTGTTGTTGCTAAAAAAGCATCTTTCAGGAAATGGAAAAAAGAGCCAAACGACGAAACCTGGAAACAGCACAAGCACTGGCAAGTCAACTGCAAGGCATTGATAAGGCAGGCAAAGAGAGAATTTGAGAAGAAGCTTGCTGCGGAAGCAAAAACGCGAAATAAAGACCTTTTCAAGTACATTCGTAGCAAAAAACCTGTGAGAGAGTCAGTTGGTACATTAGATGATAAAGGGGTTAAAGGAGCACTAAGAGGCGACAAGGCGATAGTGGAGAGACTGAATGAATTCTTTGCTTCGGTCTTTACTGTGGAAGATGTAGGGATGTTACCCATGACTGAAGTGGTATTTAAAGGTGCGGAAGAATTGAAGGAAATATCGATACATCGGGAAGATGTATTACAACTATTAGATAAACTGAAGAGTAGCAAATCACTTGGGCCGGATGGTATACATCCATGGGTGTTGAAAGAACTGAAATATGAGATTGTAGACCTACTATCAGTAATCTGTGAACTATCATTAAAATCATCTCTAATACCTGAAGATTGGAGGATCGCCAATGTAACACCAATTTTTAAAAAGGGTTCCAGGGGTGATCCGGGAAACTACAGACCGGTGAGCCTGACGTCAGTACCGGGAAAAATGGTAGAAACCATCATAAGGAATAAAATTACTCAGCATGTAGATAGTCACAACCTAATGGGAGACAGCCAACATGGCTTTAGACAAGGAAGATCTTGTCTTACTAATCTGTTATGTTTTTTTGAAGGAGTGAATAAACAGGTGGACAAAGGTGAGTCGGTTGATATTGTGTATCTGGACTTTCAGAAAGCCTTTGACAAGGTCCCTCATCAGAGACTTTTGGCAAAACTAAAGAGTCATGGGATAGGAGGCAATGTACTATTGTGGATCAGGAACTGGTTAAAAGATAGAAAGCAGAGGGTTGGGCTAAATGGCCAATTTTCCCAATGGAGAAAGGTGAATAGTGGTGTACCCCAGGGATCTGTGCTGGGTCCGCTGCTTTTTGACATATTCATAAATGACCTGGAAAGTGGAATAACGAGTGAGGTTATCAAATTTGCAGATGACACAAAACTATTTAAAGTTGTTAAAACCCAAGAGGATTGTGAAAAATTGCAAGAGGATCTTGATAAATTGGAAGACTGGGCATCAAAATGGCAGATGAAATTTAATGTGGACAAGTGCAAGGTTATGCACCTAGGGTAGAACAACCCAAACTATGGTTACACGATGCAAGGTTCCACATTAGGAACCACCACCCAGGAAAAAAGATTTAGGCGTCATTGTGGATACCATGTTAAAACCCTCGGCCCAGTGTGCAGCGGCGGCCAAGAGAGCAAATAGAATGCTAGGTATGATAAGGAAAGGAATGGAAAATAAAACAAAAGATATATAATGCCTCTATATCGTTCCATGGTGAGACCGCACCTTGAATATTGTGTGCAATTCTGGTCGCCGTATCTTAAAAAGGATATAGCAATTTTAGAAAAGGTACAGAGAAGAGCCACCAAAATGGTAAAGGGGATGGAAGGATACTCCTATGAAGAAAGGCTAAAAAGGTTAGGGCTCTTTAACCTGGAAAAGAGACGGCTGAGGGGAGATATGATAGAAGTCTATAAATTAATGAACGGAGTGGAACGGGTAAACGTAGATCGATTGTTTACGTTATCAGAATATAGAAAGACTAGGGGACATGCAATGAAGCTACAGGGTAAACTATTTAAGACTAATAAAAGAAAATATTTTTTCACTCAACGTGTAATCATACTCTGGATTTTGTTACCGGAGGATGTAGTAAAGGCTGTTAGTGTAGCTGGGTTTAAAAAAGGTTTGGACAAGTTCCTGGAAGAAAGGTCCATAAACCATTATTAAGAAGTGACCGAAGATATCAATGCTTGACCAAGTACAGGCATTATGGAACTTGTGTCTCTTGGGGAAACTGCTAGGTACATATGACCTAGATTGGCCACTGTTGGAAACAGAATACTGGGCTTGATGGACCTTGGTCTGACCCAGTATGGCATATCTTATGTTCTTATGTTCTTATGGAATGGTGTGGTAGCCGAGTCTTCTGAAACCCAGGACAAGGAGGAACTCGATACATGGTGTTGAGTCTTCGAGAGTCAGGAGATGTGGTTAGAGGTGTTTCCCACATCCTTAACATGAGATCATGCAAGATCTCATGAATTGGTAAGGGAGCTGCCTCCTTGGGAGCTTTAGGGTATTGTAGGATTTCTAATTCCTTTGCCTTAGGCCTTTTTTCAGGAGCCACTGTGATGGAAAGACCTTGAGCCACATCTCGGATAAAATCCTGAAAGGACATATCCTCTGGTGGAGACATCCTACGCTGAGGAGAAGAAGAATCGTCAGGAAGAAGTACTCTGGTATCGGTAGAGCTTTCAGAGTCTTCAGATTCATCCGAGGATTCAAAGTATCTCCGATCCGGGTGATCATGCAAGGCACGGTACCGGTACCGATCGAAGTCGGCATCGGAGGGGTCCGATACCGACTTGTTGATACCGGATAGATAAGCATGACTCAGTCCCGGTAGAATACCTGCCGATGACGATGCAGTCGGTACCAGTACCGGGATCTGTGCTGTTACCGGTTGAATTGTCGGAAGTGGTTTCAAGGGCATCGAGGCCGTGAGAAGAGCTGCCAGGCTGCGTTCAATAGCCAAGAATCTCTGGTCTATCAATGCTGCCGATGCTTGGGTATCGGTACTGGATGAAGCAGCCGGTACCCCAGAGCATGGCACCAGTAGTTCTGCCGAGGTTGAGGCCTCGAGAACATCCTGGAGCCCCGTTAGTGCTTTGGAAGCCGAAGCCTCCCGCCGGAGAAATTTTGCCGGTGAAAGTCCCTCAAGGGCAATGCCAGAGGTATCTCGATGCTTAGAGGGAGATCTACCCTTTGAGGACCGGCTAGATTTATGTTTAGTTACCTGAGATTCATGGGAGGAAGACGAAGCCCTGGAAGACATCGATGCCACAGAGGCTGCATCGGAGGGAAAAAGGGTGCTAAGTTTAGCAGCTCGGTTCTGCCGGCCCCTTTTCGACATCATCCCACAGGCAACACACTCCGAAATAGAGTGGTCAGGACCTAAACATTTGAGGCATCACTCATGGGTGTTGGTAACGGAGATGGTACCGCCACACTTGGAACACTTTTTAAAACCGAAGCGGGTTTTTCAATTTTAAAGGAAAAAGTTGGGCCTAGTGCCCAAAATGGCACGTGGCACCTGAGGAGAAAATAACTGGAAAAGACTCCAGAAGAAAGGTTTTTTTTTTTTTTTCAGAAAAAAAGAAAGAACCACCGGCGGTACCGGTGTAGCGTCGAAGGAAGGCAGACGTGACCACAAAAAAGAAGACTAGAAGGGAATTATTTTCTGCGGTGTCAGGATGTGTGACCTATCGACTCCGAGGAAAACGAAGAACTGGAGAAGGACAGTTGGGAAAGGCGGGAAGGCAGCATGCAGGCGCTGTGAGATGTTCCCAAAAGCTTTCCTATTGGACGCTGGGGAGCGTTCCCACGCAGGCTCCGTCGGTACCGACGATACCCATATGTGAAGACTACATTCCTGCTTGTTCCTGGAGATTGTTGTTTACCCACCTTGAGTTAAACATATAATCTATGTGTTAGTTAGGCAAAGTGAGATATTCAGTGGCACATACACACTTTGTACCACTGAATATCCCCCTTCGAACTTCTGAACACCCCAATCTAACTGCTTAGCATTGGGGTTTTCTGTGGGCGGAGTGGGGATGGCACCTAAGATTTGCTGGTCAGTGGCGTTATTCAGCCGCTGACCAGTTAACCTAAACCAGCTAAAGTTAGGCCAGAAAGAAGTTGGCCTAACTTTAGCCTGATTAGCTTTCTAGGCATACCTGATATGCACTGCTGCTGGCCAGATATGTCCTCGGCACTGAATATTCCGGCATTATGTAAAGCAACAATGGCCAGCTGCTTTCATTGCACTGGCTGCCATTGCTAAATATGCCCCCTCCCCTTATATGTATAGGAGTGAAAATTGGTGCCTATCAAAGGCATTTCCATGGTTTGCAGACCTGCAAACTGTATAAATGCCGCTAAGCAAGATATTGAGCAGCACTAACAGGCTTAGTGCCACTGAATATCCACGGGTGCCTATTTGACATCTAGTGCTGAATATCTGTTTTTGCCACCAATATCTTTTGCTATTTGGTCAGTGGGATTATTCAGTCGCTAAGCAGATAGCAAAACAGCAAAAAATTAGGATGGCCCAGCCCATGGAGCATCTCAGCACTCTCTGTATTGGGCCAAGGTGGTCAATGGGGATATTCAACTGTACTGGACGATTATTGCTGCTGAATATTGGGAACAGTGGGGTTTATGCAGTTTGCAGGTCCTGCTAATTGCATAAATCCTTTTAAATATAGGGTCCATAATATATACTAATAAATTTAGTGGCACTATGTATAGTGCCGCTGAATATAAGAATAATTTTAAATGTGTTTCAAATATTTTCCCAGATAGTCTGCTCAAAATTGACCCCCATATGATAATCTTTATTCTATATTGCTTTGTCTTAGGAATATTTGAATAAGATCTCTAATGAACCGTGTTGCCACAGCTTCACTTTGGAATCCAGAAAAAAAACAGTTTTTTTAGATGTGTAGTTATAATGGGGATGATCACTGCATTATATTTAATGGTGATTTCTTGGAATTTCTGAGAGATCTCACAGTGCAAGACATGAGTTTTCTCCATTATAGTTAATACAAACTGGGAGTTCCTGCAGGATGCAATAAATATGTACTGTATGTTGCCAGAAAGGCCATCAAAATAATATAATTTTCCATCATTCCTGCCATATGAGTGCATACAATGCTAAGAACTCTAAAGATACATTGGTTAACTGCTGAAAATATCTAATTGGTATTTGATAAAGAATTTCCTGTATATTCACATCTTTATTCAGTCCTATAAAATGGCTTTCCTTTTGCAACATCAGAACTACTTTTATATCCAGTTTTCCTTTATTTTCTATCATGGACTTGGAATGAATTTGATACATTTGCTCATCCTGAGTTCACCGACATGTTTCTTTGCTATGATGAATTTAGCCTGATTCTCTTAAGCTTTTTCTTTTGTTTGAAGGTTGCTGCTGTTTTCTAGTAATGCTTACTAGGGCAGCAACCAATTTTATGTATCGCTTCTCTTAGGTAGTGTTGGTGCCAGTTTTGATGTCATGCTGCTGCCCTTTCCCCTCAAACCTTCCACGCCCTTGTCTTCTCCTTCCTCAGCAAACCTGCAATCTCATCCCCGTCCTTGTAAGTCATATCTGATTTTCACACCTTTCTTTGATGAACCACAGTTCACTTTTCCACAGTCTCCTCTCAGCCCATCCCTTCTCTATACCATCCTACACAGTCCTTAGGACTCTAGTGATACTCTGCACTGGGAACAGCAGAACACCTTTTTTGGTTGGAAGGGACAAACAAACCAATCTCCAGCCCCATCTCTAAGCTCTCTATTTGCTGATGCTGCATTAGGCAAAATATTGGTGGGGTCATGACCTCTGTGGCCCACCACATTCTGCTGCCTATGCTCTGAACTAAAAGGTAGCGAGTGTAGAGACATAGATTTCCCATGATTCTGCCCCATCTGGGCTTCCATGTGGGTGGCAGGGCCTGTGAGAATGAACTGACTTAGTCCCTGCACTTACTGCTTCTTATTGATGGCACGGCAAAAGACCTTATATCTGAAGATGAAAAGGAGATGCTGTTGCTAATAGGGGTTAGCAGTTCACCGGTGGAAGAGAGGTAGTGGAAGGTCCATCATAATAGAGGTAAATTGGATTAGAGATGGGGTCGGAATTGACAGCCCTGGAATGATCAGACAGGAATATCACCCTCAGTTTTGTTGTCACAGGTACAGACATAGTAATCTTGCGCATAAATCCAGACATGTACTAGGGAAGCCATCTTAAAGCTTCCTATATTAGTTATGGATATGGAGTACTGAAAATGAACTATTGTCATGGAGTAATTGATATGAGGATAATACTAAGGATTGATGGTTCTTTTGAATTTTCATGGGTAAATGTTTGGTTGAAAGTGTTTGTTACTACATCATTTCCTGGATAATTAGCCAATGAGTCATTCTTTGCTAAGGAAACTGGACATCCTGTGGCATGAACAGTGATTGTTTTAGCTGAAAAGCATCCAGAGGGTGTAGAAAAGAGTGCACTCTGTCATCTCTGTTTATTTATTTATTTAACCAGTTTTCTATACCACCGTATCCTTCATTCAAAGTGGGTTAACACAGATTGTAGGGATACATTTAACAGGAAAGGGGTCAGACATACAAACATACAGACTGTCTACATTTAGTTCTCATCTGAGTGTGCTTCGGTGGGTCGATTGCAGTGGAGGCCAGTGCTTGGCACATTACGTTACTTGGCCGTAGGACTCCATGAATAGGAGGGTCTTTAGAGATTTGCGGAAGTCCTTTGTGTCATATAGGGGCCGTAGTTCCTCAGTGAGGGCGTTCCATAGGGAAGGAGCTGACAGTGAAGGAGCCCTTTTAGATGTGGCTTGCTTTGTTTTATGATATGCTGCTGGCATGCTGAGTCTGTTGCCATTGTTGGACCTCCTAGGTCTGCTAGTTACTTCCCTGATTATTAAATCCTGCAGCGCGTCTGCTGAACAGCGGTGGATGACTTTGAATATGCTCAGGATTGACTTGTATTTTGCCCTTGCAATTATTGGGAGCCAATGTAGTTGTCATAGTATGGGTGTGATGTGTTCTGACTTTGCAGTACTCTTGATGATGCGCGCTGCAGTATTCGGGACCAGTTGTACTGGGTGGATATTCTGTTTTGGAAGTCCTTGATATAGTCGACTCATGGCGACCTTCTGGATAGTTGTCCTAAATTGTGTTCGGTCTTCAGTCAGGCGGCTCATTGTTGACAAACTGGTACCTGTAGCTGCTGTTATTGTATCGATCTATCTCATTGCTGGCCTTCTTCTTTTGCATTGACTTTCTACCTTGCCAAGCATGATGTCTTTCTCTAATGATCTCTCTCCTCGCATGATGTTTCCAAAGTATGAAAATTGAAGTCTTGTCATCTGAGCTTCTAAAGAAAGCTTAGGTTTGATCTCCTCTAGTACTGACTGGTTTGTTCTTCGGGCAGTCATGGTATACACAGTATTCGCCCGAGCACCATAATGCAAAGGCATCAATTTTCTTCTTGTCTATCTTTTTCACTGCCCAACTTTTGCAACCATATGATGTTATTGCAAATACCATGGCTTGAATGAGTCAAATCTTTGTATGAAGAGAGACATCTCTGCTCCTGAGAATCTTTTCTAGCTCCTTCATAGCCATTCTGCCAAGAGCAATGCATCGTCGGATTTCTTGACGGCTTGTTGTTTCTTTATTGATAATTGATCCAAGTAGGTTAAAGTTGTCCATGATTTCAATTTCTTCTCCATCAATGATGAACTTATTTATTTTGCTAGTTGTCATCAAGTTGTACCCGTTCCATTTCATTCTTGACCACCTCCAACTTCCCTTGGTTCATGCTTTGTATGTTCCATGTTCCAATATGTAAGCCATCTTTGCAGCTTCTGACTCTCATTTCATGCACAGCTACATCAGCAGTCAGACATCCTGAGGGCTATGATCCAACCATGTCATAAATGCTGGCTTTACTCTGAAAAGTCTTCAGCTCCTCCCCAGTAGCCTTCCGACATGGGGTCTCATCTTCCAGCACTATAGTGCAATTTGTTTTATTGTGACTATCCATTGGATTTTCATGACAAGATACGGAAGTAGATTGCCAGGCCTTTCTTCTGTGCAGTTTAAGTTTAGTGTTGTTGCCACTGTTACAGAAATGTAATCCTCCGCCACCAACACGGTCCCATTCTGCTGCTGCCCAGATGGGTGGTTTGTCTTGGTCTGGCACCTCAGCTGAGATCTGTCTATCTTAGGAGACCCTGCCAGTAATTAAATTACTGATTGCTTAGCCCTCAGCATCACTACTACTACTGAGCATTTGTATAGCGCTATAAGACATACGCAGCGCTGATGCACACAAGGCTTCACAGCACGACAAGCTGCAAACCAAGTGAGGGACTCAGTATAGTTGCGGGAATTGAACCCTGAGTGCCGTGTTCCTAATTAACTACGCTAACCATTGCTCTGGAGATATCTGCATGTATCCATATCGGGCATGTACAGGTTTGGGAAATTACATTGGTACCTGGACATGCCTGCATTTTTTTCAGATGTTCTGGTTTAGACGTCCCTTCTAAAATTCCCCTCTATATTTTCTGTGCTTTGACACAGCTGATGTGATATGATGTCCTTTAATAACTTTAGGTTTATATTTAAGTCTGAAGAGATTGTTTGTCCTCAAGCCTACAACAGGAAAATGCTGCATATATTTTAATTTGCACATTATCCCATTTATAATATTACTCTTTTGTTTCCAGTCATTCTTAGTTTGTTCTTTTTAGTGTTTGTTGCATTGCTCCCCATTATATGAACACTCATTATTGATGTTACGCTTTAAAACACCAGTCATAATGCCTATAAATTCAAAAGATATTTTTTAGTTCTTTGAATTTAACCTGTTTTATTTCATATCTATACATAAAAATATATTTGTTTGCTATTTAGTTATGCTCAAATGTTTTTTAATTTTAAAGGCATTTTAGAAGGAATGTGATACATGTCCTATTAAAAGACCTATTGAGGTGGTGTTAGGTGAACCTGCGCTAGTGCAGCTAGTGTGCTGTGTGAACCCAATGCTAACTGCGCTGAGCTGACCATGTCCACTCTCTACCCCTAACCCACTCACTCACGGCCCTAGCGCAGGGTGCACAGTTAGTATAGAAGTCATTCTGCACTGTCATGATCCTGTGTTAGCTGACAATGTGTATCCCAGCACACCTTCAGCATGCACTGCCAGCTAGTGGCTGTTAGTAAAAGACCCCCTAAGTATATACCGAGAAATAACTTTCTAAATCTTATCACACGAGATTTAAAAGAGATTTAGTCGTATATAGCTGCGTATGTAGCTGAGTTGGCATGTCTAAATATCTGGATAAATAGGTAAATCTGCATGGTTATCTTTAGATGGGGTGCGCATAGAAACATAGAAACATGATGGCAGAAAAAGATCACATGGTCTATCTAGTATGTCCTTCCATATCAACCACTACAACAGTCCCCTTATTTCCTGTAGAGATTCTGTGTTTTTGTCCCATGCTTTTTTGATTTCAGATACTGTCCTCATCTCTACACTTCCAGTGGGAGACTATTCCATGCATCTACCACTCTTTCTATAAAGAAATAATTCCGCATATTACTCCTGAGTCTATCCGCTTTCAACCTCATCCCATGTCCCCTCATAGCAGAACTTGCTTTCAGTCGGAAGAGGCTCTCCTCCTGTGCATTTATGCCATGGAAGTATTTAAACGTCTCTATCATACCACCTGTATCCCACCTTTCCTCTAAAGAATACATGTTGAGATCCTTATGTCTGTCCTCATATGCTTTATAACGAAGACCACTAACCAGCAGAAAGGAAAAGGTACTAATGCCGCTGTATAAGTCACTGGTGAGGCCTCATTTGGAATACTGTGTTCAGTTTTGGAGACCATATCTTGCAAAGGATGTAAAAAGACTGGAAACTGTTCAGAGGAAGGCGACCAAAATGATTTGAAGCCTGCGTCAGAAGCCTTATGAGAAGAGACTTGAAGACCTAAATATGTACACTCTAGAGGACAGGAGGGATAGGGGAAATATGATTCAGATCTTTAAATACTTAAAGAGAAATAATGAACAAACAAACCTCTTCCAAAGACGGGGAAGCTCTAAAACTAGAGGGCATAACATGAAGCTGCAAGGGGATAAATTGAAAGGTAATGTCAGGAAATACTTTTTCACTGAAAGGGTGGTGGATGCCTGTAATGCCCTCCCGATGGAAGTGGTGGGGGCAAATACAGTGACAGAATTCAAAATGGCATGGGACAGACACAGTTGATCCCTTTACAGCAACAGGATAAAATCAAAATAAACTAATCAAATTTCTCAACAAATAGGGGTGTCCTACACAGAGCGGTATTTCACCCCTAAACAAAGACATGGGGAGGGGTGGCCTGCACAGAGCGGCAGGTGCACCTACTCTTGCCATCTTACTGAGCAGACTAGATGAACCAAACTGGTCTTTATCTGCCATCATTTACTATGTTACTATATTACTATGTAATATAAGAAAAAAGAATAACCATTTTAGTAGCCACCCTCTGTACCGACTCCAACCTGTTTATATCCTTTTGAAAGTGCGGTCTCCAGAATTGCACACTATACTCCAAATGAGGTCGCACCAAAGATTCATACAGAGGCACTATCACCTCCTTTCTTCTGCTGGCCATTCCTCTCCCTATGCACCCAAGCATTCTTCTAGCTTTCACCATTGCCTTTTCTACCTGTTTACCTACAGTACTTTAAGATCATCAGACACAATCATGCCTTGGTCTCGCTCTTCTTTTGTGGACAGAAGTAATTCACCCCCTATACTATATCGCTCCCTTGGATTGCTGCAGCCCAAATGCATGACCTTGCATTTTTAAAAATTAAATCTCAGCTGACAAATTCTAGACCACTCTTCAAGATTAGTTAAATCCCTCCTCATGCTATCTATGCTTCTTGGGTGACTACTCTATTGCACATTTTGGTATCATCTGCAAAGAGGCAAACCTTGCCCCACGGCCCTTCCACAATATCACTAACAAAGATGTTAAAAAGTATTGAACTAAGGACAGATCCCTGTGGCACACCACTGGTAACCTCCTTCTCCTCAGAGTAAGCTCCGTTTACCTGTATCCTTTGTCGCCTCCCACTCAACCAATTTCTAACCCAAGCAGTAATGTTAGGGTCCATCCCTAGGGTGCTCAGTTTGTTTATAAGTCACCTGTGCAGAATGGTGTCAAAGGTTTTACTAAAATCTAAATACACCTCATCTAGGGCTTTCCCTCGGTCCAACTCCTGGTCACCCAGTCAAAGAAATCAATCAGATTTGTCTGACAAAACCTGCCTCTGGTGAATCCATGCTGGCTCAGATCCGGTAATCTCTTGGACTCCAGAAACCTCACTATTTTCTCTTTTAGCACTTTTTCCAATAATTTACTCACCACCGAGATTAAACTAACCAGCCTGTAGTTTTCAACCACATCCTTACTTTCACTTTTGTGTAAAGGGATCACGTGTGCCTCTCTCCAATCCTCTGTCACCACTCCAGACGCCAACGAGGCATTGAAAAGGTCAGTCAGTGGAGCTGCTAGAACGTCCCCGAGTTCCTTTAGTAGTCTAGGGTGTATTCCATCTGGTCCCATCGCTTTGTCTACTTTAAGTTTAGCTAGTTCCTCCCGAACACAGTCTTCTGAAAATTGTTCAAGATGCCCCTCGCTTCTGTTCCTGTTTGTGGGTGGTTTTTGAGATCCTGCTCCTGGTTCTTCATCTGTGAACATAGAACACAAATATTTGAGCAATTCCACTTTATCCTCATCATCTTCTACATATTCCTTCTCTTCCCCCTTGAGTCTGATAATACCACTTTTGTCCTTCGTCTTCTCACTAACATATCTGAAAAATGTCTTATCCCCTCATTTTATTGCATTCTTTATCTTTATTCACCATTTAATATACTGCCCACACGTGAGTATCAGAGCGATTTACAATTGTAAAAACAAAATAAAGGCTGCAAGAAATAGAAATGGAACGCCATTGGTCGGATAAGAAATAGAGAGGGCAAAAAAGAAAAGCCTGACTGAGAGGAGGAGGGGCACATCACGGAGGGGGAGGGATGAGGGGGGCAAGGAGGTAGAGATCAAAGGCTATTTCCTCCTCTTTTTGAATCCTTTGCTTTCCTGACTACTTTGTTAGCTTCTCTAAGTTTTTCCAAATATAGAATGCCTGTCTTCCTCTCTCTGTGATCTCTTGGATTTCATGAAGCCCTCCTCTTTTTTTTCACCTTTTCAGCTACTTCTTCCGGAAACCATAGCAATCTCCATTTCCTTTTACCTTTATTTACCATTTTAACAAAAAGATTGGTTGCCCTTAAAATATCCACTTTCAGTTTTGCCCACTGTTTTTCTATATCCCCCA
Organism: Ichthyophis bannanicus; assembly: GCA_033557465.1. NCBI lineage: Eukaryota > Metazoa > Chordata > Amphibia > Gymnophiona > Ichthyophiidae > Ichthyophis > Ichthyophis bannanicus. The sequence continues at coordinate 272,106,483 of CM066044.1, forward strand.
GCTGTACCCTTCATGCTAACGACTCCCTGAGGTACTGGTCCATCTTGGCAAAGTTGGTTTTCCTAAAGTCTAAGACCCTTACTTTTGAATGGATTTTATTAGCCCTAGTCCTATTATTGAACCACACCATTTGGTGATCACTGGTTGCAAAATGATCTTCCACTATAATATCAGAAGCACTTTCATCATTGGTAAGCACCAAGTCCAGTATGGCCACTTCATGTGTGGGGTCTGTTACCAGTTGCCTGAATAGTTCTCCCTGTAGAGAATCCAGGATCTCCTGACTTCTAAATGATACTGCAGCAGGGATGTGCCAGTCAACATCTGGCATATTGAAATTCCCTGTCAGTAGAACTTTCCCTTTCCTGGCAACGTTGCTTATGTCTTCAATTAATTCTTCATCCACCTCTTATCCCTGTGAGGGAAATCTGTATATCACATTAATGCAAATAGATTTCTTTCCCTCTTTCTAGTTTAACCCACAGTGTCTCCTCTCTCCCTTTTAAATCCTGTTTTTCCATAGCTTTAATATTATTTTTTACATATAATGCCACTCCTCCTCCCCTTTGTCCTCCCTTGTTGCTAAATTTGCATCAACGACCTTATAGACTGGTTTCTTCTTAGATATGTGTTTTGTTCTAAAATATATATGTTTTATCAAAAGTAGGTCATTGTGAAACAGTCAGATCAATTTTATGGACCATTCTTTACATTAATTTTACTGAAAATTGAGAGATTGTGCTTATCTCTCAAAAGGAGTTTAGCAATCGTTGATGCAAATTTAGCGACACCTTTTGGTGAAACCATATCCAAGAGTGTTTAGCTACCTAGTCTGAGACCGTTGGTTTCATTCTATATTGGTGTTGTATGTTCTATTATTTAGGGACAGTCTTTACTTAGTTTTGGAGGGAATATATATAACAATTTTAGGTGACTATCACCCTCTACTAAACGACCTACAATATTGTGATAATACCAACAGAAGGTATGACAAAAGCAAATGTTCCGGTTTTCCTTAAGATTACTGCAACTGGTAGAAATCTGCACTTAAGTAACTCATTGACTTAGAAATGGGAATCAGGAAATTATTATCCGAATAAAGGACATTAAAATCCATTAAAATAGGATAGAGGCCAAAGATGAAACTTACGGCAAAATAAGGGAGTTCTCCACTCCTGGACTTGGACGTCTTTGGCTTGACATGCAGACACATAGTCACCTATAACTTCACAAAGAGCATAATAGTGACCTTCATAATAGCACATGTCAAAGACACAATTATTGAAAAAGGGTATTGGATCAATGGCGCCATGGCATTGACTAAAGGGACCATTTGCCTTGATGAGGAAGCCACAGTACTTCTCAGTTTTGTAAATCTCCTTCTGTGCTTCAATGCATTCCGGACAGTATGCAGTGCAATGTGCAACACATCTGGGCACTTCTCCAACTTTCCAGCTGTCTCCAAACTGAATAGCATCGGGTGCTGGTTTCCCATTCTTCATAGTCATGTCATCATTGCTATTTTGATTGTAATTGCCACAGAGACCACAAATGGCATTCTCATAGGTGTTTGGTAGAGTCACTCTCACCACACTCTTCTGATTGAAGGTCAAAGTGAGCAAGAAATCAGTTGTAATCACAACAAGTTGGCCACTGATAAAGGCCATAATTTTATTGGTTTGGAAGAAGAATGGCAATGCCACAAAGATGCCATTTATCTAGAAGAAAAAATATAAATATTCATTAAAAAAAAGAAAAAATATAAAAACAACCATAGTAATAAGTTGAAAGGCACACCCTTTAATTTCACTGCTATGGAATAAAGAGATGGCATGCTCATAGCTTACAAGAAGTACCTCATATATATAATATTTGATATATCTTTTAATGCTATATAAATAATTAATAGTAGTAGTACTATTGCAATGAAAGGGGTGGTGCTATTGGTAGGCAATTTCAATCTGCTAGATGTTGACTGGGATGCCTTGACTGCAGTATCGTCTAGATATAGGAGGATTCTGGATTAGCCAATGAATCTTTTTGTTCCAGAGGCACCATAAAGAAGAGTTTCTAGTTCTCCTTAAAGTGTGGGAGAAAAGTGACATGCAATAAATACCATCAAATCAATTGTTTAGAAAAACGTAATCAACAGACAGATAAATAGCAATATTCTTCAGAATGAAAACATCATACATTAACACCAACAAACATAAAGGGATACTTTTATAAACCTTTTTGGCATATAACCTCAGAGGTTACGTATAGCACAGTTACTTACCTGTAACAGGTGATCTCTTGGAACAGCAGGAATAAGTCTTCACATATGGGTATCGTCGGTACCGACGGAGCCTGCGCAGGAACGTTCCCCAGCGTCCAGTAAGAAAGCTTTTGGGAGCATCCCACAGCACCTGCGCGCTGCCTTCCCGCCTTTCCCAACCGCCTCTCTCCAGTTCGAGTTTTAAAGCTGAGACAAAGAGAGAGAGAGGAAAGGAAAGATAAATAGAGAGATACAACTCCTAGGGGAGGTGGGTGGGTTGTGAAGACTTATTCCTGCTGTTCCCAGAGATCACCTGTTACAGGTAAGTAACTGTGCTATCTCCAGGAACAAGCAGGAATGAGTCTTCACATATGGGGACTCCCTAGCTGCAGATGCCAGGGGAAGACCCCAGGTTGTGTGCCCTTGGAAAGGACTCTACCTCCTCCCATGGATCTCTAGCATCCAACCAGGGTAGGTGGGTAGGAGTTGATTAGGAATGGAAAAGGTGTTTGAGAACAGCCTGACCTAACAAGGCATCCCGGCAGGAGTCCTTGTCCAAGCAGTAATGGGCTGTGAAGGTATGAACCGAGGCCCAGGTGGCCGCTCGACAGATTTGGTCGATGGACACAGAGTTTAGATGAGCCATTGAGGCTGCCATGGCTCTCACATTGTGAGCTATGACATGGCCCTCCAGAGAAAGGTTTCTACTCTGGTAGGCGAAAGAAATACACTGAGCAATCCAGCTGGACAGTGTTCTCTTAGAGACTGTAAGTCCTAAATGAGAATGATCAAAAGCAACAAAGAGTTGAGAAGACTTTCTATGTTGCTGTGTTCTTTGTAAGTAAAAAGCAAGAGCTCTCTTACAATCCAAGGTATGAAGATTCCTCTCTGCAATTGATGCATGAGGTCCTGGAAAAAAGACAGGTAAATATACCTCTTGGTTCAGATGAAAAGGCGAGACCACTTTAGGCATAAAGTGTGGATTGGTCCTGAGGACTACCTTATCATGATGGAACCTTGTATAAGGTGGATTAGCCACCAAAGCTTGCAACTCACTGATGCAGCATGCTGAGGTGACTGCAATGAGAAAAATAACCTTCCAAGAAAGAAATTTCAAGGAGGTTGTGGCTAAAGGTTCAAAGGGTGGCTTCATAAGCTGGCCAAGAACCAGGTTTAAGTCCCATGTCACTGGAGGTGGTCTAATGGGAGGTTTAGTTAAAAGAAGGCCTCTCATGAATCTTGCTATAAGAGGATGAGAGGAAATAGGTTGTCCATTGAGAGGTTTGAGGGACGCTGCAATAGCACTCAAATGGACTCTTACTGAATTCGTTTTCAGACCTGCATGGGATAGATGCAGGAGATACTCTAGTAGAGAATTCAGAGGTATTGCAAGAGGGTTTAGACCCTTCTCTGAACACCAAATTGTAAATCTTTTCCATTTGAAAGCATAGGAACGTCTAGTAGAAGGCTTTCTAGAGGCATGAATAACATTTCTGACTTGCTAAGAGAGATGAAAATCTTGAAGGTCTAGGCCCTCAGCAACCAAGCCCTGAGATGGAGCGACTGGGGGTTTGGGTGCCACAAAGTTCCCTCTTCCTGGGACAGAAGGTCTGGTGCAGAGCCCAAGTCCAGGGAAGGAACTTGAGAGAGATGCAGAAGTAGAGGGTACCACACTTGGCGTGGCCAGTGTGGTGCTATGAGGATCATGGTCCCTTGATCTCTCTGAAGCTTGAATAGTGTCTTGGGAATTAGGGAAATTGGTGGAAAGGCATAAAGGAAGTCTTGACCCCAGTGAAGGAGGAAGGCATCCTTGGCCTGAACTCCCTGACACGAAATTCTGGAACAGAACCGGGGAAGTTTGGCATTCCACGGACTTGCAAAGAGGTCTATGTCCGGGGTTCCCCAAATTTGAAAGATCCTGGCTACCTGGTCCATGTGGAGGGACCACTCGTGTGGCAGCAGAACTCGACTGAGTCTGTCCGCCCAAGAGTTTTGAACGCCTGGAAGATATACTGCAAGAAGATGGATGTGATGCTCTCTGGCGAAGGCCCACAGTCGCAAAGCTTCATTGCAAAGCGACAGAGAGCCAGTCCCGCCCTGCTTGTTTACATAGAACATGGCTACTTGGTTGTCCATATGGATGAGGACTGTCCTGTAGCTGAGCAGGGAATGGAACACTCAGAGCTAAGAATATTGCTCTGAGTTCCAAGAGATTGATATGCAGAGAAGTCTCCTGTGGAGACCAGATGCCCTGGGTGGAGAGATCCTGCAGATGAGCTCCCCAACCCATTGGAGAAGCATCTGTTGTTAGAGTTGCTTGGGGTAGCGACTGCTGAAAAGGGGACCCCAGCAACAGATTTGGTGGGGACTTCTACCACTGGAGAGACCAAAATAGGCGACTGGAGTTTGCTATTTTGTCTGACAGGCAACCTGATGCCTGAGTCCATTGGGTGGACAAAGTCCATTGAGCTGCCCTCATGTGAAGGCGAGCATATGGAACCACATGCATGGTGGATGCCATGTGGCCTAGTAGTTGTAACATCTCTCGAGCAGTTAAATGGGACTTTAACTGTATCTGGGAGGCTAACTGCACCAAGCGTAGGCAACGGGCCTGAGGAAGATAGGCCCTTGCAGTTGTGGTATCCAGCAAGGCCCCTATAAACTCCAGGGACTGAGTAGGGGTGAGATGGGATTTTGGGATGTTTATTACCAGTCCCAAATACTGAAGGACATGCATTGTGCAGGTTAGACAAATCTGGGCCTCTGACTGTGATGGAGCTCGAATGAGCCAGTCGTCCAGATATGGGAAAACAAATATTCCTAGAGTACGTAGAAATGCAGCTACTACTGCCATGCATTTCGTGAACACCCTTGGTGCAGAGGCCAGACCGAAAGGAAGCACCCTGTATTGGTAGTGCTTTCCTTGAAAAAGGAACCAAAGGAACCTTCTGTGTGTTGGATGGATGAGGACATGGGTGTACGCATCCTTGAGATCTACAGAACAAAGCCAATCCTGACTCTGAAGGTATGGCAGCAGAGTACCGAGAGAAATCATCTTGAATTTCTCTTTGAATAGAAACTTGTTCAATTCTCTGAGATCTAATATGGGTCTGTAGCCCCCTGTTTTCTTTGGAATAAGAAAATAAGGGGAGTAGAACCCTGAGCCCTGTTGAAGAAGGGGTACTTCTTCTATTGCCCATTGGGCAAGAAGGGTAGCAATCTCCTGACCCAGGAGGTTGAGGAGAGATGTTGAGAATTGAACTGTCTCACCATGGTGTGGGGAGGAAGGTTTAAGAAATGAAGCTTATGGGGCGGAGCCTGATGTCCAGCGGGTAGGACGCTTTGCGTTGAAGCTCCCGAGAGGCCTACTTAGAATCCTGACTTAATACCTATACAAATTTACTATTTCGCTCCGAGCTGACCGGGGCACCTCGGGGGGGATGGCGGCCCATAAACCAGCGCGCTTGGACTTCGGGTCTCCTTCTTCTTCTCACGGAAAACGCTCCAAAACAGAGGTGTCTTCCCCACAGAAGATGGTTCCATTTCGTGAAAACCCCGAAATGCACCTGGAGATTTTGGAGGAAATACGCGGCGTGAAGGAATTGGTGCAGTCCAATGGAGAAGCGCTTCGAGCCATGCGAGAAGACTTTGGAGTGCTCCAGGACCGACTTGAAAGTCTTTCATTACGGCAGGACAACATGGCGGGGGTCCTCGACTCGCACGAGGTGCGCTTGGGCAAACTGGACAAGGCTGAGCGCCAGATACAGAATCTTCAAAAGGAGTTAGAAGATAGCAATAATCGAGCCCGTCGCAACAATGTGAGGCTCATTGGAATACCGGAGGGGGTGGAAGCAGGAGATATAAGAGAATTCTTGCTCAAAACTCTTCCCTCCTTGCTGAAGATCACTTTTCACAGAGAACTGGAAATCGATCGAGCACACCGTGTTCCTGCCCACATGGCGCTCAACCGCACGACCCCCCGGCCTATTATCTTTAGCTTGCTACGATATCAACAAGTGGAACAAATTTTACATGCTGCCCGAGCGAATCATCATTTGGAATTTGAAGGTCGTAAGGTCTCCTTCTTTCCTGATTTGGCAAAGCCTACCGTTGACCGTCGGAAGAAACTCCTTGCTTTTCGCCCTCGACTTCAACAGCTACAGGCTCGCTTTGGCCTGTTGTATCCAGCGAAGCTCCGAGTGACTCTCCACAACCAAACCAGGACGTTCGAAGATCCTGATCTACTATCAACATTTTTAGACTCCAAAGAAGCAGAGCAGATGCGCTGATCCCAAATCTTGGACTCTTATCTGCCGGCTCTATCCGCCATTTTGAAGGGCCCGATGCGGCGGTCATAGCCAAGCACAGAAATAGCCTGGACTTTCTTTCTTTCTCTATATGACTTTTGTTTTTTGGTCTCCTATCCCTTCATGATGTGTGCCTCGGTCGGATTCGGAGCACGCACAGTCCTACAGGTTATGTGTTTTTTCAATTTCGGCCTTCTCTGGGGTTTCTCCCCGCAGACACATGGTCGCCAGTAATTTTGGGGTTTTGCTTCTCCTCTACCGTACTGCGGTTTTCTTTGTTAATGTGGGGCGCTTCATTGTATTATATTAGCTTATTTTTCCTATGTCATGTGTACAGCCAGATACAGTCAGTTTGAGGGACATAGTGAAATTATGTGTGCTATCATGCTCAGAATTTTTAACTTTTCTGAATGGCCTTATGTAAAATCTTATCATTCACCGTCAAAGGCATTAATGGTCCACTCAAAGGAAAGAAAATCCTTAGCTATCTTAGCCATGAGCATGTTGATTTAGTGTTTCTTCAGGAAACGCATTTAAACTCTGCTGAAACACTGAAACTCAATGCTAAGCCTCACATGGTAGCTGCCTATTCTCCCACCGTTTCCAAATGGTACGGGATAGCCATTCTGGTTAGGAAGTCTTTGCACGCTACTGTACCTGATATTAGCGCTGACAAGGAGGGTAGATGGGCCCGTGTACACCTTGAGGTTGGAGATAGTGAATTCACGTGTATTTGCATTATGCCCCGAATGTGGACAACCCTGCTTACTATGCAAGTATTGCGCAGTTGGCCTTGGCCTCTGCCAATGCTCCATTAATACTTGGTGGCGATTTTACTCAAGTGTTCCCTCAATCTTTTCTTCTCAAACAAGGTGCTCGTTGGTTGGAAGATCCAGTACCGAGTAGACCTGTGTGGCTAGATATAGAAGCGGACCTTTGCAAACCGATTCCTCTTACCTTTCTCCCTGGTATGACTCTCCCATCAGACTCCCACTATCCACCAATGCTTTTAGACACTTTAGGTGCCTTTAATACTCTTATGCAATCTTTAGACTCCCGACTCTGGTCAGTGCAACTTCAGCATCGCCTTCGGAGCACTAGAGGACTCCCGCCATCGGCATTCTCTACATAAGGTAGCTTGGAGACTTTCCGATCTCTCGGTAGTTCACTGGGTGTAGCATCCACTTTTACTAAGCCTTATGTAATGCTATAACTTGAGATACCCCTATAGCGCAGAAAGTATGGGAGAGAGAATTGCATGTATGGTGGAATCATGCTTGTCTTTACAGTAAATATGAACAAATACCTCGTCTGTTCGCTTCCTCCGTTCAGACTCCTTCTCATTGGTCTCAATGGAAGATGCTCAATGACTATGTACATTTTGCTAAATGCTCTCATCTGACTGTCTAACTTTGTATATATCTCTGTCCCATGATCATGCTGTATTGTAGATACTCTTTTGATCGTTTGATGTATAATCACTGTTAATTGGAAGCGCTCACATGCTGATATAATCGGGTAGAGAAGAAGCATCGGGGTGGGGGGTAATGGGTTTACTTTTCCTTATTGTATACTTGTTTTGTCTCTTTTGGTGTGTTGTTTCTTTTGTTTGTTGCAAAATGAAAATAAAAGTTTAAAAAAAAAAAAAAGAAATGAAGCTTGTACCCTTCCCTTATAATGGAGAGGGTCCATTGCTCTGCTGTGATTTGCTCCCATCTGGGAGCAAAGTAAGCCAACCTTCCTGGAATGGTGAGGGGCTCTGGTTCTTCCAGAGCCAGAAAGGCTAAGTTCTCTAGTTGCAAGTCAAAGGCCCTGAGGAGGCTGAGGTTGCTGAGCCGTGGGAGGCCTGGCAGCCTTTGACTTGGCCTGTTTGGGTGGTTGCTGACGCTTTGCAGCAAAACGACCTGCAGAAGATGCCTGCTGACCATATGCAGGATAGTATCTTCCCTTTTTAGAAAAGGCTGTCTTTTTGAACAATCTTTTCTTAGCAGGAGCAGAGGTAGACTTTGAAAGTCGATCCAAAGCAGAGTTCTCAGCATCCATCTGAGTGGCCTTTGCTTTCCAATCCCTGCCAAAAAGGTTTTCACCTGTGCAAGGAAGATTTCCCAGTTCATCTTGGACCCAAAGTTCCAAATCAGAGGCTTGTAGCCAAGCAATTCTACATGCACCTATGGCAATAGCCGAGGCTCTGCTTACACACTCAAAAGAGTCAAAGGCTGCACGATTGGAAAATTTGGAAACATCTTGGGCATGTTTAAGCCAAGTGAGAAATTCCTGCCTTTTATCTTCTGAAATAAAAGGAGCTAAAGTCTGCAGATGATCTGTGACTTCTTTTAGAAACATCCCCATATAGAGACTATAGGAGTTGATTCTGGCAGCAAGCATATTGGCTTGGAAAACCCTTTGGCCAAAGGCATCAAGGGTCCTGCATTCATGTCCTGGAGGATTAGATGAGTGTCTCTTTGCACTCTTAATTTTCCTCATGGCAGACTCTACCACAATAGAGTGGTGAGGAAGCTGAGACTTATGAAAGCCAGGACAAGGAGGGACACGGTACATGGTGTCTAATCTACGAGAATGAGGAGAGGTAGTAAGAGGAGTCTCCCACATGCTCAACATGAGATCATAGAGAATCTCATGAATAGGTAAAGTAGCTGCTTCTTTAGGAGCCTTAGGATATTGCAAAATATCTAGTTGTTTGGCTCTAGGCTCTGACTCAGGGGCCACCGTAATGGAGAGGCCCCTAGCCACTTCCCTAATGAAGTCCTGAAAAGTCAAGTCTTCTGGAGGAGACATTCTTCGTTTTGGAGAATCAGACTCCTGAGGAAGAAGTACCGGTGCCTCGATAGAAGCCTCCGACTCATCAGAGTCTTCGGAGGAATCGAAGTATCGCCTGTCCGGATGCTCCTGTAAAGCCCGATACGCGTACCGAGTGGGATCGACATCGGGAGTAAGCGGTACTGGTGCGGTACCGATGGGTGTCATCGGACAGGGTACCGCTGCAGTCGACATTGAAGCCGATGTCGATGCAATCGGTACCGGCACCGGGAATGATGCCAGTGCCGGAGTCGGTACCGGCAACGGAGATTGTTGCGGTACCGAAGGCATCGAAGCCTGCATAAACGCCGTTAGGGTGCACTGCATGGACAGAATCTTCTGATCCATCGACGCCACCAGAGTCTGGATGTCGGTACCAGTGGAGGCCACCGGTACCCCTTAACACGGCAACAGGTGATCGGTTGAGGCCGAGCCATCGATGTCAACCTGTGACCCCATAGACAATGCTTTGGAAGCCGGAACTTCCCGCCGGGGTAATTTTGCCGGTGCTGAATCCTCGAGGACAAGCCCGGAGGCATCTCGATGCGTAGAGGGAGATTTGCCCTTCGAGGACCGGCTAGATTTATGTTTGGTTACCTGAGATCCATGGGAGGAAGAAGCAGCCCTGGAAGACATCGATGCCACCGAGGCTGCATCAGAGGGAAACAGGGTACTGAGCTTGGCTGCTCGGTTCTGCCGACCTCTTTTAGACATCAAGGTACAGGACACACAATCCGTGATGGAATGGTCAGGCTCCAAACATTTTAGACACCAGTCATGGGTGTCGGTGACAGAAATAGTACCACCACACTTCGTGCACTTTTTGAACCCAGAAGCGGGCTTCTCCATGAGGAGAAAAAATGTTCAGGCCTAAGGCCCAAACCAAAAATGCACAGTTGAAGTAAAGAAAAGTTTTTTGTTTTGTTTTTTTAAAGAAAGAAAAGAAAAGACCGGCGGTACCAGTCTGACGTCAAAGAAGGCAGACGCGACACAGAAAAAATAAAGAAAAAAATAAAGAATTCTTCTGCGGTGACAGGAACACGACCTGCTGGCTCCACGGAAAAGAAGAACTGGAGAGAGGTGGTTGGGAAAGGCGGGAAGGCAGCGCGCAGGCGCTGTGGGATGCTCCCAAAAGCTTTCTTACTGGACGCTGGGGAGCGTTCCCGCGCAGGCTCCGTCGGTACCGACGATACCCATATGTGAAGACTCATTCCTGCTTGTTCCTGGAGATGTAAAAGTACACACACAGGACAAGAAGACATGCACTTTTATGCAACATAGATATCTTCCGAGATGGAGTTGGGTTGGAGTCATGATTTACACCCCTACTTTACATGCTAAAATTTATACCTGCTCCTCAGCAGGAGTAATATCCGCAACTTCAATCTAGCCACAATTTCTGCCAATTTACAATATCACTAGTGATTTATAAACATACGTGGGTGACTATGGAGGTCATTCCAGAACACGAATAAGATGTGTGTATGTGTGCCGGCGATGTGTATATGCCAATAATGTCTCTCAGCATATTTGGAAACACTGCTGACATGCATGTCCATGCCGCAAGCATAGGTATCACAGAACATGTGTGGGAGAGGGCGGAACGGGGCGTGGTTAGCCATGGAGACATAGAAGGCATATTCAGGAAAGGTCCATGTACATAGTAAGTGTTTCATAGAACTGTCCATGTTATACCTGCTGAAATGTGGTATAAGGCTAGGACTTACTTACAAAAAGGAAGCAGGCAGAGCCACACCACTGGAAGACAGAACTTTTTTTTTTTTTGCTGCTCAAGCTTTACTCCAGCGTCCTAGTGGTGCACTATCTAATTGATTCAGTGTTGATTCAGTGGTCACAGTCTCCTGAAGAAGGCTTCTGCCGAAACACGTGTAGGGCTGACCCTTGCGACTACAAATAAAAGCTCTGTCTACCAGTGGTGTGGCTCTGTCTGCTCCTTTTTGTTTGTGCTTCACTACTGCAGGAGAAGTGTTCTTTCTGTTTCCTAAGGCTAGGACTTAGAAAATATTCTGCTGTGCTCTGCAATGTGATCCAAATAATGTACTTGTTCTGTTCCTTGTAAACCGCCTTTGATCACTGGAAGGGGCGGTATAAAAAAAACACTTAAATAAATAAATAAACACAAAATAAACTGGTGTGACTGCAGTCTGAGAAACACAAGATGCAGTCTTAAGGTATAGGGAGCAGAGGTGAGGGAAGTTTGTAAGTTAAAGAATAATTTCTAAACACCCTTATAGAAATATTAAGAAGAGCAATAGTGTTTATTCAGGCTATGCACCTATGTACTGTGTGTGCTAAAAGAGTCAATCTATGAGACCCTAACAATTCCCATGTGCAGAACAATGGGACTGCTGATGCAGGGATAGTATGGGTATGAACAGGGAAAGGATTCCTTTTTGGGTGGGAAATAGAGATCATATTTGTAGTTCTGGTACCCCATTCGATTATGTTACCGTATGTCATAGTTTTTATGTATAGGCTCAAGGCATATTTTGGACAGAATAATGTTGTCATGACACAGAGTGAGGGAGTGCGTGTGTGTGTGTGTGTGGCTTGAGGGGTGCACGGTGTGGGGGGGGGGGGATCTGGTGTGCTCATCTGCAGTTCAGGGGGAGACATGAAAGTCTGGCCGGTACCTGGACCATATGGATGACCGCAGCATCACCATGTGCCAGTGTGATTGGGCAGTCAAAGTGGAATGTCAATAGAATACCTTGTATATACAAAAAAACATGTAAAACAAGTAAAAACTGAAAAGTTGTGAGTGTATATGTATTCATCCCTTTTGGTGCGAAACCCCTAAATAAGTAGTCTGTAGCTGGGGGTCCCATAAGTGAGGAATGACTTCCTGCTTGTTCCTGGAGAAAGCATAGTTACTCACCTGTAACAGGTGTTCTCCAGGGACAGCAGGAATCAGTCCTCACTATCCTCCCACCTCTCTTGAAGATTTGCCATTTTTATTCTTCCCTTGCCATCTGCTTAGTAGGGCTCTAGCTATGGGACCTGACTGAGCAAGATGGCACCTTTAGGTGGGAAGAGGACCACGTATGCGTGGCAGCAATCCCAGAGGCTTTATTTGAAAGCTGGGGAATTGCTCCGCACAGACTCCGTCGGTGCCAACGTCACCCATGAGGACTGATTCCTGCTGTCCCTGGAAAACACCTGTTATAGGTGAGTAACTACGCTTTTTTCCCATTGATGTGATACATGAGTTTACAGTATGTGGCAAAATGAATTGACCAGCGCAGTGTTTTATGCTGTCATAAATTGTTGTTTATAACAGCATAAAAATTCTGAGAAAATACCTGATGACGGCCTTATGATGAAAAAAATAGATTACAGTAGTGCAGGAAAAAACAAAGAAGAAAAGAATTTGATATCTTACAAAGGTAAATATTCAAAAATTAGACTTGATAAATTTTAATCATCTCATATGACTAGAAATGTACCTGGATCTGGAAAGGATATTCCCCACTCATGGTAATTTTCAGACTATAGACTTCCAGTGTCAGCAGCTTGGTGAAGGAGACGGCTCTGATACCTCGGTTGTTGTTCTGCACCTTTATAGTGAAAGGAGTGAGTGCTGGGTCTTTGGAACACATGCCAGTCAGCTGATAGATGCAAGTGCCCTGGAAGTCATATCTCAGCCCATCAAAGGTCATGTAATGAGGGTCTCCGGAAGAAATACAAGTGGAGTAGGTAACTGGGAAGCAGCCCCTCACTCCATTCACGACAGTGCACCTTTCGCTGTCTTTGCATCTGGTATTTTGACAGATCACAATGGCCAGCCTTGGGTCACACATGCAGCGTAATTTGCAGTTTGTATCAGACCAGAATTCTTGACCAGGCATATAATGGCTACCACCATAATCACAGCCACAGCTTCCAACAGGGACACATTTCCCATCACTGAGGATATATCCATCATTACACTGGCAGGTCTCCACGCAGGGAAGTTTACATTTCTCCGGGGCAGTTCGGTCAGAGCAAGTCATGGGACAGGCACTTCCACAGGCCAAATAATGGCTCATCTTAGGACAGGGCAAAGCTGAATAGAAAATAATGCACAATGGTTACACACATTTACATTTTCCTTGTAAGAGGATGTGGGGCACACCATTAGTAATCTTCAAAATGGAATCACTGAGAGCCTGGTTTATTAAGGATTTACCCTGATTCCACTTTATCATCTCACTGACATTGCAGCAAACTGTCTTTTGGCTGACATGCATTTTGGGAATGGTTCATCCAAGATCAGCTATGTGATTGCATAATCTCCAGGAACAAGCAGGAATGAGTCTTCACATATGGGCATCGTCGGTACTGACGGAGTCTGCGCGGAAACGCTCCCCAGCGTCCAATAGGAAAGCTTTTGGGAGCATCCCACAGTGCCTGCGTGCTGCCTTCCCGCCTTTCCCACTGTCCCTCTTCAGTTCTTTGTTTTCCACGGAGCTGACAGGTCCCATACCCTGTCACCGCAGAAAATTCCTTCTTTATTTTTTTGTGGTCGCGTCTGCCTTCATTCGACACCTACCGGTACCCATATATATATATATAGTTCTGAGGTATTTTTCTTCAGAAACTTTTTTTCCTCGGTGCTAGGCCCATTTTCCTTAAAAATGGAAAACCCAGTTAATGGAAATGTTCTAAGTGTGGCAGTACCATATCTGTCACCGACACCCATGATTGGTGTCTTAAATGTTTAGACCCTGACCATTCTCCATCAGAGTGCCTCTCCTGTAGGAAGATGACTAAAAGGGGTCTGCAGAATAGAGCTGCAAAACCCCGGTGCCCTTTTTGCTTCAGATGCGATGTCTGTTGCATCGACGTCTTCCAGAGCCTCATCTTCCTCAGATGGATCTCAGCTAACTAAACATAAATCTAGCCAGTCCCCAAAGGGTAGAACTCCTTGGCGTTGCCCTTGAAGAAACTTCACTGGCAAAACAGCCCTGGCGGGAGGCTTCGGCTTCCAAAGCATTAATGGGGCTCCAGGATGTTCTCGAGGCCTCCACCTTGGCAGAACTACTGGTGCCATGCTCTGGGGTTCCAGCCGCTTCTACCGGTACCAACACCCAAGCATCAGCAGCGTCGATAGAACAGAGGTTTCTCGCTATCGAATGCAGTCTGGCAGCTCTTCTCATGGCTTTGATTCCATTGAGACCGCTATAGACGGTTCAACAGGCACCGGTACTGACACCAGTACCGGTACTGACGGCACCGACCTCGGCGGATATACTCCCCATGCCGAGTCTTAAGTATATCTCCGGCATCGACAGATCAGTACCGAGACACCTTGATACCAACGTTGATCGATACCGGTACCGTGCTCGAAAACCGGGATCAGAGATATTTTGAATCTTGCGATTCCGATGATTCTAATGACTCTGCCAATACCAGAGTACTTCTTCCAGAGGAACCATCTTCTCCCCAATGCAGGATGTCTCCTCCGGAGGACATGTCCTTTCAGGATTTTATTCACGATATGGCTCGAGGCCTTGCAATCACGGTAACTCCTGAAAAGGAACCTAGGGCATAGGAATTAGGCTCCCAAGGAAGCAGCTACTCTGCCTATTCATCAGATCCTACATGATCGTATGCTGAGGATGTGGGAAACACCTTTAACCACATCTCCTCACTCTCGGAGGCTCGATACAATGTATCCAGTTCCATCTTGTCCTGGCTTCCAAAAAACTCAGTTACCACACCATTCAATGGTAGTGGAAACGGCTATGCGTAGGATGAAGAGTGCAAAGAGACATACTTCCGATCCTCCGGGCCGTGAGTGCAGGACTCTCGATGCCTTTGGGCGTCGATGCTTCCAAGCTTCCATGCTCTCAGCCAGGATCAGCTCCTATATCCTATATATGGGAATGTTCCTCAAGGAGGTCACAGGAGACTTGGAGCTTATGAGCCCCCTTCTTCCTGATGATAAACGACAAGACTTCCTTAAGCTTGTCAGACATGATCAGGATGTTTCCAAGTTTGTAAACCATGCAGCCTTTGACTACTTTGAATGCATCAACAGAACCTCTGCTATTGCCATTGGTGCATGTCGGATTGCCTGGCTTCAGGCATCCGACTTGGAACTTCGGGTACAAGATAAATTAGGAAATATCCCTTGCACAGGAGAAAATCTCTTTGGCAGGAATTGGCAGGAAAAGGTTAATGAAATAGATACTGACAATATCACCCTGGATAGATTGTCAAAATCTACAGCCAACCCAGCCAAAAAGAAATCTTATAAGAAACCCTTTTTCAGTAAAAAAAAAAAGGAAGTTTTATCCTTCTTATGCCCAACAGGGCAATGTCCAGTTCAGTCTGCCCAAAAGGGACAACAGCAACAAACTAGACAACAAAAGAAGCCAAAGGGGCCGAGAGCTCAGCCAGCTCCACAGGCTCAGCCTCTTCAGGGGCTTTGACTCCTACCTAGAGAACTTAGCTTTTCTGCCCCTGAAAGGTCCAGAACCCCTAGCCATTCCTGGCAGATTGTGTCATTTTTCCAACAGATGGCACCAAATAACAGAAAATTGGACTCTGTCCATTGTACGAGAGGGGTACAAGCTTCATTTTCACAGCATGCCCCCTCCTACAATCATAAGACAGTTCAATTCTCAGACCCCTGTCAACAATCTCTTAGGTCAGGAGGTCACAACACTCCTTGCTCAGGGAGCAATAGAAGAAGTACCCATTCTATAACAGATTACAGGGTTCTACTCCCCCTATTTTCTTATCCCAAAGAAAACAGGGGGACACAGACCCATTTTAGACCTCAGAGGATTGAACAAATACCTGGTCTGAGAGAAATTCAAAATGATCTCTCTAGGAACTCTTCTGCCATACCTTCAAAGTCAGGATTGTCTTTGTTCTCTAGATCTAAAGGATGCATATACTCATATTCTCATCCATCCAGATCACAGGAAATTCCTATGGTTCCTTTTCCAGGGAAATCATTTCCAATACAAAGTCCTTCCCTTTGGTCTGGCTTCAGCATCAAGAGTATTCATGAAATGCATGGCGGTAGTAGCTGCATTCCTGCGAACTCTAGGAATATTCGTCTTCCCCTACTTAGACGACTGGCTCATTCGAGCCCCCACAACTCCAAAAGCCAGCTCTGCTCTGTCTCGCACAATACGAATCCTTCAATATTTGGGATTGGTCGTAAACCTACCAAAATCCTACCTTATTCCCACTCAGTCCCTAGAATTAATAGGAGCTTGCCTAGATACCAGTCAAGGGCTTTCTGCGCATAGTGCATTTAGCTTCCCAAGCAGCAGTGAAAACTTACCTGACTGCTCGAGAAATGCTCCAACTATTGGGACATATGGCATACACTATACATGTAGTTCCCTATGCTCGCCACATGCGAGCAGCCCAGTGGACCCTATCCACTCAGTGGACACAGGCCACAGGTCACCTGTCCGACAAAATAACAAACTCATAACGTCTTGTTTCATCTCTCCAATGGTGGCAATCACTGGAGAATCTTCTGGTGGGGTCTCCTTTCCAGCAACCCCTATTCCAGACCACTCTAACAACAGATGCATCACAGGTGGGATGGGGAGCCCACCTGCACGATCTCTCCACCCAGGGTACCTGGACTCCACAGGAGGCTTGTATTCACATAAACCTCCTGGAACTCAGAGCAATCTTCCTTGCTCTTCGAGTATTCCAAGCCCAGCTCAGCTACAAGACAGTCCTAGTATAGACAGACAATCAAGTAGCCATGTTCTATGTGAACAAGCAGGGCAGAACCGTCTCTCTGTCATTATACAACAAAGCGTTACGACTATGGGCCCTCGCCAGAGAGCATCAAATTCACCTCCTCGTGGTATATCTTCCAGGCATTCAAAACCTTTGGGCAGATAAACTCTGCCGAGTACTGCTGCCACACGAATGGTCTCTCCACTCCGACCAGGTTGCCCAAATATTTCAAATCTGAGGAACCCCAGACAAAGACCTCTTTACAAGTCCAATGAATGCCAAAATTCCCCGGTTCTGTTCCAGAATTCTGGCTCGAGATTGTCAGGCAAGGGATGCCTTCCTCCTTCATTGGGGTCAAGACTTCCTCTATGCCTTCCCACCCATTCCCCTCATCCCCAAAACACTATTCAAGCTTCAGAGAGACAGAGGTCGTATGATTCTCATAGCTCCACGTTGGCCATGGCTAACGTGGTATCCTCTGCTTCTACATCTCTCTCAAACTGCACCTTGGGAGTTAGGATGTGCTCCAGATCTTCTCTCCCAAGAGAACGGGATGCTATGGCACCCGAATCCCCAGTCCCTGCATCTCAGCGCCTGGTTGCTGAAAGCCTAGACCTTCAGGACCTCAACCTTTCTCAACAGGTAAAGGATATCCTACAGGCTTTTAGAAAACCTTCCACAAGACGATCATATGCCTTTAAGTGGAAACGGTTTACCATATGGTGTTCTCAAAAGGGACTTAACCCCCTTGTGATACCTCTGGAATCGGTACTAGAGTGCCTTCTTCATTTATCAAATGCTGGTCTTAAGACCAATTCAGTAAGAGTCCATCTTGATGCTATTGCAGCTTCTTACAAGCCTCTAAATGGACAACCTATTTCCTCTCATCCACTCATAACAAAATTTATGAGAGGTCTTCTATTAACAAAACCTCCCATTAGACCACCACCGGTGGCATGGGATTTGAAACTTGTTCTCGAGCAGCTCATGAAACAGCCCTTTGAGCTTTTAGCCACTACATCTCTGAAATTCCTTTCCTGGAAAGTCATCTTCCTAATTGCAATCACCTCCGCACGCCGCTTTAGTGAGTTGCAAGCTCTAGTGGCTGATCCTCCCTATACGAGATTTCACCATGATAAGGTCGCCCTTAGGACTCACCCACACTTTATGCCAAAGGTGGTTTCCCCTTTCCATTTAAACCAAGCGGTTTACCTTCCTGTATTCTTTCCGAGGCCTCATGCCTCCAATGCAGAAAGGAACCTTCATACCTTGGACTGTAAAAGAGCTTTAGCTTTTTACCTACAAAGAACACAGCAACATCGAAAGTCTTCACAACTCTTTATTGCTTTTGATTCTAGTCATTTGGGACTTCCAGTTTCCAAAAGAACTCTGTCTAACTGGATTGCACAATGCATATCCTTTGCCTATGAGAGTAAAGGTCTTCCTTTTGAAGGCCATGTCACAGCTCACAATGTGAGAGCCATGGCAGCCTCTGTGGCTAACCTTCACTCTGTATCTATTGATGACATCTGTCGAGCAGCCACTTGGGCTTCGGTACATACCTTTACAGCCCACTACTGCTTGGACAAGGACTCCCGCCGGGATGCCTTGTTTGGCCAGGCTGTTCGTCAACATCTCTTTCAGACAATTCAACTCCTACCCATCATCCCTGGTGGGATGCCAGAGATCCATGGGAGGAAGCATGGCCCATTTCACAATGGGTTGCAGCTTCCTGGGGCCATCTCCCTGGCATCTTCAGCTAGGGAGTCCCCATATGTGAAGACTACATTCCTGCTTGTTCCTGGAGATAGCGTAGTTACTCACCTGTAACAGGTTATCTCCGGGAACAGCAGGAATTCAGTCTTTACATCCCACCCACCTCCTCTTGGAGTTGTCTCTCTATCTCTCTCTCCCTCTCTCCTTTGTCTCAGCTATAAACTCAACTGAAGAGGGACAGTGGGAAAGGCGGGAAGGCAGCACGCAGGCATGGTGGGATGCTCCCAAAAGCTTTCCTATTGGACGCTGGAGAGCGTTCCCACGCAGGCTCCGTCGGAACCAACGATACCCATATGTGAAGACTAAATTCCTGCTGTGTTCCCGGAGATTACCTGTTACAGGTGAGTAACTACGCTTTGCAGGTCTATATCCCTACATCATTCTGTTTTATTAATTTTTCACAAACACACAGCTACCTCTAGAATGGATTTCAGGATACCGTTTAAAGTTACAGTTTATTATATTCGATATACACCTCATTGTCATGTGATTGCATGGATACTGCATAAAAACCTCTGAAGTACACCCCTGTGTATTTGGTTTTATTAATAGCAAACAGATCATCAGAAAGTAAGAGACCAGCATTTTGAATGAAAGTCTGGAAAATCTATCCTAAAATAGTACTTTTTCTACTCCAGAGAGACTCAGTGCAGTGATTAATTAAAGTGGTGATGTTATCCAATGATGTCTGCAAGAAGGAAAGTGGGACAGGAGACAGCAAATGTGAAAAGAGATAAAATGAGGGACTTGGTTATAAGAGAAAGAACATAAAGACAGCAGAAAGCAAGAACTAAAGAGTTGTTGTTGTTGTTAAGTGCCGTCGAGTCGGAGTCGACTCATGGCGACCCTCTGGATAGCTATCCTAAATTGTGTTCGGTCTTCAGTCAGGCGGCTCATTGACGACAGACTGGTACCCGTAGCTGCTGTTATTGTAGCGATCCATCTCATTGCTGGCCTTCCTCTTTTGCGTTGACCTTCTATCTTGCCAAGCATGATGTCTTTCTCTAATGATCTCTCTCTTCGCATGATGTGTCCGAAGTATGAAAGCCGAAGTCTTGTCATCTGAGCTTCTAAAGAAAGCTTAGGTTTGATCTCCTCTAGTACCGACTGGTTTGTTCTTCGGGCAGTCCATGGTATACACAGTATTCGCCGCCAGCACCATAATTCAAAGGCATCAATTTTCTTCCTGTCTGTCTTTTTCACTGTCCAGCTTTCACATCCATATGATGTTATTGAAAATACCATGGCTTGAACAAGTCGAATCTTTGTATGGAGAGACACATCTCTGCTCTTGAGAATCTTATCTAGGTCTTTCATAGCCATTCTGCCAAGAGCAATGCGTCGTCTGATTTCTTGACTGCTTGTTGCTTCTTTATTGATAGTTGATCCAAGTAGGTTAAAGTTGTTCACAATTTCAATTTCTTCTCCTTCAACGATGAACCTGTTGATTATGCCAGTTGTCATGATCTTTGTCTTCTTTACATTAAGGTGCAGGCCCATTTTGAGACTATGTTCTTTGATTGTGAGAAGCAAATGTTTCAGATCATCTTCGCTTTCAGCCAGTAATGTGGTATCATCAGCATAGCGAAGGTTGTTGATGAGTCTTCCACCAATCTTCACACCTCTGTTGTCTTCATACAGTCCTGCTTCTCTGATGATTTGTTCTGCATATAAATTAAACAGGTAGGGGGAAAGTATGCAGCCTTGTCTTACACCTTTGCTTATTTTAAACCATTCTGTTTCTCCTTGTTCCGTTCGAACTGTTGCTTCTTGATCAATGTACAGATTACGCAAGAGAACGATCAGGTGTTCTGGTATACCCATGCTTCTTAATGTGGCCCAGAGTTTCTCATGGTTTACACAGTCAAAAGCCTTGCTATAGTCGATAAAGCACAAATAGATATCCTTTTGGTATTCTTTAGTCTTTTCAAGGATCCATCTCACATCCGCAATGATGTCTCTCGTTCCTCGCCCTTTCCTGAACCCTGCTTGCACTTCAGGTAGTTCTTGTTCTAGGTATGGCTGTAGTCTCTTTTGAATAATCTTCAGTAGAATCTTGCTGGCATGTGGGATCAGAGCGATTGTGCGATAATTTCCACAGTCAGTTGGATCACCTTTCTTTAGTATTGGTATAAACAGTAAAAAGAGTATAAAGTATAAAGAGTAGGGATTTGTAAGAATGGAGAGGTTGTGAGGAAGTAAGATAGTGTAGGATTTTTCATGTTTGTATAGTGACAACGTAGGAAGTAGTAAGTGTAATATTCAGTTGCACAGTCGCTACGCAAAGATAAGCAGATGATTTATCTATTATCTTCATACTACTATTTATTTTATTTATTTATTTATTTTACATTTCTTATATACCGCACTATTTACGATCAGCGCGGTTTACATAAAACAAAACAGAATCCGACAATGAACAAGAGTCAGGTCATTACAATGAACAGGAGCAATCAACTTGGATAACGGGGGAAACTATGTACATAAATGGAATACTAAAATTGGTAAACTATGTACTTAAATGGGATGCTGAAACTACTATTAAATACTACTACTATTAAACACTTATATAGCGCCACGCACGCAGCGCTGTACAGACATACATACAAGAGACAGTCCCTGCTCGTCCGAGCTTACAATCTAGTCAAGACAGTACAAACATTAATCAATTTGATGGGTTTTTACAGTTCGGTCATGAAATGATGGGGTTAGGCTGAGATGAGGGATAGAAGTCAGGATCTGAATGCGACAGTGAAGAGATGGATTTTTAACCTGGATTTGAAGAGGGCTAGGGAGGGTACCTGACGTATAGACACAGGTAAGCTGTTCCAGGCATAGGGTGCAGCAAGGTGAAAGGAGCAAAGTTGGGAGTTAGCAGTACGAGTGAAAGGCCTAGATAGAAGTAATTTGTTAGCGGAGCGAAGTTCCCGAGCTGGGATGTGGGGAGAGATAAGAGATGTGAGGTATTGCGGGGCCGTAGAGTGAATGCACCTATAGGTGAGTAGGAGAAGTTTAAATTGGATGCGGAATTGGATGGGGAGCCAATGAAGCGATTTGAGAAGAGGAGTAATGTGGGCATGGCGGGATTGGTGGAAAATTAGTCAAGCAGCATAATTTTGTATGGATTGAAGGGGGAGGAGATGGCTCACAAGAAGACCAGCAAGGAGTAGGTTACAGTAGTCAAGGCGAAAGGAGATTAAGGAGTGGATAAGCGTTTTGGTGGTGTGTTCCGACAGGAAGGGGCGGATTTTGCTAATGTTGTAGAGAAAGAAGCGGCAGGTTTTAGCAACGTGCTGGATATGTGTGAAGGGGAGAGAGAGGTGTCAAAGATGACCCCCAGATTATGGGCTGCGGGAACAGGAAGGATCATAGATCCATCCACAGAGACTGAGAAAGGGGAAAGAGGAGAAGAGTTACCTGATATTCAACTGCCTGATCTGCTTAAGTAAGACTGCTGAATATGCAGTCCTCCTAATTTAAATGGATAACTGCCTTTATAATGGCCTCCCATTATCTTTTATTTGGCACCTACAAAGAGTGCAAAATACTACTGACATCTTCTAGGATACCAGAACACGTTACTCCGCTGCTTAGATCTCATCATTGGCTACCGGTTTCCTATCGAATTAAGTTCAAAGTGTTATTGCTAGCCCATAAGGCCTTTTACTCAGGATTCCCACTCTATTATCAGGCACTCTTATTCTGTATGTTCCAGTTCACACTCTTCGTTTCCAAAGCCACAATTGTCTTGTGGTTCTGGCTAACAATATTGTCTGCCACAAATCCACACGTCACTGGGCATTTTATTTCCTGGCCCCCTTCTCTATGGAATTCACTACCCTTATATATATATCAAAACTCGTTGAAATCATTTAAGAAGAGTCTGAAAACATACTCCTTCAAACAAACTTTTAGTTTAACTTAGGGAGATGGGCCCCGGAGTTGCCCCCTGCACTGCTCTCCTGTCCTTCTGCTACCCCAGCTCCCTTCAAATGTTTGTTTGTATTGTGTGTTTTAATTTTATTGGCAGTCATTTTTATTTTGTTAACCGTTTTGTCGCTAATCTTTAAAAGTGGTATATCAAATAATAAATAAACCATAAACTATAATATATATGTTTTAATTTAGGACTGTTATTTATGTGTTCCCCCAAAATGGATACGTTTATCTAGGTAATGCAGGGTCATGCTTGCATTAAGCAAACCAGGCATGGAGTACCAAAGTTCTGGGGCAGACGGCAACTGAGCAGTGCCAGGCCAGCAGCTCAGTTCAGAGTCCAACATTTGCTCTGCGGCATGGAATCTCATGAGACTGACCCTGTGCCGCAGAGGAATCTAATGCATTCTTATATGCCTTTTCTCATGCTTGCTGGACGTGGGGAAATTGATACTAAGCTGTAGCCATTACGTAGGTGTGCAGTGGTGGTGGGGGCAGCATCAGAAGAAGGAAGTTGTGTGACAGTGGCAGGGGGTGACGGAAGGAAATTTTGCTTAAGGTGCTTGATATTCATGCACTGGCTCTGGGGTAGCGAATACTGCTGTCATCTGTATACATTTTAGCCCACCTCTGGAAGGTTTCTGTTCCCTCTTAAATCTAAACAGACAAATTTTGACAGGAAATGGAGAAGTCCATTGAAAAACATATTTATTAACTGGAACTATATGTAAAGCAGTGAAGGAATAGCCTAGTGGTTAGAGCACTGGCTCGATAACCAAAAGACCAGGGGTTGATTCCCACTGGCACTCCTTGTGGCCTTGGGCAGGTCACTTAGCTCTCCATTACCTCGGAAGAAAGGCCAGGCAATCTACTTTGGGTCACACTGCCAAGAAAACCCTGGAGCTGATGGGTTATCAGGAGTCAGCATTACATATTTAAAAGATACTCATGAAGTTAAAATCATGTACAGACCACATAAATACTTTTGAATATCAAGAGTAAGATGATAACGTTAGTTCTCCAGGAACAAGCAGGAAGTCAGTCCTGACATATGGAGGACGTCGGCACTGACGGAGCCCTCCCAGAAGCATCTCCCCAGCTTTCAAAGAAAACCTTTGGGAGATGCCACCATGCATGTGTGGTCCCCTTCACGCCCAAGGGTGCCATCTTGCTCAGTCTCCTTTTTCCGTGGAGCCCTTCAGATGTTGTCTGCCTTGTCCCCGGAAAAAGTTGATTCTCTTCCAACCTGAGTTTCATACTCGTCTCCAACATTGCACTGATACCCTTCCCATCACCCGGCCTCATTGCCTGGGCATTGAGTGCGGGTCCCTTTTTGTAGTTTTCAACCATTTGCTCTTCTTGGCTCCTTCGCATCCTTTTTTCCAACTGGCAGCTTGGCGGGTCTTTGACCTCGCCGGGGTACGTTTTTCACCCATGGCTACCAATGGCTCCATCTGATTGGTGCTCCAAAATTATGTCTTTAACCGACACACATAACTGCTGTCTCCACTGCTTGGGGCTGGATCATGACCCCGCAGTCTGCGGTCTCTGTAAGAAGATTTCCAGCAAATCCCTCAAGAGCTGCCAGCAGCAGCACGATAAGTTTTTCCCCGAGTCCCCAGTGCTTTCGAAGGCCAAAGCCTCATCTGAAGCCACAACACCTTGGGCTGGTCCCTCCGAACCTGAGCAACGCCGTGGTTCTTCACAGGCGTCTCTCTCGAGGGTACCCAAGAAGAGGAGGAAGACCTCAAAGGCAGCGTCTCTGAAAGGTTCCAATGGGCCTGGTGTACCCCGAGCCAAGTCCTTCAGTGTAAGACACTCGTCCGAAGGATCAGAGAGAGAGCAGCCAACCAAGGTCCCCCGGAAAGACACCACTTCGGACCGACCTCAGTCACCAGACACTATCCTCGTTGAGGATTCCCTTTTGGGGGAGTCGGTGTCGGGCCCGATTCCTTCGGTGCCCATGCCGATGGCTGCGGAGCTTCTGGGGAGTCCAGAATGGCAGTCCTGGAGCGCAGTTTGTCTGCCTTCATGGACTAGCAGCGGGTGCTGTTGTCCAGTACCACCAGTTCCTCTGCCCAGATCACCGGTCCCTCGATGTTGAAGATGTCCCCGGATGCCAAGCTGATCCTCGGCCAAGGTCTTGATCCGGTTCCCGTTCCACAGGACAATGATTCTCCCCAGGTAATGCACTCAGTGCCAGGCACGGGGCTTCGGAGAGCTGCGGGCGCTGGTCCATCCTGGGCCCTGCAGACCCTCCTTCTGTTGAGTCCTTGTTTTATTTATTTTATTTATCTGTATTTATATTCCGCTTTTCACCCGGTCAAAGCGGTCAATTGGGGGATACATTTAACACGAGGGGATATGACACACATACGTTAATACTTACAGGGAACATGGACAATGGAGGGTTAAGTGGCTTGCCCAAGACCACAAGGAGTGCCTATAGGACTAGAAATCCCAGTCCCTCCGGCCTGAGATTGCTGTCCCCAGGTGGGACTTGAACCCCTGGCCCTCCGGCCTGAAGTACCTTGTCCTAACCACTAGACCACTGCTCCCTTGATGGATTACTCCGAGTGGGAGACCGAGGACGAGGAGTCGCCCGACATCTGTCGCCATTGCAACGTCCCCTTGGACTCCCCTGGCTTGGAGCCCCGGCGGCGATCCCCACCAGAGGACATGTCCAAGGCCCTCACATTCCTGATGGAATTAGAGGAGAATCCTGGGGTGGAAGAGCTCGAAATCCTCCAAGACAAGGCCCCTCTGAGGGAATCGCTCACGGTGCCTATCCCTCCCATTCTGTAACGGCTTATGCTCCATATGTGGGAGACACCAGCATCAGTGCCAGTGGTGAGCAAGCGGCTCGACTCAATGTATTGGGTCTGCTGGAACCCAGTCTTCCAGAAGTCACAGCTGCTGCATAAATCCATGGTGGTGGAGTCAACCATGCATCACATGAAGAGTCAGAAAACGCACTACTCGGTGTCCCCCAGTAGAGAGAAAACGCAGCTTGAACCCCCTCGGCAGGAAGTGTTACCAGGGCTTGATGCTCATCCACTGCATCCAGGCCTACCAGCTTTACATGGGCATGTATCTGAGAGACCTGGCAAAGGAATTCACCAGGTTCTCAGCTGGTCTGTCCAAGAAACCCCCACAGCGGTTCAAGAACCTGGCTAAGGCTGTCCGTGAATGCTCCAAGTTTGTGTCTCGGGCTTATGATGGCTGTGAGTCGGCGGCTCAAGTAGCCATGGCAGGCATCGGTGCCCGCCTCCAGGCTTGGCTACAGTCGTCCAACCTCGAGCAATGGGTTCAGGATGTTGGTCAATGTCCCATGCCAAAGAGAGGAACTCTTTGGCAAATCCATGGCTGACAAGGCTGACAAGTTGGAGATCGAGTTCATGACGAGGACCAAGCTGTCTAAAAAGACCGCTGCTCTCTCCTGACAGAACGGCTTGGGTAAAAAGTCTTTCTACCCAAGGAAAGGGGCTGCTTACAGAAATTACCCATCTTTTAAGGCCTCCTCGGCTCCCCAACAGGCCAAGGGACATGGGCATGGCCCTCGTAAGCAGAAGACACCCAAGCCCCAGATGCCTTGGGTATAGCCTCTTTACCTGATGGGGGGCAGCATCCCACAGGGGGACATCTGATTCACTATGCCCAAAGGTGGCTAACCATCACTACCAATGCCTGGGCACGCCAAGTGGTCAATGAGGGTTACCTCCTCTATCTGACCCAGACACCTCCCCCTTATTTCCCGGGAGAGCCCCTCAGGTCTCTCCTTCACCAGGACCTTCTACTGAAGGAGCTTGCAGGTCTCCTTGAGTCCAATATGGTAGAACCAGTGCCCCACCAACCTCAACCTGCACAACCTAAACAGATTCCTGGTGTGGGAGAAGTTCAAGATGCTCTCCCTTGGAACATTGCTACCTTACCTCCAGCAGGGAGATTGGCTATGCTCCTTAGATCTGAAGGATGATTATACCCACATTCTCATTCATTCCAACCACAGGAAATATCTGCAGTTCATGGTAAGAGAGGGCCACTACCAATACTGGGTGCTCCCTTTCGGCTTAGCCTCCACCCCACGGATCTTCACAAAATGCCTGGCAGGCGTAGCCGACTTCCTCCATCTCCAGGGGGTCTCTGTCTTCCCCTACCTGGATGATTGGCTCATAAAGGGAGGCACGGCCCAAGTGGTGCAGAAGGCAACTGCCCGCACCATCCAGGTCCTACAGCACTTGGGGTTTGGAATAAACTATCCCAAGTCCCACCTACTCCCGACGCAATGTCTTGAGTTCATAGGGACACGGCTGGACACCCTCCAGGCAAAGGCCTTCCTGCCCGGAGATTGAGCAGACCATCTCAGGGACATATAGTGCTGCCACTCAGTGCCCGCTCGACTCCGACTGCGTCTACTCGGGCACATGGCCTCCATAGCCCACATCACTCTAAACTCCCACCTCCACATGAGACCACACAGTGGTGTCTGTGGGACCAGTGGACACCGGCCACTGGCAGTCTCTGAGACAAGGTCTCCGTAACCCGCCAGTTGGCGGACTCCCTGACCTGGTGGCAGACTCCCCTACACCTTGAGGCGGGAATGCCTTTTCAAGCGCTGAGCCCTCAGAAGGTCCTCACCACGGATGCCTCTCTGCTCGGCTGGGGAGCCCACTGCGAGAAGCTTCGCACTCAGGGCAGCTGGTCGCAACAGCACCCAGCAGATCAACCTTCTGGAGCTTCGGGTGATATCTTTAGCCCTCTGGGTTTTTGTCATTGCCTCCATCACCAGCTTGTGTTGTATCAGACGATCAACCAAGTGGCAATGTTCTATGTGAACAAACAAGGGGGCACGGGGTCTCGCATCCTCTGCAAGGAAGCGGTGGCCCTCTGTTCTTACGCAGTCCAGTAGGAGATCTTCCTGCAAGCGGTATATCTGCCAGGATAGCACAATTCCCTGGCCGACAGATTGAGCAGGGTCCTCCATGAGTGGCAGCTGGACACCAGTGTGGCCGGCCGGCTCTTCCAGCTTTGGGGGGAGCCCGAGATGGACCTGTTCGCCAGCCTGTACAGCTACCAGTTGCCCTGCTTCTGCTCCCAGCAGCCCACCCCTCCAGTGGCGGCAGACACCTTCCTAGTTTCGTGGGCAGTTGGCCTCATGTATGCCTTTCCACCCACACCACTCATTGCTAAGATACTATTCAGGACCTTCCATGACAAGGCCTCGCTCATCCTGATAGCTCTCCCAGTGACCCTGGCAACCATAGCTCTCGCTGCTCCTCTGGCTATCGGTGGAGACCCCCATCCCTTTAGGGAACTTCCTGGGACATCTCTCCCAAGAAGGAGGTTCTCTCCTATATCCCAATATGGGGTTCCTGTCACTGACAACATGGCTGCTGAAAGGGTGACTCTAGTTCCTTTCAACCTCCTGGCGGAGATGGAGGAGATCCTGCTCACCTCTCGTAAAGCATCCACTAGGAAGGTGTATGCCCTCAAATGGTGCTGGTTTTCGGTGTGGTGTGCGGAGCTTGGGGCTGATCCATTCTCCTGCCCGATGGGACTGGTCCTCCAGTATCTTCTTTACCTCTCGCAATCCGGGCTCAAATCAAACTCTGTCAGGGTTCACCTTAGTGACCTTGCAGCGCAACACCACCATGTGGATGGCAAGCCCCTATCGGTCCATCCGCTGATGACTCATTTTCCTAAGGGGCCTGCTCTTGTCGAAGCCCTCGGTTCACCCTCCGGCGACCGAGTGGGACCTCAATGTGGTTTTGGGGCAGTTCACTCACCCGCCCTTTGAGCCTCTGGCTACCTGCCACCTGCGATACCTTTCGTGGAAGTTGGCGTTCCTGGTTATGCTCACCTCTGCTCACAGATTTAGTGAGCTTCAAGTACTGGTGGCAGATGTGCCATACACTAGGTTCTACAAGAACAGGGTGGTGGCTCCACACACAACCTAAATTCCTTCCCAAGGTGGTTCTGTCCTTCCACCTCAATCAAGAGGTGGTGCTCCCCACCTTCATTCCGAGATCTCACTCCAGTCGGGTGGAGACAGTCCTCCACACCTTGGACTGTAGATGGGCTTTGTCCTATATCCAGCGCAGTCAGAGACACTACAAATCTATCCAGATTTTTGTTTCCTACGACCCCAGCAGGCTGGGGGAGGCGGTGATCAAGCGTACACTGTCTACATGGGTGGCGGACTGTATTGCCCTAGCTTATGAGCAGGCGGGGCTCCCGCTGGAGGGCCGAGTCATGGCACACCATGTCAGGGCCATGGCTGCCTCGGTGGCAAACCTGTGCTGCGTCCCAATGGTGGACATATGTTGGGTCACCACCTCGACCTCAGTCCATACCTTCGCAGCCCATTACTGCCTAGAAAGAGAGTCCTGATGGGACAGTGCCTTCGGCCAGGCCATGCTCTGTAATCTGTTCGGGGTTTAGACAACTCCTGTCCTCTGACCCTTCTGTGTTCAGGCTACCGGAGTGCTGGCTCTCCATCGGACACAGGGGTCCTACTGTGGTCTGTTGCTACGGACTCAATTGCTGCTTCTTGCGGCTCCTCCCCCTTGAGGGAGGTCACGTTTTTTGCTATGGGCTTTAGGTAGCCTGTAGCTGGGGAGTTCCATATGTGAGGACTGACTTCCTGCTTGTTCCCGGAGAAAGCGTAGTTATTCACCTGTAACAGGTGTTCTCCGGGAACAGCAGGAATCAGTCTTCCTTCCTCCCCTTGGAGTTTCTTCTTTACCATCTTTTGTTTTTGCTGTATTTTAGCTATGTCATCTGACTGAGAAAAATAGCACCCTTGGGCAGGAAGCGGAACACGCATGCATGGTGGCATCTCCCAAAGGCTTTCTTTGAAAGCTGGGGAGATGCTTCTGTGAGGGCTCCGTCGGTGCTGACATCACCCATATGCGAGGACTGATTCCTGCTATCCCTGGAGAACATGTGAGTAACTACGCTAACAGGACGTCATGGATAGGCATCTTCTTAAGCACCTATGTGGACACCCACTTGTCTTTATGAAATATTAGTGTAAGTGGCAGAGACATATCTCCAGGAACAAGCAGGAATGTAGTCGTCACATCTGGGTGACATCGATACTGATGAAGCCCATGTGGGAATGCTTCCCAGAGTCCAATAGGAAGGCTTTTGGAAGCATCCCACTGCGCCTGCGTTGCTGCCTTCCCACCTTTGTGACTCTCCTTCTTCAGTTTTTCATTTTCCGTAGAGCCAGCAGGAAGCAAATCCTGTCACCGCAGAAAATGTCTTCTTTCTTATTTTTTGTGGTCACGTCTGCCTTCCCATCGACACCGGAACCGATCTATCATCTTTACTTCTTCTTTCTCTAAAATGAAAAAAAGCAAAAAAACAAAACGTAATTCTTCAGGTGCTTGACGCCATTTCAGGCCTTAGGCCTTCCATCCAGTCTACTGACATGATGGAAAAACCAGCTAGTGGTTTCAAAAAAAATGTTCCAAGAGTGGTAGTACCATTTCTGCCACTGATACCCATGACTGGTATCTCAAATGCTGCAGCCCAGATCACCAGCCATCTTATGCAAAAAGATGACAAAGAGAGGCCTACAGAATCGGGCCGCCAAACTCAGCTCCCTGTTTGCCTCAGATGCAGTCTCGCTTGCTTCGATATAATCGAGGATATTGTCTTCTTCACCTGGATCTCAGGTATCGAAACTCAAGTCTTCTTCCAAGACAGGCCATCCTCCTAAGGATATATCTCTATCTAAAAATAGAGATGCCTCGAGCGTTGTCCTAGAGGTGGATCGACAAGCCAAACTACCCCGGTGGGAGGACCTCCCCTCCAAAGCCTTACAAGGGGTCCAGGATGCTCCCGAGGCCTCCACCTCTGGAGAGCTCCTGGTGCCTTACTCTGGAACGGTGCCCAAGCTTCCGGTACCGATAACAAGGCATTGGCAAGCTCAATGGACCAGCACATGCTAGCCATTTAGCAGAGTCTTGTGGCTCTATTAGCGGCATCAGTAAAATCAAAACATTACTGCTGGTATCATCAGTACCGATACAGTTGATGCCAATACAATCAGCATCGGGCTTCGTGCCCCTTGGCACACTCCCGCCCATGCCGGCACTCGAGTCCATCCCCAGTTACGAGGTACCGACACGGCAGGTCTCTCATGCTGATACCGATCTCAATCCTTACAACAACAAGAGCATCGCTCTCGTCGATACTTTGAATCTACCGATTTAGATTCTTCAGAAAATGAATCGATTGGTACCAGAGGATGTCTTTCCAGGAGTTTATCAAAGATATGGCAAGAGGCTTATCCATTATTCTTGCATCGGAGAAAGAACCGAGAGCAGTTGGAAATTGTCCAATATCCTTCAGCTCCTAAAGAGTCAATTACTCTCCTGATACACCGCATACTCCAGGACCTTGTGTTCCAGATGTGGGAGATGCCCCTCACCATTTCTCCCCATTCCCGGCGACTCAATACCATATACTTGGTACCGGAAAGCCCTGGATTCCGTAAGATGCAGCTTCCACACCACTCATTGGTAGTGGAATCAGCTATGCGTCAAATTAAGAGTTCTAAGACGCACTCCTCCAGTCCCCCGGGCAGAGAGTCGAGAGCCCTCGATGCTTTTGGCCACCGTTGCTTTCAGGCCTCCATAGTTTCAGCTTGCATGAGTTCATACATAACTCTACATGGGTATGTTCCTTAGGGAATTGACTAGGGATCTGGAATCAATGCCTCCTCTTCGCCCAGATGACAAGAGGGCAGACTACCTTACATTACTCAAACATGCCCAAACTTTTTCCAAGTTTGTCAATAGAGCAACCTTTGACTGTTTTGAATGCATTAGCAGAACAACTTCTAGCTGCATAGGTGCCTATAGAATTGCCTGGCTTCAGGCAACAGACCTTGATAAGTGCGCTCAGGAACTGCTGGGAAATATTCCCTGTACAGGAGAGAACCTATTTGGAAAGGATTGGCAAGATAAGGTTTCTCAGAATCTGATAATACCACCCTCAATAGGCTTTCAAAGGCTACTGCCTACCCCAGCAAGAAAACAGCAGCTGCTAAGAAGCCATTACATAAGATATGCCATACTGGGTCAGACCAAGGTCCATCAAGCCCAGTATTCTGTTTCCAACAGTGGCCAATCTAGGTCATACATACCTAGCAGTTTCCCCAAGAGACACGGGTTCCACAATGTTTGCATTGGTTCAAGCATTGATATCCTGGGTCCCTTCTTAATAATGGTTTATGGACCTTTCCTCCAGGAACTTGTCCAAACCTTTTTTAAACCCAGCTACACTAACAGCTTTTACTACATCCTCCGGTAACAAATTCCAGAGTTTGATTACACGTTGAGTGAAAAAATATTTTCTTTTATTAGTCTTAAATAGTTTACCCTGTAGCTTCATTGCATGTCCTAGTCTTTCTATATTCTGATAAGGTAAACAATCGATCTACGTTTACCCATTCCACTCCTTTCATTAATTTATAGACTTCTATCATATCACCCCTCAGCCACCTCTTTTCCAGGATAAAGAGCCCTAACCTTTTTAGCCTGTCTTCATAGGAGTATCCTTCCATCCCCTTTACCATTTTGGTGGCTCTTCTCTGAACCTTTTCTAAAATTGCTATATCCTTTTTAAGATACGGCGACCAGAATTGCACACAATATTCAAGGTGCGGTCTCACCATGGAACGATATAGAGGCATTATAATATCTTTTGTTTTTTTTCCATTCCTTTCCTTATCATACCTAGCATTCTATTTGCTCTCTTGGCCGCCGCTGCACACTGGGCCGAGGGTTTTAACATGGTATCCACAATGACGCCTAAATCTTTTTCCTGGGTGGTGGTTCCTAATGTGGAACCTTGCATCGTGTAACCATAGTTTGGGTTGTTCTTCCCTAGGTGCATAACCTTGCACTTGTCCACATTAAATTTCATCTGCCATTTTGATGCCCAGTCTTCCAATTTATCAAGATCCTCTTGCAATTTTCTACAATCCTCTTGGGTTTTAACAACTTTAAATAGTTTTGTGTCATCTGCAAATTTGATAACCTCACTCGTTATTCCACTTTCCAGGTCATTTATGAATATGTCAAAAAGCAGCAGACCCAGCACAGATCCCTGGGGTACACCACTATTCACCTTTCTCCATTGGGAAAATTGGCCATTTAGCCCTACCCTCTGCTTTCTATCTTTTAACCAGTTCCTGATCCACAATAGTACACTGCCTCCTATCCCATGACTCTTTAGTTTTGCCAAAAGTCTCTGATGAGGGACCTTGTCAAAGGCTTTCTGAAAGTCCAGATACACAATATCAACCGACTCACCTTTGTCCACCTGATTATTCACTCCTTCAAAAAAACATAACAGATTAGTAAGACAAGATCTTCCTTGTCTAAAGCCATGTTGGCTGCCTCCCATTAGGTCATGACTATCTACATGCTGAGTAATTTTGTTCTTTATGATGGTTTCTACCATTTTTCCCGGTACTGATGTCAGGCTCACCGGTCTGTAGTTTCCCGGATCACCCCTGGAACCCTTTTTAAAAATTGGTGTTACATTGGCGATCCTCCAATCTTCAGGTATTAGAGATGATTTTAATGATAAGCATTCTATGGTAAGAAGAAGAAATTCTACTTTTCTTACCCCTCAACTTCTCAATACCAGCCCCAGGCTACCCAGAGGAAGCAACAGTCACCTAAGCAGCAGAAGAAACCACAGGCTCCTAAACCGCAACTAGCAGTGCAGACTCAATCTATGTCTGGCTTTTGACTTCTTTCTAGAGAACATTGCCACCTTTCCTCTGGAGAACCCCCACCCCTTCCAAATAGCAGGCAGACTTTGCCATTATATCCACAGGTAAATCCAATCACGAGCAGCACAAAGCAACCCCTCGGGCAAAAGGTTCACTAAGCCCTAATATAATAAACACCAAGAGGGTGAACTCAAAGAAAATACTTCCCTCCTTCAAAGTGAAAAGATTTTTTGTCGGACCAAAGGTCCCATAACCGAAGCTACCATTTATCAAAGCTGCAATTATTGGCGAATCTTGACAAGTATTCCAACGAAAGGTGTCCAAGACTACACAGTCTTGCGTTTCGGGTTCCAATTTTCCAAGGACCCTGCTTCAGGTCAAATTTGTCACCTCCTGGAAAGAATGCCAAAATTGATTCCACTGGGGGAAGCCACTTTAAAGACCGGTGTCTGACGTAATAGGGCTAGTCACATGACCACTTTGCGGCCAATCCAGGGTGAGAAGTACTAAAAACTCCTGCCACCAAAGCCGGACGTCACAGAAGGCTGTGCCAGTCTTATTCCAAGTTTAGACCTTTAGAAGCAATGGTATTAAGCTTAAAAATCCAGCGTTGTTCAATATTTTGTAATTTCCATATCCTATTGCCCCCCCCAAGGGAGGAGGTGGTACCCAATCAATAGCCCTCCAAGAAAACGGCTCAAAGGTATGGTTATATGCAATTGCATGTTGGACCTATGGTGCCTTAAGAACCCGGTACGAATCCTTGATGCATGTTCTGCTAGGCGAATCCGAAGGGAATGAGTAGTGCAGTCAACATAACTTTCCCCTAGTAAAAGCTACATACAGTCATTTACGAAAACAGTCATGGACCGAAAGCATCCTCCAATGTCTATATAAAATTGACTTGACTATTTGAATCCGACTGCTATAAGGGAGAACTCCAACAATCTTCTCATTCTCATTAACCTGTTTGGAACTATTCAAAAGCCATTCCTAATGGTTGGATAAAGCACATTTAAATGCCCTCCGAATTATGCATTTCGGGTAGCCCTGTGCCAGTAAATGCTGGCTTAAATCACAAGCCTGCAATTTAAAATCAGTAGTAGAATAACAAATTCTTCTTAATCTCAAGAATTGGCCGAATGGGGGACCTCTTTTTAACGTTGGCGGGTGGAAACTGGAGTAGGACAAAAGCGTATTGCGCTGAACTGATTTCCTGAAAAGAGAAGTTGATAGTGTCCAGTCATGTAAAGAGACTCGGACATCCAAAAAATCCTGATACCTCACATTTCCATAAAAAGAAAATGTCATACAAAAATCTTTTCCATAAAACCACTTCTCCAAACCATTCTGAAGCATATACAATACGCTGTTCAAAGTCCGCCATAAATAAAGTAGCCACTGATGGAGCAACCGTAGCCTCCATTGCAATACCAAAAACATGTAGGTAAAAGGAATTATCATACAAAAAGTAATTCCTCTCTAGTACCAGCCGCAATAAGGACAACACAAAATGTTGTGGTAAGCAGTCGAGCAACGGAAGTAGTAACTGTGAAATCACTTGAAGTGCCTGAGACTGGGATATGTTTGAGTAAAGGGCCACAACTTCCAGTGTCGCCAACCAAACAGGGGTAGAAGGTAAATCAATTGTTTGTAGCATCGACAGAAAATGCGAAGTGTCCCGAATGAACGAAGGGACTTGAGAAGCTAGAGGTTGTAGAAATACATCACTAAATTTAAATAAAGGTTCCAAAACCGACCCACAACACGAGACTATTGGGCGGCCAGGGGGACATTGTAAAGATTTATGAATTTTTGGTATGGTGTAAAACACCGGAATTCAAGGCTGATCTTGTATTAAGAAACGACATTCTCGTCGAGTGATCCAACCTTCAGCTTGACCATGATGACATAATTCGCTGACCTCAGACAAAAGGAGGGGAGTAGGGTCTTCAGTAAGAAGTCGATAATATCGACTATCTAACAATTGAGAGACAAAATCGTGAAATGATAATCTTGATAGGACAGTAAAACTATGGCTCCTCCTTTATCAGCCGTCCTAATAACCACATTCTGATCCTTCATTAATTCTTGTAACGTCAATTTGTGTGCTCTAGACATATAGCGTGATTTCATTGACACTTGTTCCATTCGATCCAAATCAGCTAAAATCAAACAATGAAATGTAAAAATAACTGAATCCACAGGGCCAGAGGGACCCAATTGGATGGTTTGGAAAGAACAGAATCATCACAAACTAATTTATCAGAAAAAAATAAATATACTTGAAGTTTCTGAAAAAACTTATGTAAGGCTAAAAGCACTGCAAAAGAATCATAAGGTATGTAGGTACAAAAGTCAAACCCAAAGATACAACCTTCAATTGATCTGATGTTGGAGGTCTTCCACTGAGGTTGAAAACTGATGTTTCGTCTTTGTTGAGTCGTGGGACCCCTCCATTGGCCCTGCTGGTAACGGGGACGGGTTGACCCCTGGTACCGCCATCATGAAAATCCCGCTGTACACTCATGTCTGAAGAGAGATCCGAGTCATGGCTTCCAGTAACACCTACTTGTTGGAATGGTAAAGATTTGATCTTAGTCTTAGCTTTTTGGTAACCTTTTATTTCCTGTGGTTTCTCACCTTCTGAATCCGTGGACATACCAGAGGCCTCACAAAAGGAGACTTTCTTTATAGGAGGCTGGTCAGTCTTAGACATCCAGGAATAAACTTGATCATTTTGATAGTCACTCTGATCTCATTTGAATTTCTTAAATTGTCCCGAACTTGTGATAGCTTAGCCTCCATTTCCCCTAGTAAAAGTTACACACAGTCGTTTACGAAAACAGTCATGGACCGAAAGCGTCCTCCAATGTCTATGTAAAATTGAATTCACTATTTGAATCCGACTGCTATAAGGGACGCTTTCGGTCCATGACTGTTTTCGTAAACGACTGTGTATAGCTTTTACTAGGGGAAGAATCTCCATGATATGCTACTTCATACTACTTTTAAGACCCAATCGGCTGTTGACCTTGGTGGTCATTCCCCCTGTGGTCACTGTTCTTATTGTTCAGGGTCTTTGGTTGGTACTCTTTGGACTGATCCGTCCATTAAAAAATCGTGGCTTTTTCAACAATCCACTACCTGTGAAACTTCATTTGTAGTGTATTTGATTTGTTGTCCATGTGGCCTTAGTTATGTTGGTCGCACTACTTGTTCCCTTCGGATTCGCCTAGCAGAACATGCATCAAGGATTCGTACGGGGGTTCTTACGGCACCATTGGTCCAACATGCAATTGCATATAACCATACCTTTGAGCCGTTTTCTTGGAGGGCTATTGATTGGGTACCTCCTTCTCCCTTGGGGGGCAATAGGATATGGAAATTTAAAAATACTGAACAACGCTGGATTTTTAGGCTTAATACCATTGCTCCTAAAGGTCTAAACTTGGAATTAGACTGGCACAGCCTTCTGTGACGTCCGGGTTTGGTAGCGGGAGTTTTTAGTACTTCTCGCCCCGGATTGGCCGTATAGTGGTCATGTGACTAGCCCTATTACGTCAGACGCCGGTCTTTAAAGTAGCTTCCCACAGTGGAATCAATTTTGGTATTCTTTCCAGGAGGTGACAAATTTGACCTGAAGCAGGGTCCTTGGAAAATTGGAACCCGAAACGCAAGACTGTGTAGTCTTGGACACCTTTCATTGGAATACTTATTGTCAAAATTCGCCAATAATTGCAGCTAAGTAAATTTCTCTTTTGGCCATGCAAATGGTGTGGCTTTAATTTGTGATTGCTGCTTGTGATTAAAATGGACTTTTGGTTTCCTTTACCGTAGCTTTGATAAATGGTAGCTTCGGTTATGGGACCTTTGGTCCGACAAAAAATCTTTTCACTTTGAAGGAGGGAAGTATTTTCTTTGAGTTCACCCTTTTGGTGTTTATTATATCCACAAGTGGCATCTCATAACCTCAAAGCAGTGGACACTAACCATAGTGAGAGAGGGGTGCAAGCTTCGTCTACAAAGCATACCCCCCACCACTCTAGTAGGGAAATATCATTCACAACCCCCACTCACTGCTCTCCTCCAGCAAGAGATCACCTCTCTTCTGTTGAGTGTGCCATAGAAGAGGTTCCAACATCCCAGAGGGGAATGGGGTTCTATTCTCTGTACTTTCTCATTCCAAAAAAGAACAGAGGATGCAGACCCATTTTAGATCTCAGAAACCTCAACAAGTTTCTAGTTCAAGAGAAATTCAAGATGATTTCACTAGAAACCCTTCTTCCATATCTCCAGAGTAAGGACTGGCTCTGTTCTCTAGATCTCAAAAGAAGCGTATACCCATATCCTCATTCATCCAGAACACAGGAGGTATCTACACTTCATTTTCCCAGGAAATCACTATCAATATAGAGTCCTTCCATTCAGGCTCGCCTCTGCCCCAAGAGTCTTCACAAAGTGTATGGCGGTCATAGCTACATATCTAAGGACTCTCAGAATATTCATCTTCCCTTACTTAAATGACTGGCTAAGGGCAGCCACGTCTCATGAAGTTCACCTATCCCTCCCTTCATACAATTCAAGTACTACAGGATCTAGGATTTTGTGATAAATCTTTCAAAATCCCATCTAGTTCCTACTCAAATACTGGAAGTCATAGGGGCTGTTCTAGATACTCGACAGTTAAGGGACTTTCTACCCCAGGACCGTTGTGCCCGCTGTCGTCAGCACTCCCTGGTGGCCAGTGACTATAAGGGTAGGCTGAGCATTTTTATTGTTTCAAGGAGGAATGGGCTCTTTAAGGCCAAGTGCAGGTTGGTCTTTGTAGTCCAGCTCCTTGTATGAACAAACTGTATAAGCCAAATAAAGGGTATTAAGGCTTTTATTTCTCCTTTAACGCAAAGGCTCAATAAGGCACAGAAATAAAGAAAGTCCTTTCTTTCAGGGTTCCAGCAAACATAAGCAAGAAGAAAAAACTGTTACAAGTTTCACCATTGATTGGAGAGATTAACTGAAAGATTCTCTTACTTCAGAGCAACTTAAATAAGCAAAACAATTCTCTGGCACTTAGCAGAAAACATGAGGATTCTCAAAGCAAAAAGGTCTGTTCAATTCACAGTTCTGCTAATGACTCAAGGCTGCTAGCAATACACAAGGTATCCACAATAAATTCATCTGGAGGCATGGGAATAGGATTCTCTAGGTCTATTTCCATGGACTCTGGGTCACTGGCCTCGCCCTCTGAATTGGATGTCTCCCTTGCTGCTATACTTTCCCAGACTCTATCTCTGTTTGCTTGTTTCCAATAGGGCTGTTCTAAGGCTCCCAAACGAACATGGCCTGTTCTTCTGCCCTTAAATACTGGTTTGTAAAGCTCTGATTTGTTTCCTTTTCTCCTGCACTGAGCATCTGTTTCACCAGAGCTTCTAGGAGATAAAACTTACTTTTATAAATGAAGTGGCACCATACCTGGGCTTCCTCCTGTAGCCGGTATAACTGGAGTTTTCTCTCTGAGGCACCTCTCTCTGGAGACAGGCTTTCTCTTGGAACCTTCTGAGCAGTGCTTTACCTTTCTGTAGTTCAGGAAAACCTGGTGAGGAATCCGGATTTCCTTGCTTCTGGGTAAAGGTAGCTCTGCTATCAGAACCTTTCCTTCTTGTACCTCTTAATCCTAGTTCAGACTCCTCCGGTGAGCGTAGGCCCCTCTCAAAGCATGGCTTTCTCCTCCCAAGCTCTTTGCCTCTGTGGTCCTCTGCTACAGAGTCTCTCTCCAGACTGACTCTCCTCAAGCTGTCTTTCTTTCTGACTTTCTCTGCTCCTTTTCCAGCACTTACTGTTCTGGGCGTTCTGCTTGACCCAGCTATGCTGCTTGGGCTGGAGGTGTCACTCCTTCCGTCTGAAGTGCTTCTCCTGGCAGTCTCTCTCTGGACTGTCCCTCTCTGGACTGCTTTCCTCCAGACTGCTTCCCTCTGGACCGGTTCCCTCTGAACTGGTTCCTTCTCCTGGCCTGCTTTCCTCTGGACTGGTTCCTCCTGCTGGCCTGCTTTCCTCTGGACTGCCTTTCTCTTATAAAGGCATTCTACCTTTGAGTTTCCCGGGCTTGTCGTCAGGTGCAGCTGATTAGCCCTTACATAATCAGTGGGTGGGTGTGTTAACTCAGCCTCAGTAGATTTGCTCCTGCTCCCTCTAGCTGGGTTGGAAGGTAATTGCATCCTCTGCACATCAACAGCTCTGTTAAAGACAGGGTTTTTTCCTAAGTCTGCACTCTCAGTAGCTTCAGCTTCATGACACCGCCTAGTACAGATAACATCTCAAGTAAGGTTCAAAAACAATTTCTCGGCCAGGGAGATGCTACAACTATTAGGCCATATGACACTATGGTTCATGTAGTGCCATATGCTCATCTTCACATGCAGACAACTCAATGGGCTCTTGCTTTCCAGTGGAAACAGGCCTTTCGGACCCTCACAGAAAAGATCAAAGTCATAGACATTCTAATGAACTCCCTGCTTTGGTGGTCTACCCTGGGAAATCTCCTCGTAGAGTCACCTTTTCAGATGCCTCCACATCAATGCATCCTGACAACAGATGCCTCCAAACTGGGTTGGGGAGGCCACTTGGACTCTCTCTCCACTCAAGGCCTCTGGACAGAGCAGGAGTCACAGCTCCAGATAAATTTGCTAGAGCTTTGTGCAATCTTCATTGCCCTCAAAGTATCCCACTGAAAACCCCAATTCCCTCAAAGTATTCCAACAACAACTTCAGGCTCACAGAGTTCTGGTCCAAACAATCAGGTAGCTATGTTCTACATGAATAAGCAGGGAGGAATGGGCTCTTGGGCCCTCTGCAAGGAGGCTCTTCATCTTTGATCCTTTGCAATTGCTCACCAGATGCATCTCCAAGCAGTATATCAGCCAGGACACCAAAATGTCTTAGCAGACATATTGAGTCAGATCCTCCTGCCGCACAAGTGGTTTTATCCATCAGGAGACAATCTCTTACATCTTTCAGACCTGGGGAACTCCACAGATAGACCTTTTTGCCATTCCACAGAATGCCAAGCTACCTCATTTTTGTACCAGAACCCCAATGCCCAGTTGTCAGCAGGTTGATGCTTTCCACCTTCACTGGGGTCAGGATTTCCTGTATGCCTTTCCTCCCATACCCCTGATTCCCAAAATGCTTTTCAAGCTTCAAGCTTACAGGGGCTACATGATCCTAATAGCTCCATGCTGGCCATGCCAACTGTGGTTTCCTCTCCTGCTATGTCTGTCACAGACTCACTCTCTCAATCTCAGATCAGCTCCCAACCTTCTCTCACAGGAGGAGGGGACGCTGCTCCATCCCAACCTGCAGTCTCTCCATCTCATGTCTTGGCTGCTGAAAGCAGAGTCTTGCAAGGTCTCAACCTTTCTAAAAAAGTAAAGGCCATCCTACTAGCCTCCAAGAAACCATCTACTAGACATTCCTATGACATTAAGTGGCGTAGATACTCCACTTGCTGTACCCAGAGGGATCTTAACCCCTTCTCAGCTCCGGTGGAGGCTCTCTTTTACTATCTCCCCCATCTTTCGGCCTCTGGTCTTAAGACAAACTCAGTGAGGGTTCACCTCAGTGCAATTGCTGCTTCTCACCATCCTTTGGATGGGCAGCCTATTTCTTTACAACCGCTTGTAACACGTTTCATGAGAGGGCTATTATTAACCAAGCCCACATCAGTGGCATAGGCTCTTAATATTGTGTTAGGTCAGCTCCTTAAACTGCCCTTTAAACCTTTAGCCACAACATCGCTAACGTTTCTCTCTAGGAACGTCATCTTTCTTGTTGCATTCACTTCAGTTAGACGAATCAGTGAGCTCCAAGCCTTGGTGGCTGACCTGCCTTATACACGTTTCCACTGTGACATAAGAACATAAGAACATAAGATATGCCATACTGGGTCAGACCAAAGTCCATCAAGCCCAGTATCCTGTTTCCAACAGTGGCCAATCTAGGTCATACGTACCTAACAGTTTCCCCAAAAGATACAGGTTCCGCAATGCTTGTACTGGGTCAAGCATTGATATCCTGGGTCCCTTCTTAATAATGGTTTATGGACCTTTCCTCCAGGAACTTGTCCAAACCTTTTTTAAACCCAGCTACACTAACAGCCTTTACTACATCCTCCGGTAACAAATTCCAGAGTTTGATTACTGTGACATGTGGGTCCCTCCAGCCCTTTAGAAAGAGCCAAAAAGGAAGAACTAGAAGCAGTGCTGGGTGGTAAACAAAAGCACATGGCTTGTAGTCGCCACGGGAACCAGACACAAGGGGGAGGAACACGCCCTTGCTGCCAGTTAGCTCAAGAGTCACGAGCTGAATTAGAGCACCTGCTAGAAGGAGAAGTCAGACACATAAAGAAGCCTCAGTAGAGAGGAAGGTGCGGTCATTAGGAGCTCCACAAAAAGCTCCATCACAAGCTCAGCTGGGAGTTCAGCTACAAGGCCAGCCAAGG
This sequence comes from Ichthyophis bannanicus, assembly GCA_033557465.1. Taxonomy (NCBI): domain Eukaryota; kingdom Metazoa; phylum Chordata; class Amphibia; order Gymnophiona; family Ichthyophiidae; genus Ichthyophis; species Ichthyophis bannanicus. Next base: position 272,148,548 of record CM066044.1, read on the forward strand.
GTTCCGGTAAGAGGCCAGCCAAGTGAGCAGTTAGCAGATCAGCTAACAGACCAAGAGGAGGACCAGGGAGGGGTCCGAGTTCCAGGCCAAGGCAGAGCTGCAGGCAGAGTCCCAGTCCAGAACTGGGGGAGAGAAACAGTGGCACGCCTAACGGAACGCTCAGTAAGGCAGAGAAAAAGCCCAGAACCAGAGCCAAGTTTAAGGGCAGAGAGAGAGCCATTTATAAAGCTTTATTCCATGGAAGAATATAGCAGAAGCAGGCCCGACTGTCTGCAGTATTGTAAGAATAACCAGGAGAAGAGAAAGCCAGGAAGGCAATTCCAACACTCATTTCACAAACCAGGTTTTGAACCCACAGCTGTTTCAAAAGTTCAAAGAAAACAGTTTGCAAGCAGGCAAAGAGGTAAGCCCAAAGACTGGGTTTTAAATAGGGCTGTTGACAACCAGTGTGATATTAGTTATCCAGAAGGTTGGGACTGTGTTTATAATACCTGTACTGATAATGACCATTTGCAGCAATACCTGATTCAGGAGTATGATATAAATCCCAAGACAGAGAGGAGGGGCATGGCCCCAGAAACGACGTTACAAACATTCTTACCTAACTTCCATGAGGAGCTAATGGAAACGGAGCCAGGGCTAGGAAATGTATCCGAGGAATTGATGGATTGTACGATTACAAGGTCAGATGAAATATATTCCCTGCGCTGAATTTAAGCATTTCAGAAAACTGCAGAAGTTTAAGATAAAAAGCACAGAGCTGTGAGGAACAGAACTGTTTTACTCTAATTGCTGGGAAGCAAATGTTTGGTGCTGAAGTTAAGCTATTTCTGTTGGAGACTTTTATTTTGTCCTTTGCCAGAAGTATATGGTTTTGTTACCTTTGTCTTCCACGCTGAAATCTGCCCGGAAGGGAAATAAATCCTGTTTGCTGAAAACCACTTTGAGTTCACACTACTCTTCATTGGACAGTGAAAAACTATATTTCCCAGGGGGCTTTGCCTCATGAAAAAGTCAAGTAGCTGTTCAGGAAGGATAACAGGTCGCTTAAGCCCTACATGCTTTTGCTGGGGGCACTATAGGCGCAGTTACAAGTTACATTACACGTTGAGTGAAAAAATATTTTCTTTTATTAGTCTTAAATAGTTTACCCTGTAGCTTCATTGCATGTCCCCTAGTCTTTCTATATTCTGATAACGTAAACAATCGATCTATGTTTACCCGTTCCACTCTGTTCATTAATTTATAGACTTCTATCATATCTCCCCTCAGCCGTCTCTTTTCCAGGTTAAAGAGCCCTAACCTTTTTAGCCTTTCTTCATAGGAGTATCTTTCCATCCCCTTTACCATTTTGGTTGCTCTTCTCTGAACCTTTTCTAATAATGCTATATCCTTTTTAAGATACGGCGACCAGAATTGCACACAATATTCAAGGTGCGGTCTCACCATGGAAACGATATAGAGGCATTATAATATCTTTTGTTTTATTTTCCATTCCTTTCCTTATGATACCTAGCATTCTATTTGCTCTCTTGGCCGCCGCTGCACACTGGGCCGAGGGTTTTAACATGTTATCCACAATGATGCCTAAATCTTTTTCCTGGGTGGTGGTTCCTAATGTGGAACCTTGCATTGTGTAACCATAGTTTGGGTTGTTTTTCCCTATGTGCATAACTTTGCACTTGTCCACATTAAATTTCATCTGCCATTTTGATGCCCAGTCTTCCAATTTATCAAGATCCTCTTGCAATTTTCCACAATCCTCTTGAGTTTTAACAACTTTAAATAGTTTTGTGTCATCTGCAAATTTGATAACCTCACTCGTTATTCCACTTTCCAGGTCATTTATGAATATGTCAAAAAGCAGCGGACCCAGCACAGATACCTGGGGTACACCACTATTCACCTTTCTCCATTGGGAAAATTGACCATTTAGCCCAACCCTCTGCTTTCTATCTTTTAAGCAGTTCCTGATCCACAGTAGTACACTGCCTCCTATCCCATGACTCTTTAGTTTTGCCAAAAGTCTCTGATGAGGGACCTTGTCAAAGGCTTTCTATAAGTCAAGATACACTATATCAACTGACTCACCTTTGTCCACCTGTTTATTCACACCTTCAAAAAAACAAAGCAGATTAGTAAGACAAGATCTTCCTTGTCTAAAGCCATGTTGGCTGTCTCCCATTAGGCCATGACTATCTACATGCTGAGTAATTTTATTCTTTATGATGGTTTCTACCATTTTTCCCGGTACTGACGTCAGGCTCACCGGTCTATAGTTTCCCGGATCACCCCTGGAACCCTTTTTAAAAATTGGTGTTACATTAGCTATCCTCCAATCTTCAGGTATTAGAGATGATTTTAATGATAGTTCACAGATTACTAATAGCAGGTCTGCAATCTCATATTTCAGTTCTTTCAACACCCTTGGATGTATATACCATCCGGACCAGGTGATCTGCTACTCTTCAGTTTATCTAATAGTTGTAATACATCTTCCCGATGTATCGATATTTCCTTCAATTCTTCCGCACCTTTAAATACCACTTCAGTCATGGGTAACATCCCTACATCTTCCTCAGTAAAGACCGAAACAAAGAATTCATTCAGTCTCTCCGCTATCGCCTTGTCGCCTCTTAGTGCCCCTTTAACTCCTCTATCATCTAATGGACCAACTGACTCTCTCACAGGTTTTTTGCTACGAATGTACTTGAAAAAATCTTTATTTCGCATTTTTGCTTCCGCAGCAAGCTTCTTCTCAAATTCTCCCTTTGCCTGCTTTATCAATGCCTTGCATTTGACTTGCCAGTGCTTGTGCTGTTTCCAGGTTTCATCGTTTGGCTCTTTTTTCCATTTCCTGAAAGATGCTTTTTCGGCAACAACAGCCTCTCTGACCTCACCTTTAAAACATGCTGGCAGTTTTTTTGAACTTCCTTCCACTTTGATCCAGTTTTTTGGACTTCCTTACATGGTGATCCTTAGGACTCATGCTCATTTCATGCCCAAAGTGGTGTCTCCTTTCCATTTGAATCAGTCAGTCTACCTGTCTGTCTTCTTCCCTAGACCTCATTTCTCTAGGGCAGAGACAACCCTCTATACTCTTGACTGCAAGCGTGCCTTGGCATTCTATATCCAAAGGACAGCTGAGCACCATAAGAGCTCTCAGTTATTCATCTCCTTTGATCCCAGTCACTTGCGGATGCCAGTATCCAAATGTACTCTATCTAAATGGATAGCAGATTGCATCTCATTTGAACATAAGAACATAAGATATGCCATACTGGGTCAGACCAAGGTCCATCAAGCCCAGTATCCTGTTTCCAACAGTGGTCAGTCTAGGTCATACGTACCTAGCAGAACTATCCACTGAAGTTCATGCCACTGCTCATAATGTTCGTGCCATGGCTGCCTGCACAGCAAACCTACTCTCTGTAGCTATTGACAAAATCTGCAAAGCAGCTACCTGGTCTTAATCTTTATTTCATTTCTTGATATACCGCTTATGAAAGCACATCAGAGTGGTTTACAGAGTGCAAAAATCAGACTGCCAGACAAGGAAAAGAACGCCATAAATTTGACAGGAAAGAAGAGAGACAAGAGGACAGGAAGGAGAAGGAGATGGGGGAGAGAGAGAGAACAAAGGGATAGAGTACGGGAGAAGAGGGGCTACAAGAGACAGGAGGATCCTCAGCCAGGGATGGAAGTAAGGGGGAGATTAAAGGCAGTGCAGAAGAGATGGGTCTTTAGCAGTGATTTGAATTTAGAAAAGGAAAGTTCAAGCTGGAGGTCAAGGGGGAGAAAGTTCAGAGTTTGGGACTGAGGAAGAAAAAGCAGAGTTTTGGGTGCACTCTAGATGGGCCAGAGAGGGGGAGGGGAGAGACATATGATTTGCATGAATATGAAAGTGAACCAGGTTTGAGAGGTACTGAGGTGAACCAGAGTGTATGGCTTAGTGAACAAAAGTTATGACCTGGAACTGGATCTTGTAGGCGACGGGAAGCCAATGGCGGTGAATAAGTAGGGGCGTGACATGATCCGTGCGTGAGGTGTGTATGACAATATGGGCTGCTATGTTCTGTAGTAACTGGAGTCTACGGAGTTTGTATTGGGGAAGTCCGGCAAGGGCAATGTTATCAATCCTGCTCATAACTAGGGAAAGAAGAAGAGTAATCAGGGAAGAGTTGGCCAGGAAGGGATGGATAATGCGGGTTTGGCGTAAGGAGCAGGAGGAGCGGTGGATTATGGAGGACAAGTGTTCGTGAAATGAAAGGGCTGAATCTAGGGTAATGCCTAAGTAGCGCAGTGTGGGGACCAGAGGGATAGGGGAGGAGGAAAGAGAGGGAGCTAGGGAGGGAGTCGGACTACCAAAAGTGAACCAGATGGCCTGGGGTTTTGCCAGATTGAGGTGGAGGAAATTCAAGGAGAACCAGGAATGAATACTGGAAAGACACTTGTTGAGAGGGGTGATATCTGGGTCAGTGGGGTCAGTGTGGTGAAGCAGAATGATGTCGTCTGTGTAGTAAAGCACAGTTACTTACCTGCAACAGGTGATCTCTGGGAACAGCAGGAATAAGTCTTCACATATGGGTATCGTCGGTACCGATGGAGCCTGCGAAGGAACGCTCCCCAGCGTCCAGTGAGAAAGCCTTTGGGAGCATCCCACAGCGCCTGCGCGCTGCCTTCCCGCCTTTCCCAACCGCCTCTCTCCAGTTTGAGTTTTAAAGCTGAGACAAAGAGAGAGAGAGGAAAGGAAAGATAGATAGAGAGATACAACTCCTAGGGGAGGTGGGTGGGTTGTGAAGACTTATTCCTGCTGTTCCCAGAGATCACCTGTTACAGGTAAGTAACTGTGCTATCTCCAGGAACAACCAGGAATGAGTCTTCACATATGGGGACTCCCTAGCTGCAGATGCCAGGGAGAGACCCCATGATTGTGTGCCCTTGCAGAGGGCTCTACTTCCCCCCATGGATCTCTGGCATCCGACCAGGGTAGGTGGGTAGGAGTTGATAAGGAATGGAACAGGTGTTTGAGGACAGCCTGACCAAATGAGGCATCCCGGCGGGAGTCCTTGTCCAAACAGTAATGGGCTGTGAAGGTATGAACCGAGGCCCAGGTGGCCGCTCGACAAATTTGGTCGATGGACACAGAGTTTAGATGAACCATTGAGGCTGCCATGGCTCTCACATTATGAGCTGTGACATGGCCCTCCAGAGAAATGTTCCTACTCTGGTAGGCGAAAGAAATACACTGAGCAATCCAGTTGGACAGTGTTCTCTTAGAGACTGGAAGTCCTAAATGAGAAGGATCAAAAGCAACAAAGAGTTGAGAAGACTTTCTATGTTGCTGTGTTCTTTGTAAGTAGAAAGCGAGAGCTCTCTTACAATCCAAGGTATGAAGATTCCTCTCTGCATTTGATGCATGAGGTCCTGGAAAAAAGACAGGTAAATATACCTCCTGGTTCAGATGAAAAGGCGAGACCACTTTAGGCATAAAGTGTGGATTGGTCCTGAGGACTACCTTATCATGATGGAACCTTGTATAAGGTGGATTAGCCACCAAAGCTTGCAACTCACTGATGCGGCGTGCTGAGGTGACTGCAATGAGAAAAACAACTTTCCAAGAAAGAAATTTCAAGGAGGTGGTGGCTAAAGGTTCAAAGGGTGGCTTCATAAGCTTGCAAAGAACCAGGTTTAAGTCCCATGCCACTGGAGGTGGTCTAATGGGAGGTTTAGTTAAAAGAAGGCCTCTCATGAATCTTGCTATAAGAGGGTGAGAGGAAATAGGTTGTCCATTGAAAGGCTTGAGGGACGCTGCAATAGCACTCAAAAGGACTCTTACTGAATTTGTTTTCAGGCCTGCATGGGATAGATGCAGGAGATACTCTAGTAGAGAATTCAGAGGTATTGCAAGAGGATTTAGACCCTTTTCTGAACACCAAATGGTAAATCTTTTCCATTTGAAAGCATAGGAACATCTAGTAGAAGGCTTCCTAGAGGCATGAATAACATCTCTGACTTGCTGAGAGAGAGATGAAAATCTTGAAGGTCTAGGCCCTCAGCAACCAAGCCCTGAGATGGAGCGACTGGGGGTTTGGGTGCCACAACGTTCCCTCTTCCTGGGACAGAAGGTCTGGTGAAGAGCCCAAGTCCAGGGAAGGAGCTTGAGAGAGATGCAGAAGTAGAGGGTACCACACTTGGCGTGGCCAATGTGGTGCTATGAGGATCATGGTCCCTCGATCTTTCTGAAGCTTGAATAGTGTTTTGGGAATTAGGGGAATTGTTGGAAAGGCATAAAGGAAGTCCTGACCCCAGTGAAGGAGGAAGGCATCCTTGGCCTGAACTCCCTGACACGGAATTCTGGAACAGAACCGGGGAAGTTTGGCATTCCACGGACTTGCAAAGAGGTCTATGTCCGGGGTTCCCCAAATTCGAAAAATCCTGGCTACCTGGTCCATGTGGAGGGACCACTCGTGTGGGAGCAGAACTCGACTGAGTCTGTCCGCCCAAGAGTTTTGAATGCCTGGAAGATATACTGCCAGAAGATGGATGTGATGCTTTCTGGCGAAGGCCCACAGTCGCAAAGCTTCATTGCAAAGTGACAGAGAGCCAGTCCCGCCCTGCTTGTTTACATAGAACATGGCTACTTGGTTGTCCATATGGATGAGGACTGTCCTGTAGCTGAGCAGCGAATGGAATACTCTGAGAGCTAAGAATATTGCTCTGAGTTCCAAGAGATTGATATGCAGAGAAGTCTCCTTTGGAGACCAGATGCCATGGGTGGAGAGATCCTGCAGATGAGCTCCCCAACCCACTGGAGAAGCATCTGTTGTCAGAGTTGCTTGGGGTAGCGACTGCTGAAAAGGGGACCCCAGCAACAGATTTGGAGGGGACTTCCACCACTGGAGAGACCAAAATAGGCGACTGGAGTTTGCTATTTTGTCTGACAGGCAACCTGATGCCTGAGTCCATTGGGTGGACAAAGTCCATTGAGCTGCCCTCATGTGAAGGCGAGCATATGGAAACACATGCACAGTGGATGCCAGGTGGCCTAATAGTTGTAACATCTCTTGAGCAGTTAAATGGGACTTTAACTGTATCTGGGAGGCTAACTGCTCCAAGCGTCGGCAACGGGCCTGAGGAAGATAGGCCCTTGCAGTTGTGGTATCCAGCAAGGCCCCTATAAACTCCAGGGACTGAGTAGGGGTGAGATGGGATTTTGGGATGTTTATTACCAGTCCCAAATACTGAAGGATACGTATTGTGCAGGTTAGACAAATCTGGGCCTCTGACTGGGATGGAGCTCGAATGAGCCAGTCGTCCAGATATGGGAAAACGAATATTCCTAGAGTGCGTAGAAATGCAGCTACTACTGCCATGCATTTTGTGAACACCCTTGGTGCAGAGGCCAGACCGAAAGGAAGCACCCTGTATTGGTAGTGCTTTCCTTGAAAAAGGAACCAAAGGAACCTTCTGTGTGTTGGATGGATGAGGACATGGGTGTACGCATCCTTGAGATCTAGAGAACAAAGCCAATCCTGACTCTGAAGGTATGGAAGCAGAGTACCGAGAGAAATCATCTTGAATTTCTCTTTGAATAGAAACTTTTTCAATTCTCTGAGATCTAAAATGGGTCTGTAGCCCCCTGTTTTCTTTGGAATAAGAAAATAAGGGGAGTAGAACCCTGAGCCCTGTTGAAGAAGGGGTACTTCTTCTATTGCCCCTTGGGCAAGAAGGGTAGCAATCTCCTGACCCAGAAGGTTGAGGAGAGATGTTGGAGAATTAAACTGTTTCACCATGGTGTGGGGAGGAAGGTTTAAGAAATGAAGCTTGTACCCTTCCTTTATAATGCACCTATGGCAATAGCCGAGGCTCTACTTACACACTCAAAAGAGTAAAAGGCTGCACGGTTGGAAAATTTGGAAACATCTTGGGCATGTTTAAGCCAAGTGAGAAATTCCTGCCTTTTATCTTCTGAAATAAAAGGGGCTAAAGTCTTCAGATGATCTGTGACTTCTTTTAGAAACATCCCCATATAGAGACTATAGGAGTTGATTCTGGCAGCAAGCATATTAGCCTGGAAAACCCTTCTGCCAAAAGCATCAAGGGTTCTGCATTCACATCCTGGAGGATTAGATGAGTGTCTCTTTGCACTCTTTATTTTCCTCATGGCAGACTCTACCACAATAGAGTGGTGAGGAAGCTGAGACTTATGAAAGCCAGGACAAGGAGGGACACGGTACATGGTGTCTAACCTACGAGAATGAGGAGAGGTAGTAAGAGGAGTCTCCCACATGCTAAACATGAGATCATAGAGAATTTCATGAATAGGTAAGGTGGCTGCTTCTTTAGGAGCTTTAGGGTATTGCAAAATATCTAATTTGCTTGGCTCTAGGCTCTGACTCAGGGGCCACTGTAATGGAGAGGGCCCTAGCCACTTCCCTAATGAAGTCTTGAAAAGACAAGTCTTCTGGAGGAGACATTCTTCGTTTTGGAGAATCAGACTCCTGAGGAAGAAGTACCGGTGCCTCGATAGAAGCCTCCGACTCATCAGAGTCTTCGGAGGAATCGAAGTATCGCCTGTCTGGATGCTCCTGTAAAGCCCGATACGCGTACCGAGTGGGATCGACATCGGGAGTAAGCGGTACCGGTTCGGTACCGATGGGCATCATAGGACAGGGTACTGTTGCAGTCGACACTGAAGCCGATGTCGATGCAATCGGTACCGGAACCGGAAATGATGCCGGTGCCGGTGCCGGAGTCGGTACCGGCAATGGAGATTGTTGTGATACTTAAGGCGTCAAAGCCTGCATAAACGCCGTTAGGGTGCGCTGCGTGGACAGAATTTTCTGATCCATCGACGCCAACAGAGTCTGGATGTCGGTACCGGTGGAGGCCACCGGTACCCCAGAACACGGCAACAGGGATCGGTCGAGGCTGAGCCATCGATGTCAACCTGTGACCCCATAGATAATGCTTTGGAAGCCGGAACTTCCTGCCGGGGTAATTTTGCCGGTGCGGATTCCTCGAGGACAAGCCCGGAGGCATCTCGATGCTTAGAGGGAGATTTGCCCTTCGAGGACCGGCTAGATTTATGTTTGGTTACCGGAGATCCATGGGAGGAAGAAGCAGCCCTGGAAGACATCGATGCCACCGAGGCTGCATCAGAGGGAAACAGGGTACTGAGCTTGGCTGCTCGGTTCTGCCGACCTCTTTTAGACATCATGGTACAGGACACACAATCCGTGATGGAATGGTCAGGACACAAACTTTTAGACAGCAATCATGGGTGTCGGTGACAGAAATAGTACCGCCACACTTCGTGCACTTTTTAAACCCGGAAGCGGGCTTCTCCATGAGGAGAAAAATGTTCAGGCCTAAGGCCCAAACCGCAAATGTACAGTTGGAGAAAGAAAAGGGGGGGTTTTTGTATAAGAAAGAAAAGAAAAGACCGGCGGTACCGGTCTGACGTCGAAGAAGGCAGACGCGACACAGAAAAATAAAGAAAAAAATAAAGAATTCTTCTGCGGTGACAGGAACACGACCTGCTGGCTCACCGGAAAAGAAGAACTGGAGAGAGGCGGTTGGGAAAGGCGGGAAGGCAGCGTGCAGGTGCTGTGGGATGCTCCCAAAAGCTTTCTTACTGGACGCTGGGGAGCGTTCCCGCGCAGGCTCCGTCGGTACCGACGATACCCATATGTGAAGACTCATGCCTGCTTGTTCCTGGAGATTAAGTAAAGACGCAGTGCTGTTGGATCAGAAGGATAAGAGGGGCGAGGAAGACATTAAATAGGAGAGGGGCAAGGACGGAACCCTGAGGGATACCACAGGACAGGGGGGGTAATGGGCAAAGAAGAGAGGTCAGTGAGAACAGAGAAGGATCTAGATGCTAGAGAGGAACAGAACCACAAAAGGACGGCACCACCGATCCCAGCTTCAGAAAAGCTAGTGAGAAGTGTAGTGTGATCAACGAGATCGAAGGCAGAGGAAAGATCCAGAGAGACCGCAATAAAGTAGAGCCCCCGACCGTGAGAGGCGTGAAGCTCTTTAAGGAAGGAAAGAAGAATAGTTTTGGTGCTCTGTCCGGGCCGGAAACAAGATTGACAGGGGTGCAGAGTGAAAGCGGTGTCGAGGTGGGAGGAAAACTGGGTGAAAATGAGTTTCTCCAAGAGTTTAGAGAGAAAAGGGAGATTGGAAATGGGGCACCAGGGAAGGTTTTTTGAGAATGGGAGGAATTATGGCATGCTTCCACGGAGCGGAAAAAAGACCTGAAGACAAACTGGAATTAAAGATGGCAAGAATGAAGGGGAGGAGGGCAAGGGAAGGTTCATCGAGCCAACTGGAGGGGATGGGGTCAAGCAGGCAGGTGGTTTTGTGGAAAGAGGAGAGTAGTTTAGTCAGCTCAGTGAGAGAAACAGGGTGAAGGAAAAGCCAATGATGAGAGGGGGAAGGATTCTCAGGGGATGGAACGGGAGGAGAGGGAAGCTAGGCCGGGGAAGGAGGAGGGGGGAGGGAGGTGGGGACAAACAGGGAACATAGAGCGGAGAGCCTGCACCTTTTCACTGAAATAGGTTGCTAGGAAGGCAGGATCGGGTGGGGGGGGGGCAACAGGGAGAGCTGAGGGGAGGGGAAGTATGGGGAGCCAACAGGGAATGGAGAACAGAGTAGAGCTGGCGGGAGGAGTTGGAAGAAGAAGACATGAGGTTGGTGTAATAGGCACATTTGGCAGCATGTGTAAGGGAACAGTAGAGGGAGTGGCAATAGCAGAATTGGATTCAGGAGTCTTTAGAAGGGTGCTTGTGCCATAGATGTTTGGTGCAACGAAGGCAGGAACGGTGCACGTGGAGGCCAGGATGGAACCAGGGATGGCAGTTAGGTTGACGGAGGCAGGGGGCAGGACGACGCAGGGCGCGTGTATCGAGAGTGGAGAGCAAGGTGAAATTCTAGACCTGGACTTGATGGTCAGGAGGAAGAGAGTGGAAGTCAGGCATGAAAAGGGTGTCCACAGAAGGGAACAGCTGGAAGGTAGTGGGTGTGATCCGACAAGAGGATGTATGAGGGGGGGCATTGTCTGGAGGGGAGCAAAGAGGAGGGGAAGCTCAGAGATGGTCTGACCAGGGGACTGGAAAAGCGGATAAAACAGAGGGAGTGAGAGGGGCGGCAAGAGGTGAGATCACAAGATCAAGGGTGTGACCAGCAGAGTGGGTGGGAAAAGGAACATGTTGATGGAGGAATAAGTAAGAGAGGAAAGTAAGGAAGGAGGTATCACGAGGGCTAGAGGGGGAATCAGGGTACACATTGAAATCTCCGACAAACACGATATGGGAATAGAGAAGGGAGGCCTCGGAAAGGGTGAGGAGGAGAGAATCCCAGAAGTAAAGCTGAAGAGCGGTGGGGGGGATAGATAAGAAGGAAGTGGATGGGGGGAGGAGTCAAGATGAAGAAGGAGGGATTTAGGATAATACAGAGCAGGAGAAGAAAATTTGCGAATAGGGAGAGAGAACGAAAGATGGCCGCGACACCCCCCCCCCCCTTTCTGGACCGACCACGGTGAGGGGTAGCAAGGGCGGAGTATCCTGGGGGGAGGCAGTGGTTAAGAAGCAGTTCTTTGCCCTCATGGAGCCACGTCTCTGTGAGAAAGAAGAGATCAAAGGAATGCTGTAAGACAAGGTCATGGAATGAAATTGCTTTAGAGCAGAGCCAGTGACAATTGAGAAGGGCCAGTGCAGGAAGGGGATGAAAGGGGGGGGGGGGAGAAGGATGAATGAGGAGGATGGGTAGGTGGGGATGGACAGCAGAGGAGACTGGCAGGAGATTGCATAGGGGGAAGGTATGAACAAGGTGGGTTGACCTGGGCGTCAGCCCCAGTGAACAGGAATAGAAGCCATGGAGGAAAGGAAGAGAAGAGGCTGAAGGGGGTGCAAAGGAAAACACACCAGAGGAGACCTTGCCAGGGGGTGAAGCGGGAAAGACCAGTACTCAGAGTTCATAGAGAATGCAGGAGTGGAGAAGGGCACAGAAGGAGTGCCCCAGGAGTCGCCCCAAGAGCGTTTCATGCTCCTTGGGTGTGCGCCGTCACGGCGCAAAAACCCACAGGGGAGTTTATTTTATACAGGGGAGGCAGAGTGTGGAACACAGCTGTGAGTAGACCAGCCGCGTCACTTCCAGGTGAGAGGAAGAGGCAGAGACAGCTGTGGGCAGTACCTGCAAGACCAGAGAGCAGAGGCACAGGTTAGCAGCAGTAGTCAAAGCAAAACCAGCACACCTTTGCTGCACATTACTGTTTGGACTAGGATTCCCAGTGAGATGCTATTTATTTAACCGGTTTTATATACCACTTTATCATTTCAATCAAAGCAGTTTACATTGAAACTTAAACTTGGTAATGTACATTAAACAGGGACATTGATAACATGGATTTTTTTTTTTGAGGCAATGGAGAGTTAAGTGACTTGCCCAAGGCCACAAGGAGTGCTAGTGGGAATCAAACCCTGGTCTCTGGGTTCCCAAGCCAGTGTTCTTAACCATTAGGCTACTCCTCCACTCCATGTTTGGTCAGGTTGTACTCCAACACCTCTTTCAGACTTAGGTCAACTCCTACCCTCCCATGGAATTTTCAATGCCAGAGGTCCATTAAAGATCTATGCCCTCTTGAGGCCTGCTCTTAGGCAAATCTACAGATTTTGGGGACCTTTCTCTGGCATCTGGGAACTAGGGAATCCCATATGTGAAGACTACCTTCAAGCATGTTCCTGGAGATAGCGTAGTTACTCACCTGTAACAGGTGATCTCCAGGAACAGCAGGAATTTAGTTTTCACAACCCACCCTCCTCCCCTAGGAGTTGTATAGTTTCTCTCTCTCTCTCTCTCTCTCTCTCTTCTCTCCTTTAACCTCAGCTACAGACTCAACTGAGGAGGGAGAGTCACAAAGGTGGGAAGGCAGCAGTGCAGGTGCAGTGGGATTCTCTCAAAAACTTTCCTATTGGACATTGGGGAGCGTTCCTGTGTGGTCTCCGTTGGTAACAATGTCATCCATATGTGAAGACTAAATTCCTGGTGGTCCCAGAGGTCACTTGTTACAAGTGTGTAACTAGCTTTATATCACTTCTAGAAGTGCTATAAATGCCCACGACTAAAATGTACTAGTATGCACATAAATTATAGTACATTACAATCTACAGGCATATCTCGTGCGCTCTCCTCATACTCCGCCCATGCCTGTCAACATCTGAATGCACAGGTTCTTACAGACTGATCAGTATTTTATAAAAGAGCATTAACACACAGATGTAGTCACATATGCACCTAAATGACTAACTACCAGCAAAGCAGATGCCTATATTGCAGCTTACAGTACCCGTCACCCAGGAGGGTGATCTTATAACAGGGTACCTGAGATAAGATGTTAAACAGACACCTAGTTTAAGCCTATTTTATAAAGTCACATAGTTGCCTGTGTGTCTTTATAAAATACTCAACCATACATACAATGCAATTAATAGACCAATATATAAAAAACATTTCTACATAAAACAAAAAAGACTCAAAACCTTTCTACAAATGATACAATAAAGATGTTAAAATTATTTATTTTAAATTATTCATTGGTTAATCAAATCTACTTTCATCATTTACAAAACCTAAATATAGGGAGAATTACATAAAGAATAAGAAATTTGCACAAAAAACAAAAACAATCACCAATCTAATACCACATAACATATACACATACTATCCACAATACCCACAAAACTTTCCAAAAGCTTTATATATAGTTCATAATTTATAACCCATAGTACATAAAATCACACATATGAATACATTCAATCTCATAGAATTATTTCACAGCAGTACATATGTTGCACATCCATAAATAATAAATACAAAGTGTATCAATTTGGTAAAATCATCTGCATTCCTCTAACAATGCCTTCTAGCGATGCCCCATGTCTTCTAACAATGCCTGTGCCAACTCTTATCTCATGATGTTTCTAATTTCACTCCATAGCAGCGCAGTAAATAACTTCTATGATTAAGAGGATGACGTTATATAGTCAATGTCTCCAAGACCAAAGAAATCCCACTCGTTCAAGGAAATCTTCAGCAAAAAACACCACTTCAGACTGTAGGTCAGTTTCTTAGGCTGCGTAATCTTTGTTCTTCTAAAGAGGAATATATTGTTCAAGCACGGAAGATGCGTATGAAATTTGAGAATGGGGGTTATCCAGCACATATTACACGTAAAGCTTATAAACGGGCTTCTAATGCCCATCATGAATGGCTTTTTTTACGTTCACAGAAACAAATGTCAGCCTCTTTAAACTGTGTGTTACCTTTTTCTACGCAGGCTAACTATATACTAAATTTGATTCTATCTCATTGGGACATTTTGAAGGTCCATCCGGTATTTGCAAGGTGGAAGGAGGACAACCAGTGGGAGATTGTGATACCTGGGTACAAACTATATTGTAATGATAGAGCTGATCAAATTGGTGGAGGGGTTGCGCTCTATGTTAGAGAGGGCATTGAGTCAGAAAGGATTAAAGTTTTGCAGGAAACAAAATCTGCTGTAGAATCTCTATGGATTGAAATCCAATGTAAAAAGGGGAAGGCGATGGCAGTGGGGGTGTACTATCGACCGCCTGGCCAGAATGAACAAATGGATGATGAAATGCTCAAAGAAATCAAGGAAGCTAACAAAAGTTACAGCGTGGTAATAATAATGGATGATTTCAATTACCCTGGTATCGACTGGGTCAGTGTCACGGCAGGACATGCTAGGGAGATAAAGTTCCTAGATGAAATAAATGACTGCTTCTTGGAGCAGCTGGTTCATGACTTGACCAGAGGGGAAGCCATATTAGACCTAATCCTTAGTGGAACACCAGATCTAGTACAAGAGATAAGGGTGTTGGGACCACTTGGCAATAGTGATCACAGCATGATCACCTTTGATTTAATTAGTGGAGGAGGGATAGTAAGGAAATCCACAGTACTACCTTTTAACTTTCGAAAACTAAAAGGAGCAGTTGCAAAGGTTAAAGACTTACATCAAGCTTGGGTGTTGTTGAAAAATACTATCATGGAAGCCCAGACCAACTGTATTCCACGCTTTAAGAAAAGTGGAAAGAAGTCCAAAAAACTGCCAGCATGATTTAAAGGTGAGGTCAGAGAGGCTGTTGTTGCCACAAAAGCATCTTTCAGGAAATGGAAAAAAGAGCCAAACGACGAAACCTGGAAACAGTATAAGCACTGGCAGGTCAAATGCAAGGTATTGATAAAGCAGGCAAAGGGAGAATTTGAGAAGAAGCTTGCTGCGGAAGCAAAAACGCGAAATAAAGATTTTTTCAAGTACATTCGTAGCAAAAAAACTGTGAGAGAGTCAGTTGGTCCATTAGATGTTAGAGGAGTTAAAGGGGCACTAAGAGGTGACAAGGCGATAGCGGAGAGACTGAATGAATTCTTTGCTTCGGTCTTTACTGAGGAAGATGTAGGGATGTTACCCATGACTGAAGTGGTATTTAAAAGTGCGGAAGAATTGAAGGAAATATCGATACATCTGGAAGATGTATTACAACTATTAGATAAACTGAAAAGTAGCAAATCAGCTGGGCCGGATGGTATACATCCAAGGGTGTTGAAAGAACTGAAATATGAGATTGCGGACCTGCTATTAGTAATCTGTGAACTATCATTAAAATCATCGTTAATACCTGAAGACTGGAGGATCGCCAATGTAACACCAATTTTTAAAAAGGTTTCCAGGGGTGTTCCAGGAAACTACAGACCTGTGAGCCTCACGTCAGTACCGGGAAAAATGGTAGAAACCATCATAAAGAATAAAATTACTCAGCATGTAGATAGTCATGGCCTAATGGGAGACAGCCAACATGGTTTTAGACAAGGAAGATCTTGTCTTACTAATCTGTTATGTTTTTTTGAAAGTGTGAATAAACAGGTGGACAATGGTGAGTTAGTTGATATAGTGTATCTAGAATTTCAGAAAGCCTTTGACAAGGTCCCTCATCAGAGACGTTTGGCAAAACTAAAGAGTCATGGGATAGGAGGCAGTGTACTACTGTGGATCAGGAACTGCTTAAAAGATAGAAAGCAGAGGGTTGGGCTAAATGGCCAATTTTCCCAATGGAGAAAGGTGAATAGTGGTGTACCCCAGGGATCTGAGCTGGGTCCACTGCTTTTTGACATATTCATAAATGACCTGGAAAGAGGAATAACGAGTGAATTTATCAAATTTGCAGATGACACAAAACTATTTAAAGTTGTTAAAACCCAAGAGGATTGTGGAAAATTGCAAGAGGATCTTGATAAATTGGAAGACTGGGCATCAAAATGGCAGATGAAATTTAATGTGGACAAGTGCAAGGTTATGCACCTAGGGAAGAACAACCCAAACTATGGTTACACAATGTAAGGTTCCACATTAGGAACCACCACCCAGGAAAAAGATTTAGGCATCATTGTGGATAACATGTTAAAACCCTCAGCCCAGTGTGCAGTGGCGGCCAAGAGAGCAAATAGAATGCTAGGTATCATAAGGAAAGGAATGGAAAATAAAACAAAAGATATTATAATGCCTCTATACCGTTCCATGGTGAGACCGCACCTTGAATATTGTGTGCAATTCTGGTCGCCGTATCTTAAAAAGGATATAGCGTTATTAGAAAAGGTTCAGAGAAGAGCAACCAAAATGGTAAAGGGGATGGAAGGATACCCCTATGAAGAAAGGCTAAAAAGGTTAGGGCTCTTTAACTTGGAAAAGAGACGGCTGAGGGGAGATATGATAGAAGTCTATAAATTAATGAACGGAGTGGAATGGGTAAACTTAGATCGATTGTTTACGTTATCAGAATATAGAAAGACTAGGGGACATGCAATGAAGCTACAGGGTAAACTATTTAAGACTAATAAAAGAAAATATTTTTTCACTCAACGTGTAATCAAACTCTGGAATTTGTTACTGGAGGATGTAGTAAAGGCTGTTAGTGTAGCTGGGTTTAAAAAAGGTTTGGACAAGTTCCTGGAGGAAAGATCCATAAACCATTATTAAGAAGGGACCCAGGATATCAATGCTTGACCCAGTACAAGCATTGTGGAACCTGTCTCTTTTGGGGAAACTGCTAGGTACGTATGACCTATACTGGCCACTGTTGGAACAGGATACTGGGCTTGATGGACCTTGGTCTGACCCAGTATGGCATATCTTATGTTATGTTCTTACCTCTTTTTCGTTCCATAGAGGACGAAATTTAAGAAATACTCTGGTTCATTCACGGTATATAGATAGTCCAGTATACATAGTAATGATCTGTCCGGTTACATTAGAATTACAGGTATTTATACATCCTATTTTGGGTTTTACACATAAACTCCGTGATTGCACTGATTGTAAATCAGAAGGAGTGATATATGTAGTGATGTGCCCTCGTTCATTATTATATCTTGGTCAAACTTCGCGTCCATTTAAAACAAGGATTATTGAGCATTTATCTGCGATCCGCCGAGGAGTGGAATCGGCACCTTTGGTATCTCATTGGCGACTTATGAATCATTCTTTAAATGACTTACGTTGTTTTGTTTTGGATCGTGTTAGGGGAGCTGAGGGTGGTAATTTTCAACGGTGTTTATGCCATAGGGAACAAGAGTATATTTTTCGTTGGAACAGTTTAGCACTGAATGGGTTAAATTCCCAGATCGAATGGCAGTGGTTCTATTAATTTGATAGGTCCTCCTTTTGCTATAAGAACGCATGTGCCGGCATTTTTTTGAGAAACTTACTCCCTTTTGAGAGCCATTTGCAAGTAGGAGTTTTACCAACTATGTTTTCTGTTTTAGTATTTAATGAGTTTTTCTTATTCGTCTATAATACTTTGCAGCTTATCCTGATGAAGCCGCTGGTTTGGCGAAACTGCAACTCATGATGTGGATCGTGGATTGTATGGAAGATTAAATGTACTGTGTATATCTCAGTAGGATTGCAGCTTTGATGTCATAGTTGATCTCTTGTTTTCATCTTCTCTGGGACCAAAGATGTAATAGACCTCTTGGTAATATGGGTAATGTAGACTTTTTTAATCTGTTTAAGGAAGTTTTTTGTTTTTTTATGTTCTTTCTAATGGTTTTTTCCTTTAGGAGGAAGCATATGGATATTCCCTATTTCTGAAGTGGTGTTTTTTGCTGATTTTTTCCTTGAACGAGTGGGATTTCTTTGGTCTTGGAGACATTGACTGTATAAAGTCTTAATCATAGAAGTTATTTACTGCGCTGCTATGGAGTGAAATTAGAAACATCATGAGATAAGAGTTGGCACAGGCATTGTTAGAAGACATGGGGCATCGCTAGAAGGCATTGTTAGAGGAATGCAGATGATTTTACCAAATTGATACACTTTGTATTTATTATTTATGGATGTGCAACATATGCACTGCTGTGAAATAATTCTATGAGTTTGAATGTATTCATATGTGTGATTTTATGTACTATGGGTTATAAATTATGAACTATATATAAAGGTTTTGGAAAGTTTTGTGGGTATTGTGGATAGTATGTGTATATTTTTTTATTTATTTATTTATTACAGTTTCTTATATACCGCGCTATTTAGAATCAGCGCGGTTTACATCATAACAACAACGACCATAACGACAAACTGTCAGGTTTTACATTGAACAGGAGTACAAACTTGGATAACTGGGTTAACTATATACATAATCTATCTACACTGCAGTGTGAGGGCATTTCTAGATTGGTCTCATACATGGTCTCATACATGGACTGCTCTGCATGCCAGTCTGCCCATTAGGAATGGTTGCAAGGGGATGTCAACCGTAAAGAGAAGCCTCCAGTGTCCAAAGCCCTGAGAGCTGTGTTTGTTTGTTAATGCTCTAAGCTCAGGAAAGGTGTGACGCAGTGCAAAGCTGAATGTTCCTGATTGTCTTTGAGAAACAGTTGTGAGCAGTGCAGAGCTCAGTTTTGGTGCCGTTTCAATAGAAGGAAGGAAGAAATGCTTTTGTTTGTCTAACTACTGAGAAAACCTGGAAAAGAGTTTTTCATCTGCTTGTATGAATTGGACTATTTGTATGGAGTGCTGAGTTTAAGCATACAAGATAGCCAGGTATTTGTTCTGGACTGGAAAGGGAAAAGAAACCTGGTTTAAAAGTTTCTTTCTGTTTGTTTTGATCTGCACAGCAAAGCTCTGCTGAAAGCAGGTGCAGTTAATTAAGGCTGAGGAAAGCTGTTTGTTTCAGTTCAAGTTATCCTGTAAAGAGTTACAAGAATTCCTGGTGAAAATATCTTAAAAAGGTGGTTCTGTGAACCTAGCGTGTCTTTCTGTGCTAATGAATAAATTGCACACACTCAAACCCAACTACAAATGAAGGTGGGTTTTTTTTATCTGAGCCCAAATGATATCTAACTGAACTACCTTTCCCAGAATTATGTTATGTGGTATTAGATTGGTGATTGTTTTTATTTTTTTGTTCAAATTTCTTAGTCTGTATGTAATTCTCCCTATATTTAGGTTTTGTAAATGATGAAACTAGATTTGATCAACCAATGAATAATTTAAAACAAATAATTTTAACATCTTTATTGTATCATTTGTAGAAAAATGTTGAGTCTTTTTTTGTTTTATGTAGAAATGTTTATATATTGGTTTATTAATAGCACTGTGTGTATGGTTGATTGAATTATTTTTGCAATTTAGTGGTTATTTTTTCATATAATCTTTATAAAATACTTGCATTTGTAGTGTTTTTATAAAATTTTAGTTCCCAATTTTCATCAAGACATCTCTTCTCTCCCTACACCCCTCCTCGTGAACTCCGCTCAGCTAGTGGATAGCTTCTCTCTCTGCCCTTTTCTTCCACTGTCAACTCCAGACTTCAATTCTTTCACTTGGCTGCTCCTTATGCATGGAACAAACTACCTGAGTCTGTACATCAGGCTCCATCTCTGCCCATTTTCAAATCCATGCTGAAGGCTCACCTCTTTGAGGCTGCCTTTGGAACCTTATCCCTTGTTCTCTTATGTGTGTCCTTATCTTTCCCTAGTTGCATCTTTGTTCTCAGCTATTGTATTGTCTGTCTTGATCAGACTTTAAGCTCTGATGGGCAGAGACCGTCTTTTATGTGTATCTGTACAGCGTTGCATATGCCTTGTAGCGCTACATAAATGATAAATAGTAGTAGCAGCAGCAGTAGTAGTAGTAGTAATAGCAAATTGAAACGTTTTGTTTAGATGCTTTAATTTATGCCAATAATCAGTAGTGCTGTGTGTTTGCTTAGCACTGTTAAATGTAGGCACTTGGTTCTGCAGCAAAATGGCCACAGTGTATACATATGGGCCTGTAGTTTAGATTATGGCGTGCAGGAGTAGCCTAGTTGTTCCCAACTGGCGCTCCTTGTGACCTTGGGCAAGTCACTGAATCCTCCATTGCCTCAGAAGAAAGGCTTGACAATCTACTTCTGGTCACACTGCCAAGAAAATCCAGGAGCTGTTGGGTCGCCAGGACACTGACTCAGAAGCGCACATTGCATTTCCAGTTTAGACTATGCATTTGGGTAGGTAAACTACTAAATGACTTCCAACATGTATTTATTTTTAAATGGATTCTAAAAATATCTTTCTAACTTGGACAGGTTGGCTTCAGTATTCGTGACAAACATGTAGTTGGGTTATCAGAACTGCGACTGGATATGATTAAAGGCCCCCCTCCCCCCACCTTTCCTTGTTCTATCAGCTGTTCTCCTCCCCTATTCTTTCCTTTATAACTTCTGACAATCCCACCAGCTCTGAAAGTTGGAAGGAAAGTGCTTATGAGATTTACTCTTAGGAACATTATGAAGGGGATTTTAGAAGGGACATCCAAGTTAAATAGGGGACGACCGTGGCAGAACATACAGAAAAACGCCAGAATGTCTATGTCTCCAGCTGATATCAGGCACATAGATGTCCCCATTAGGGGCACTTGGATTGCGAACATCCATCTCAAGCAAGCTAGTATGAGGGAGCATCTAGCAGCATAGCAAAGTGAAAACATGAGCCCCTATTCCCTGTCAATATTTGTTGATATATGTAAAGTACATGGGGTATTAGTTTAACTCCGTCTCCACACGTTCCAGATGTTTGCCTGACAAAACAAGCACATTTCAGATGCCTGCTTGTGCCTGCAGCAGGTTTAACTTTAGACACGATTCAGGATGCTTCTGAGATCAGGTGGGAACATGTGCCGTGCCTCTGTTCAGACTAGGACGTCCTCACACTGGGGACATCCATGGACCGGGCTTCTAAAGTGGCTACGAGGACACTTCTGTGATTTGGATATCGGCATGCCCATTTGCAGATATCCAAATCATGAATAGTGCTTTTAAAATAGCATCCCATATTACCAGCAGAGGTCACTGAAGTAGTAGCAGCCATCTTCCCATCCTCTCTAAGCAAATACGCCTCACCTTTGTGCTGCATGAGCCCTGCCAGCTTCAAAGCTGAAAATTTAAATTGATATCTGCATTATGTTATCATTTTTGCTGTTAGAGAAGGAAAAGCTACTCACGGCATCCAGCAGGTGTTCTCCAATCATAGACTGGGACCTCAACATTTCTGCAAGCTGATGCATAGGCACTGAGCTCGTGACAGAAGACCTTCATAGCACCATCATGAATGCAGACATTATACACACAGCTGTCAAAGAACGGGTCAGGTTTCAGGATCTTGTGGCACACTATGAAAGCTCCATTCGTCTCCTCCTTGATCAGACCACAGTAATGCTCACTTTCATACAACTCTGCTTTGCTCTCATCACAGAATGGGCAGGTTTCTGGGACATCACAACAGAAAAGGTCTCGCTGTTGAACTCTCCAGCTGCTGGCCCACTCCAGGATGGATGATGCTGGAATGCTGGCAACAGTCACCATCTCATCTGCTGGGTTTTCGTTGAAGTTTCCACACAGTCCACAGATTGCATTGTAATAGCTGCTGGGAAGGTGAATCTCCAGACGTGTGCCCCAGTTATAGTTTATCGTGAGCCCAAAATCTGTCTGCACTAAGCCGTCAAAGCCTCTTTGATAGATGTTTATTTTATCAGCTTCCATATTGATTGGCAAATTATAAAAGCCATCATTTAACTGGGAAATGAAACAAAGCGGTCAATTGCTTTTCTATGAAATATTCTGTCTCCATGACAATTCTGAACAATGTGAAATTGAAAAGATCATGCCTCTTTCAGGAATGTGAGTGTATCCACTATTGAATAATGATAGCAGGATAAAGACCTGGGCACCGCTTCTAGATCAGTGGTTTTCAACCCTGTCTTCAGGTTTGCAATGAATATGCATGAGAGAGATTTGCATGCATTGCCTCCACTGTATGCAAATCTCTTTCATGCATATTCATTGCAATAATTCAGAAAAACCTACTGGCTAGGTGTGTTCTGAGGACTGAATTGAGAATTCCGGGTCTAGGCTGCTTAACCTTTTCACCAGAGTCCATTCTTAATCATGATATCATGTATGACCTGGGTGTCACTAATGCCTCTGCAGCGGGCAATGGAATTTTCTCTTGCATGCCCTTTCAGGGGTGAGCTGTCCTGGAAGCAGCAGGAGGGATAAAACTCCAGCATTGCACTAGCTGTGTTCTCAGATAGGATGTGCCCAGGGTAGAAGCCAACAATGGTCCTGAGGTTATTTAGGAGGGAAAGTATTTTTTATGCTTTTTATTCTTACAAACCCCCAAAATGTTGGAAAGAATTACATGAAAGGGGTTGAGGATATCTGTCTCTCTGGGGGCAAAGTAACTCTCCAAAAAATGTAATGGAATGGGAAGAAATTTGGCATGTGAGAAAAAATACGAAAACACAGAGTTAAAAAATGAGCCAACTCAGGCTGAGGGTTCCAGAGTTATAAACCCTCTCTAGAAAATAGGTCAGCTTCTATGGAAGAAGGAGTTCCATCTCCTGTAGCTTAGAAAGATACAAACAGAAAAACATAGCTGTTAGAGAATTGCTCCTTTCAAATTCCCTTTCCCTGTTCTCTACTCTCCTAACACCTATCCCCAAAAACTGTTCCCCACAACTACACCCCTACACCACACACTACCTCAAATCAAAATAATACTCCCTTGTAACTGTACTACCAAGCCACCAAATGTCCCCACCATAAAATAAATACCCCCATAAACTGCTTCACCACTTACTAATTGCCTCACCCCCAAAACTACCATGGCGTAACTTCCCCATCAACCCGCACACTGCCCCACCCCTAAACAAACTTGCTTACAACTATCCTAACCTTTCAAGCATTACCTCTCACAACTTCCCTAGCACCTCACAAAATGCCCCACCGCCAAAGATCTATCCTCCCCCAACTGTCTCACCCCTCGCCAACTGCCCCCTCTGCACACCATCCCAAATACTGCCTCATTCCCAAAAATCCCTGCCCTACTACTACTATTAATCATTTCAATTTCCATCCCCAGAAACTACCCCTTCACAACTACCTCATCCATCCCAAAGAAACCCTCTCCTGAAAGTGGCTTTACTATCCCACAAACTGCCACATCCTTAAAAAATAGCCCCAAAACCACCCCATCCTGCAAAACTCCCCACCTCCAAAAGCTGCTGACCTGCAATTACCCCATCCCTTATAATTACTTCCCTGCAACTGCCTCACTATTTTGCACACTATTGATGCAGTAGGCGTTAGCTGTCAGTTTGCAGGATGGTGAGGCAGTTACACTAGGGAGTTTTTAGGGGTGCATCATTTGCATGACTAAGGGGTTTTTTTGTTTTGTGTTTGTTTTGTTTTTTTGTTTTTTGTTTTTTTAGAGTGGAGCAGTTGCGTGGGGATATTTTTGGTGAGTGAGTGTGCACTATTTTGCAATAGCTGTATTTATTTTCTGGGGATTGTGAGTACAACATCTGCAGGAATTTTGAACTGCACCAATAAAAGCTGCAAAACATGGCACATTTTGTAAAACGTGTGTGGTCATATGTTGAGTGAGAATATGTGTTGTAAATCATACACAGACAAGGTGGCAATCAGTAAAGTCATGACGATAAGTTATCTATATAACTTTAAGTGGATATTCAGTGGGACTTATACATATACATCTTATGCTAAACATATCTGGTTCGAGTTACTGAGATAACGCAATCTGAATAACTTTAGGCCTTCTACTTCAGCAGATGGAATAGGCTGAATAACTTTGCCCAGAAAGTGTTGAATATCAGCATTATCTATGCGCTGGAGCATCCCCACATTGCCTCTTTTTAATTGGCTGAATTTTGCATGGCCGATGAGTTGCCTGAAAGAAACTTAGCCACTCATCAGGGGGGCAATTTCAAGCTGAGCTTTGTAGAGCTAATTCCCAAAGTTAGCCAGGAAACATTTTGAATATCAAACCCCATAATTTACGTAGCCATATGATGCACTACAAGCCCATTATATGGGATCAGATCTCAGCCTTTTTCAGTATTGTTCATGCAATTGACTCACTCTCTGGATTTTCTGTAAAAACATATGACTCACCCAAACTTTTCCAATGTTGTTCTTTTCCAGGGTTATATTATACCCATACACGTAGATTTTAACTTGCTGCACATAGGAGACTGGCTGGTGGTTGTCATTCTTCACATTAATAGTAAATGGAATCAGAGTGGAGTCTTTGCCACAGAACCTGGAAAGGGTGTAAGTGCAGGTGCCCTGGAACTCATAGTCATAACCATCAAAAGTGCGGTAATGGGGATTTGCCCATAACCTGCATGTTCCAGTATAGTTGGGTACACAATGTGCCTTGCCATCTAGAGCACGACAAGACTCCTTTGCCCTGCATGTGACATCCAAGCAAGGATCTGGGAAATAAAAGATCATTCTGATTATTAACTTCACACTTTAGCATGATACGTTATTCAAATAAATCTACCACCACCATGACCAAATCATTAGGAATGAACAGCTGAAAAATGCTGGCATAATGTCAGGTTAAAGAGAGTAGAGAGTTGATAATGCTGGACATTGATCAAGGCAAGTGATTCATAGGCCTATTTACTGTGCTGCAATAATGCATTAATGGACATGTGGTATGTAATTTTATAAGAGGTCACCTGCTCTTTGAGGTGTTTCCCCATCTTGACAAAGTTAGTTTTCCTGAAGTCTAGGACCCTTGCTTTTGAAGTTACCATGCCTACCTGTGTTGTAATACTGAAGCACACCATTGGTAATCACTGGATGTCAGATGATCATCCTCTATAAACATCAGAAACATTCTCCCCATTTGTAAGCACCATGTCCAGTATTGCACCCTCCTGCGTGGGTTCTGTTACCTGTTGCTGGAACAATTCTCTCTGTAGAGAATCTAGGCTCTCCCTACATCTAGATGACACTGAGATGGGAAAAAGGGGATAGCATGCAAGAATAAAATGGCATGCTGAAACAAACAGACATTAAACATTAGACAGGGGCAGCAGCACAAGAACACCGACAGGCTAGAAGAGATAAAATTCTATCTTTACAACCCAAGCTGACAAAGTAACGGGAAGGGGGTGGTAGGGGGATGCTTTTGCTAGAGTTGTCTTCTCATGCACACACACAAAGGAGTAGGGCTTCATACAGCTTAGCCACAGATGCCCTAGACTGCAAGGAGAGATAAGGCAGCCACCGCTCCACTGACCAATCAGGGACTCTTAGCAGACAGGTATTCCCCAGATATGCCACCTAGATAATTCTGTAGAAAGAAGTCAAGGGGCCCAGAGAATTCTTCCAAAATTCTATCCTGCTCTAACCCACGTGACAAACTGCTATGCTAAGACTGTATAAAAAACCCAGCTTGTATCCTGTGTGGCTGCTGGACTCCTTGAAAGCTTGCTATGAGCCAGCCCCTGCTATAGCAGTGAATAAAGAAAGGAATCAGCCTGGAAATTTTGTTTTTCTCTCTTGCCTTGCTTTCTGTTGTTCTCTCAGGGAACATCTGGACTGGACCGGGACACCGCTAGATGCTCGTCCCAAGACAACACCACTGTGGAACACCAGATCTGGTGCAAGAGATAAGGGTGTTGGGGCCACTTGGCAATAGTGATCATAGCATGATCGTGTTTGATTTAATTAGTGGATGAGGGATGGTAAGGAAGTCCACAGTACTACCTTTTAACTTTCGAAAGGGAGACTATGATAAAATGAGGAAAATAGTTAAGAAAAAACTAAAAGGAGCAGTTGCAAAGGTTAAAGACTTACATCAAGCTTTAAGAAAAGT
Organism: Ichthyophis bannanicus; assembly: GCA_033557465.1. Classification (NCBI taxonomy): domain Eukaryota; kingdom Metazoa; phylum Chordata; class Amphibia; order Gymnophiona; family Ichthyophiidae; genus Ichthyophis; species Ichthyophis bannanicus. The sequence goes on from CM066044.1 coordinate 272,174,807, forward strand.
GGAAAGAAGTCCAAAAAACTGCCAGCATGGTTTAAAAGTGAGGTCAGAGAAGCTGTTGTTGCCAAAAAAGCATCGCTGAGGAAATGGAAAAAAGAGCCAAATGACGAAAACTGGAAATAGCACAAGCACTAGCAAGTTAAATGCAAGGCATTGAGAAGGCAGGCAAAGGGAGAATTTGAGAAGAAGCTTGCTGCGGAAGCAAAAACGCATAATAAAGACTTTTTTCAAGTACATTCGTAGCAAAAAACCTGGGAGAGAGTCAGTTGGTCCATTAGATGATAGAGGGGTTAAAAGGGCACTAAGAGGCGACACGGCCAAAGCGGAGAGACTGAATGAATTCTTTGCCTCGGTCTTTACTGAGGAAGATGTAGGGATGTTACCCTTGATTTAAGTGGTATTTAAAGGTGTGGAAGAATTGAAGGAAATATCGATACATAAGGAAGATGTATTACAACTATTTGATAAACTGAAATCACCTGGACCGGATGATATACATCCAAGGGTGTTGAAAGAACTGAAATATGAGATTGCAGACCTGCTATTAGTAATCTGTGAACTATCATTAAAATCATCTAATACCAGAAGATTGGAGGATGGCCAACGTAACACCAATTTTTAAAAAGGTTCCAGGGGTGATCCAGGAAACTACAGACCTGTGAGTCTGACGTCAGTACTGGGAAAAATGGAAGAAACCATCATAAAGAACAAAATTGCTGTACACGTAGATAGTCATGGCTTAATGGGAGACAGCCAACATGGCTTTAGAAAAGGAAGAATGGTCTAGAATTTGGCAGCTGGGATTTAATGTTAAAAAATGTAAGGTCATGCATTTGGGCTGCAGCAATCTAAGGGAGCAATATAGTATAGGGAGTGAAGTACTTTTGTCAACTAAAGAAGAGCGGGACCTGGGCGTGATTGTGTCTGATGATCTTAAAGTAGCTAAACGGGTAGAAAAGGTGACGGCAAAAGCTAGAAGGATGCTTGGGTGCATACGGAGAGGAATGGCTAGCAGAAGAAAGGAGGTGATAATGCCTCTGTATAAGTCTTTGGTGAGACCTCATTTGGAGTATAGTGTGCAATTCTGGAGACCACCCCTTCAAAAGGATGTGAACAGAATGGAGTCGGTGCAGAGGGTGGCTACTAAAATGGCTAGTGGTCTTCATTATAAAGCATATGAGGACAGACTTAAGGATCTTAATATGTACACCTTAGAGGAAAGGCGGGCTAGAGGTGATATGATTGAGATGTTTAAATACCTCTGTGGCATAAATGTTCAGGGGGAGAGCCTCTTTCAATTGAAAGCAAGTTCTGCTATGAGGGGACATGGGATGAGGGTGATGGGGGATAGATTCAGGAGTGATATGCTGAAATATTTCTTTACAGAAAGAGTGGTGGATCCATGGAATAGTCTCCTAATGGAGGTGGTAGAGATGAGGAAAGTAACTGAATTCCAAAAAGCATGGGACAAAAACAGAGGATCTCTAAAGGAAAAAAGGGAACTGTTGTAGTTGTTGATATGGAAGAACAGACTAGATAGGCCATGTGGTCTTTTTCTGTTATCATATTTCTATGTTTCTACTAATCTGTAGAACAGGTAGACAAAAGTGAGTCAGTTAATATAGTGTATTTGGACTTTCAGAAAGCCTTTGACAATGTCCCTCATCAGAGACCTTTGGCAAAACTAAAGAGTCATGGGATAGGAGGCAGTGTACTATTGCGGATCAGGAACTGGTTAAAAGACAGAAAGCAGAGGATAGGGCTAAATGGCCAATTTTCCCAGTGGAGAAAGGTGAATAGTGGTGTACTCCCGGGATCTGTGCTGGGTCCGCTGCTAGTTGACATATTCATAAATGACCTGGAAAAGGGAATAACGAGTGAGGTTATCAAATTTGCAGATGTCACAAAACTATTTAAAGTTGTTAAAACCCATGAGGATTGTGGAAAATTGCAAGAGGATCTTGATAAATTGGAAGACTGGGCATCAAAATGGCAGATGAAATTTTATGTGGAGAAGTGCAAAGTTATGCACCTAGGGAAGAACAACCCAAACTATGGTTACACGATGAAAGGTTCCACATTAGGAACCACCACCCAGGAAAAAGATTTACGCGTCATTGTGGATAAAATGTTAAAACCCTCAGCCCAGTGTGCAGCAGTGACCAAGAGAGCAAATAGAATGCTAAGTATATTAAGGAAAGGAATGGGAAATAAAACAAAGGATATTATAATGCTTCTGTATCCGTTCCATGGTGCGACCGCACCTTGAATATTGTGTGCAATTCGGGTCACCATATCTTAAAAAGGATATATCGTTATTAGAAAAGGTTCAGAGAAGAATCACCAAAATGATAAAGGGGATGGAAGGATACCCCTATGAAGAAAGGCTAAAAGGGTTAGGGCTTTTTAACCTGGAAAAGAGACGGCTGAGGGGAGATATGATAGAAGTCTATAAATTAATGAATGGAGTGGAACGGGTAAATGTAGATCGATTGTTTACGTGATCAGAAAATAGAGAGACTAGGGGACATGTAATGAAGCTACAGGGTAAACTATTTAAGTCAAATAAGAAAAATATTTTTTCACTTAACGTGTAATCAAACTCTGGAAATTGTTACCGGAGGATGCAGTAAAGGCTGTTTGTGTAGATGGGTTTAAAAAAGGTTTGGACAAGTTCCTGGAGGAAAGGTCCATAAACCATTATTAAAAAGGGACCCAGGATATCACTGCTTGACCCAATACAAGCATTGTGGAACCTGTGTCTTTTGGGGAAACTGTTAGGTACGCAGGACCCAGATTGGCCACTGTTGGAAACAGGATACTGGGCTTGATGGACCTTGGTCTGACCCAGTATGGCATATCTTATGTTCTTATGTACAACAGTGGCCAATCTAGGTCATACGTACTGTCACAGCCCCTCCCGGTGGCAGCGTGCTGAAGGGTCAGGGCGGACATTTATTGTTTGTTGAAGCCAGAAACTTTAGCTTAGACCAGGTGCATTATGGTCCTTGTAGTTCCCTTCTTTATAAAGAATAGTTGTGTGAGCCTTGTGCTGGGTTAAATATAAGGTTTTATTCCCTTGATGCGCTAAGGTTCTCCAAGAAGACAACAGAATTCACCTTGATTCAGGGTTTCTACCAAAGTATTTACAAAGTCCAAAACTGTTATAAGAGCTTCACAGTCTTTTCCATTCAAGCAGGATTTTTCAATATCAACAGGTTAAATAAACACAAAAAGCTTCTTCTTTTCAGCTCAACAAAGCAATGACACTTTTTTAAAGCATGTCTTATGCTATGACTCTTTGAGAGATTCTATACTCTCAGCTACACAGAGAGTACAGTCCATAGGATATTCAGGTAGCAATGATTCTGATTCTACAAGGTCTGTTTGCATATCCTCTTGCTCAGATACGGTGTCTGCTAAGCCTGAGCTTTCCCTAGGCCAAACTGGTTGTATTTCAGTAGTTCTCTCCAAGACTTTCCAGCCTGGCTGGACCTGGTCTGGCAAACAATTAATATGGCTTTTATCTAGGACCTTCTGCACAGGTTTCCAAAGCTTTCCCCAGCTTTGTTTCTCATATCTATGGCTCTCTGGTTTACAAGCCTTTCTAGGACCTGGCACACATTCAGGAAAGGAGGTGTGAATGTACCTTTGTTCTCTGAGACGTGCGTTGCTGGTATTCCTTCTACCAGGCACTCTCCTGCTTACCCTGTCTTCCCTGGAGACTTCTTTCTGGAGCTTTTCAGCATGGGCTTGTCGTTCCTGGAAGTTGTCCCTTCCTTATAAGGACTGCAAGCTTAACTGCCTTTCCTTCCGTAGTTGGAGCTTTCCCCTTTCTCTCTCCTTACTAGCAGGGGTTTCTGTTGCTCTCTGTATTTGTGGTCCTCTCTGCTCCTGTGGTCGTCTCTCTATTCTCCTGACCCAGCACTGCTTATAAAGCCGTTTCTTTAGTGAGCTTTCTGGCCCTCTACTCAGGTGTGTTTGATTAGCTATTGCATCATTACAATCTGGGTGTGTCAGCCTACCTTCTGCAGCCTTATTCCTACTCCCTCTAGCTGCACTTCTTGGTAACTGCATTCTCTGTATATCCGTTTCTTTAAAAGAAACAGAGTTTTCTCCTAAGTCCATAGCTTCAGTAGTGTCAGCTTCATCACAGTACCTAGCAGTTTCCCCAAAAGACACAGGCTTCACAATGTGTACTATAGCTGTTATGTGTTAACCCCCACCCCCGATTTAATAAACATTACATTTTAAAAAAAGAGCAGCAGTATATTAAATAGAAAATAATGATAAAGCAAATTTGAAAATTAGATAGATAAGTCCCTTAGAATATTGATTCTTCTGACTTTTTCAGGGTTATTATGTGTGATGGAAATAAATGTAATGATTTGGCCTGTAGGTCTGTCCCTCTGGTGCATCCCATCTTTTGATCTGCTATTGTTGGCAGCTTTGCTATTCAGTCAGTAGTTGGGAGCTATAATTCCTGCTTTTGCCCTGTATACACCCTCTCCAGAGTAAGTCCCGCCCTCTGTTTTGTGTTTGTTCTATATGACATCAGTTTTTTGACTACCAAATATGGTTGTTCTCTGGTCAATTGTTCTGATCTTTACTAAACAAAAGAAGACTTCCACTGTAGCATCATTAATGCATAAGTGTCTTTTGACTTCATTCAAAACGGTCTTTTACCAACAGGTGCCTGAGTGTTGCACGTAAAGCACCATTAGAACCAAAACCAAGCACATTAGGTGCAACACCACTGCGTTAACTGTTATGGTGTGGAAAATATTTCTCCAGCAATTAACCTAGAGCCCTGCGCTAGTTGTCATGGCCCTTTACTAGCACCAATTAGTAAAAGACTTCCAAAGACTTAATGATATCTTGAAAGCTTGTTAGCCAGTGCCATGCCTTTGGAATGGAAATATGTCTATAGCATCTGTCCTATATGCCACAAAGATAAGGAATTAACTCTGCTAAAGAGAATTCAAGTCTTTGAAGAATGGCAGTATTAAGTACCTGGAGGCCAGCATCCTTGTAGTCCATCTCTTACACTGCATACTTCATTCTGGGCACAGAGATGGTTCTTACAGGTCACAACACCTCCATGGCTACAAGTGCAAGATTCTGTGCATTTACTGAGCAGGACTGTAACATTCAACTGTGGAGAGAGATGGGAAATGCAAATACATCACAAATTCCATAATCTATTCCAATCATCTGACAAATTGCAACACAATGGGTGCCTTCAAGTTCGTGCTGACTCCTGATGACTCAGCAGCTCCAAGATGTTCTTGGCAATGTGACCAGAAGTAGATTGCCAGGCCTTTCTTCTAAGGCAATGGAGAGTTAAGTGACTTACCCATGACCACAAGGAGTGCTAGTGGGAATCAAACCTTGGTTTCTTAGTTAGCAAAGGCAGTACTCTAACAACTAGGCTACGCCTGCACTCCCACTTAAGTTAGAATATACAAATCACAAGTAACCATCTCATTTTCAAAGGCCAGTGGTAAAGGAAACACTATAACCGAGATATTCAAAATGTTACTGAGAAGCTATAGACTTACTTTAATGTATTGTCCTCTATATACACAGCCACATTTCTCCAAGGACACACAATTTGACCCATCAAACATTAATCCATCATTGCATTCACAGCCTTCAAAGCAGTGACTGGTACAATGGGAAGGGACACTTAAGGATGCACAAGTGTAGTCACAGGTGTGTGTGCAGAGCCTGTAGTTGCTCTCCATAGGACAATTAAGAGCTACAAAGAGAAGTGGAATTGCAATCATGTAAGAGATACCTTTCAGCCACTGCATTCACTGTCAGTTCTATATTCATGGGCTAAATTAGAATTTACAGAGCTAGGGATGGAATCTTCCAGAATCAATTCAGAGAGCACCGAGTTACCAAGTCTAGTTTACATCATTATTCAAACACTACATCAGTTCAATGGCATACAACAACTGCTGCATTAATACTAAAGTAAAGTTGAGTTATCAGTGAAATAATTCTGCATAAATCCTGCAGGGAAACACTGCTCCCAGAATTTTTGGCAGTAGCCAATCTACACATCCAACAGAATCTGATTGATTTTTTTGACTATAACGTCCCAAATGACAATAAAGACCACGCACATAGTCAAACTAATTAGAAAGTAGTACATATCATGTTATGTGTGGAAATATTTCAAGAATATCTGCAAAAATAATGTAAAAGCTGATTTTTAATCGATACAGGGCGGCAGATGAGTTGAAATTGAGTTTACAGTAGGTTGAGAGTAGATTGTACACTGAGGGTAATTTTATAAACCCCATTTTACACATAAAATGTGTTCAATGTAATTTCAGTTTGTTCAATGTAAACCGCACTGATGCAGAATAGCGCGGTATATAAGAGAATGTAAATAAATAAATAAAATAAAACAGTGTTTTACAGGCATAAATGGGCTCTTAAAAGTAAGCTTGGTGCAAGCCAGAATGTATTTGCACAGTATATGTACACAGGGGCGGAGTTGGGCAGAGTCATGATTTATGAACGCGTTTTATAAAATATAGACACATGAGCTTAAAGTATTTTGCAACATTTACACCCATTCTAGGTGAAATGTCTGTGCTTTGAATATAGGCCATTGTTTGATTTACGCTGGTATTTTACTAAGTAACAAAGACCTTTATGTGTCTTTATAAAGCAGCATTGGCACAGGTACTTCCTTGCTCACTTGACCTATGTGACGTTATAAAATTATCCCCTGTATGTATACTTCAATGGCTGGTATAAACATTTAAAGCATTAATGCATGCTTTTGATGGGAAAAACATAAGAATTATACAGAGCTAACAATGTGAATAAATTCTGAAACCGAGATCTATGGGGTGTTGGAAGCTCACGTACAGTAGATCTTCTTTGGATAATTGCTGAGTGGGTCCAATAATAGGCATCACAACTTATAGCAAATCCTAATCTTAACATCATAGTTTATAAACTAAGGAGAAGAGGAGAGGATATTCAGCGGCGGTGGCTAACTCTGCTATAGTGGCTAGCTGTCACCGCTGAAAACTGATCCCAGATATTCAATGCCATCTGAGCAGATATCTGGCCACCAGCATTGAATATTTGGTTTGGCTGAACTGAGATTTTGCAAGCCAAAATGGTGATTTTCAGCTGCTGGTCGCATTGCAAAAGCGACTAAAGTTAGATCAGCCATTCAGCTGTCCTAACTTTAGCTGGGTAGAGTTAACCAGGCAGCTGCTGAATATCACCACTGCCATGTTAAACTGCAGGGGCACTCTCACTCCGCCTCTGCAGTGTCCCGAAGTTAGCCAGTTAGTATCAGGGTGCTTACAGGCTGCTCCAGGGTTTATTCAGCAGCACTAACGACATTAGTGACATCAAATATCTCGCTGAATGTGATTTAGGCAATTTGCAGGTCTTCAAACTACCTAAAGGGCTTTGAATATCCCCTCCCAAGAATTTTATATTTCTTCAGAGGAAGATACTAAAAGTATCACTTTGCCAGTTTACACACATATACAACCAAAGCAATGAACTTGGCTGTTCCTATGGTCGTACCACTGAAGGGAAACTGAGTGTTGTTGACGGAAGTCAACCAAAGAAGAGTGACAGCAGCAGTGCTATGCACAGCCACGTGGAGGACCTTAGTTTAGTTTTTGAACAAGACCTCTGCTCCTCAGACCAGCTGAGGCTGAAGATGTTAGAGAATCAGCATTTACTGTCCTAGGGAGAAGAGGGGAGTTTGAGTCATTGCTCGGGAGAGATACCTAAATATCAAGATCAAAGTCTAAGTATCAGAGTTCCATATGGAGCTGTAGTTTGTGGCCTCTGCCCAAGGACTGTCACTATGATGGGTGGACTGAGCTGTAAGGGGAAAATAAATATATTCATTCGTATTTGTATTGATTAATATAGGAGAAACTCCAGGGTAGTTGATAAGCTTATTGCACTGTTGTAAAAACGAGGCTGGTTCTGACTGAACTGTAAGCAGGAAACTAAAAAAGAAGTAGCTGTTGGGAAGCCATATCCTTACTGCATGACCACAGGAGGCTGCTACTATCCAAGATATGTGAGAAAAAGTTTAAAAGATTTTGAGGGATGTGCATGATGGTTGCCTAAGGAGAGTTACTACTACTACTACTACTACTGAGCATTTGTATAGGGCTACAAGACATACGCAACGCTGCACAGACATGTAAAAGACAGCCCCTGCTCATCAGAGCTTACAATCTAGTCAAGACAGACAACACGGAATGTGTAGATAGGGATACATCTAGAGGGAATGGTAAAGAAACAAGATGATCAGGTGAGTCAAGATCCAAAAGCAGCAGCGAATAGGTGAGTTTTCAGCCTGGATTTGAAAAGGGTCAGAGAAGGCGCCTGGCATACAGATACAGGGCGTTTGTTACAGGTATAAGATGCAGCATGGTGAAAGGAGCGAAGTCTGGAGTTAGCAGTAGAAGAGAAGAGCACAGATAGAAGCAATTTGCCAGAAGAGCGGAGTTCCCAAGGGGAGGGGGTGTAGAAAGAGATTAGAGAAGAAAGGCAGTGAGGAGCTGCAGAGTGTATGCACTTATAGGTCAGCAGGAGAAGTTTGAACTGGATGCGGAAACAGATAGGGAGCCAGTGAAGTGACTTGAGAAAAGGGGTCACATAGGCATGACAAAGCTGGCGGAAGATTAGCCGCACAGCAGAGTGTTGAACAGATTGAAGGGGAGAGAGATGATTCAAAGAGTGACCAGCAAGGAGTAGGTTACAGTAGTCAAGACGGGAGGTGATTAAGGAGTGGATAAGTGTCTTGGTAGTGTGTTTAGAAAGGAATGGGCAGATTTTGTTGATGTTATAGAGGAAGAAACAGCAGATCTTAGCTATCAGATGGATGTGTGTGGAGAAGGAGAGAGAGGAGTCAAAGACAACCCCAAGGTTGTGAGCCGAGGAAACAGGGAAAAGTAGAGAGTTATCCACAGAGACTGAGAAAGGAGGAAGAGGAGAGGAGAGGTTTTAGGGGGAAAAATAAGAAGCTCAGTTTTGGCCATGTTCAATTTCAAGCGGCGGTGATACATCCAAGCAGCAATGTCAGAAAGGCAGGCAGAAATCCAGGTCTGTATTGCCGGAGAGATTTCAGGCATAGAGAGATAGATCTGGGAGTCATCAGCATAAAGATGGTATTGAAAGCCATGGGAAGAGATTAGCACACCAAGGGACTGGGTATATAGAGAGAAAAGGAGTGGACCCAAGACAGATCCTTGGGGTACACCAACCAAGAGCGGGATAGCAGCAGAGGAGGAACCACCAGAACAAATACTAAAAGAGCTATGGGAGTGATAAGAGGAGAACTAGGATAGTAAAGAGCCCTTAAAACCAAGTGAGGACAAGGTACTAAGGAAAAGGTTGTGGTCAACAGTATCAAAAGCAGCAGAGAGGTCAAGAAGGATGAGGACAGAGTAAAGACCCTTGGATTTTGCCAGGAAGAAGTCATTGGAGACTTTGGCAAGAGCCGTTTCAGTAGAGTGTAAAGGACGAAAGCCAGATTGTAAAGGATCCAGGAGGGCATGAGAGGAGAGGAAGTCAAGGCAGCGGCAGTGACTTGCGCATTCAAGTAGAGGTGAATCTTAAGAATAAGTCATGAGTAATGAGATAGTGTATATAATGGACTCCGTCATCCATTCCAGATTGGACATAATAAGACTTGAGACAATTTATAGTGGGAAGGAGTGAAACATTGATGCATTGACAGAATGTCTAAGGGAAGGACTCAACTATGAAAGATGTTTGGCCACCTGTCAAAATGCTACAGTATATTGGAAAAAGTAAGGTATAAGGCTAGGTATGATAGATACAGGGTGAAAAACATATGTAACAAGATTTCAAAATTGAGAAAGGCCTTCTAGGCTGCCTTACTGATGAGATTTAGAAAGGTTTATGAAAAATGTCCATATTTATTTATTTATTTATTTACATTCTCTTATATACCGCGCTATTCTGCATCAGTGCGGTTTCTGCATCAGTTCCATGAATGGCTATTTCCTGAAACTGGATGGGGAAGCCAGAGGCCTTACAGGAGAAGATAGAAAAATGTAAAGATGTTTAAGCACTTACGGCAAAATGTGTCATTCCTCCACTGGTGGACGATGGTGCCAGCAGTCTGGCATGCGACTGTATACCCCTGAAGGTTCTGACAGAGGTTGTCATCTACTTCATTTGTTGCGCACATATCATACAAACAGTAGTTAAGATACTCAGTAGGGTTGACTCTCCCATGGCAATCTTTGAATGGCCCATTTCTATTGGAGATGATGCCACAATAGTTTGTGGTGTTAAAAAAAGCTATGGTCCATGCATCACATGAAGAGCAGTTGTCACCGCAGCCATCAGAACACTCATCCCCATCAATTATCACTTTCCAGGCTTTTCCAAATTCATCCACATTTGCGGTAAATTCCCCACTAGGTTTAGTGAACTCATCATTTTTATCGTTGTTATAGTTGCCACACAGACCACTCATTTGCCCTTTGTACGTACTGGGGACTTCCACCAACACATAATACACAGCATCATAGAGAACCATAAGTCCAAAGTCAGATTGGAGAATAATATTATTTCCTTCTTGGTTTATTAAGATTTTCCCATTCTCAAGCATTAATGGTAGAAGGCAAAGTTCTTCATTGACCTATATTGCAGGTTTTAAAATATAAAATGTAAAAAAAAATTAATGGGGTTTCAGTTTATTTATCATACTACTAAGAGATATTATGACACATTGCCAGGGACTAACATATGATTTTGGTAGCCTCACATGAAGGGCACAGAATCCATTAATGAGGAATCTAATTTTTCATCCTCTTTTGAACGAGACTGAAGTATGTTGGTAAAGCCGTGAGTGATGGAAGCTCCCTTCAGACCCCATGCTACAAGTGCTTGGCATTTTAATGGAAGGCCATAGAATTCTATAGCAGTCAACCTTCTTGCATTAGAAATGAATGTACTAGAAGAGGAGGTTCACAATTTTTATGGTTGTGTGAACCCTTTATTAACCTCCAAAAAATTCAGGAGCTCCCAGTTCATCCCCACAACTCTTACCAGACCACCTCCCCTTAACAGCAGACCTGTCCCCAGCAGCCTTCTTCATCTCCCTTCCATTTCCTATCTCTATGTCTCTTTTTCTCTCTCCACCAGTCTCCTTATCTCTTCCTCGTCCCAGACAGTTTCCTCCAGTCTTTCTCTCCCCCTCCCCACCCCAGCCAATACCCACCTGAATCTCTTTTTTTCTCTTTTCTGTGTCCTGCATAAAACCTAAATTAAAAAGTAGTATTTGGAAAAGGACATGGTACTGAAGATAGATATCACTGTACAGAAATCTGTGACCTCAAGTAGTCACGCGAAGTGGCATTTTTCTAAAGGACATCTAGGTGCAATCTGGGACATCCAAGTGAAAATCTACCCCAAAACAGCTGGTGCATTCAAGGTTGTAAATGATTTTAGAACCATATACATACCTGATAAGGACATCATCAGGGGTGGCTATATAAATGTCCCCATAATGGTATTCCCAACAGTAGATGCTTCCCAGCCTGCCATTTTTTGATGTTTAACAGTGGGATGGTGAAATGAAAAGTCTGCCTATAAACATGCAGGTTGTATTACCATGGTGAAAGGTGCTGTGTAGGAGAGCATATTTTCCTCTTCCCCTTCAGTGTTGCTGTTATGAAACAAGTACTTTTCTAACACTACTTCATGGTCCAGAGCAAGATTATGTATGGAGTTCTGAGCAGCCAGGACCGCCGTGCATGAGCCATTATGAAATCATGTGCGGACATACAACTCTGGACCAGCCAGGCCTGCCTCCACCACACTCCCGTAATACCATGGACATTCTTAACTGGGAACATTTATATAGCCGTCTTTCTAAAAATGCCTCTGGGGATGTCTCTGTAACTTGGATGTTTGAATGGGCATTTTTAACATCTAAACCACAACAGAGTTTCTAAAATAACCCCCTAGTTTATATCAGTGATTCCCAAGCTGTGGATGTTAGACTTTTACAAGGGATCCTCAGGACACTGAAAAGAGAAAAAAAGAGAGAGAGGTTGATGGGGGATTACACAAGAATTGCTATAATGGGTCAGACCAAAGGTCCATCAACCCAACATCCTCTTTCCACGTGACAAGTATATGGCATATCACAAAAGTAGTCAGATATGATGCTACTTATTCACAGGAATAAGCAGTGGTTTTCCTCCAGGTCTACCATAATAATGATTACTTATCGTCCCTCCAGTCCAGTCCCACACCTCTGGGTAGTGCCCCTCTTCCAGAAGCTTGGAGACTGAGCATGTCATCTTTTTGATGACACTCAGTATATATACAGCTGGAACTGCCCACCAGCCCCAATTATCTCAGTCTCCAAGCAGCTGGAGGAGGTGGTGAGCCAGGGTGCTGGGCTCACTGCAGGAACAAATAAGGAGCATAGTTAGGATTTTGGCTAGGTTTTTTTTTATTGTTTTGGGGCTTTTGTTCCCTGGCTTACAGGGATAGAGTTTGTTTTTTAAAGTTATTGGGAAAAAAAGTTTTTGAAGGGACCGGGAGTCCGGGTTGGAAGGGACCCCCTCCCTCCCTCACCCCTAAGAGACGATCCAGGGGAGTGCAGACCGTTGGTTTTCAGGTGGTTCCCGATCCCAGCGGTGGGTGAGGAACCGCCGAAGTCAGGCTTCTACTGTTCAGTAAGGATCGGGATTGGTTTCTGCTCTCCTGCCTCCTCCCCCCTCCCCCGGCACCGAAACCCTGCTTGTGCGGCTGAGTGCGGGGGGAAAGAGACGTCGGAGGACAGCGGCTGAAGCCAGAGGCACAAGCTTGCGGATGATCAAAGGCAAGCTGGTAAGCGGAGGATAACCCGGGAGTGGGCGTTCGGAGCCGAAGACAAAGACTCGACGTGCCATGGCAGAGCGGCCCTGCCACGTGGCGGCTGATCCCGCTGGCATGCGGTGCAGGCCGCGGCTATCCTTCCCACTCTGTCCATGCGAGCAGCTTCCTGGCTCATGTATTCAGTGGTCAGAGGGCACAGCAAGGGTTTGCCACAGAGGGGTGACAGGGCTCACTTGGCTTAGTTGCAGTTCTTTTGATGTCTTGAGTTGATTTGATTTCTTTGGTTTCTTAAATGCATGTGGGTTAGGTTAAGTTTTTTCTTCATTCTCTACAGGTCTTTAGGACTCATATCTCTATAGGGACAGGATGTATACAGGGTGGCCCAAAAAAAGTGAGAACATCTCGTAAATTAAAAGCTTAAATAGTTTACTTATTTACTTTTTTTAGCTATATAATGTCTTTATTTTGACAATTTCCGATCGCCATCTTTTTTTTTTTAAATTGGTCAATCGTTTACATCTGTCTTTTCGAATTTTTAAATAACTTATATGCTACGAGATGTTCTCACTTTTTTTGGGCCACCCTGTATATATCTAAAAGATTAAAAAAAAAGAAAAGACAGAAGTAGATTAAATAACATACTAAAGGCCCAATATGCCAGCAAGACCTCAATGTCTGGTGTGCGAGACCCGCCGGGGGACGGTCTCGGAGACCGGAGTATGTGTTGGTTGCACACAGGAGGCGGCCTCATTGGAACAGAACCTGCAAATGGACCCAGAGACCCTTACCCTGACACTGGGAGGTCAGGAGGGAGAGGGGTCTGGGTTACCACTGCCTGGTGGGGACTGCAGTCCTTCGGCCACGCCGGGACCCTCCACATCTACTCCCAATGAGATAACAAGCCTTCCAGGGGATTTTTCGCTGGAGTTCATGGTATTATTGCATAGGGCATTTTGTTTGCACCAGCAAGGTTTGGCGGGTGGCCCTTCATCTCCCTCTTCAGCGCTAGGGTCTAAGAGACCGGCAAGCGTAACGGAGGGCGAATCGGGAATCCTGACTAAGAGGGCCAGGGGTCCTGAGGAAGGGCATCCTTCACTGGAATCAGAAGATGACGTGGACCCGAATCTGGATCTTCAGGAAGAGCTGGAAGAAGGTGAGATTCCCGAGAGGGAAGATCAGGCCAGACTGGTGAGGGGGTTCCGTCGGGAGGAACTCCCGGCGCTTATCACAGAGTCCTTAAAGACTCTAAATATGCCCGTGAGCCTACTGATAGAGGATGACACGTTGGAGGTTCCTCTGCTTCAGGCGGTTCGGAAGTCGCAGGCAGTGTTTCCAGTTTACAGAGTGGTTAGGCAGATGATCCAGGAGGAACGGGATCTGCCAGAGACTGTCCTTAGGGCCGGGCGAACCTTGGCGTGCCTTTAGCCCCTACTGGAACAGGAGCTTCTTCGGTCTCCGAAGGTGGACGCGGCAGTGTCTGCGGTCACCAAGAAGACAACGATTCCCATGGAAGGGAGTGCGGCTCTCAAAGATGGCCAGGATAGAAAGATAGTTACTCTGTTGAAGCAGGCATTTGATATTTTCACCTTGTCCTTGCAAGCCTCTATTTGTGGGGCTTGGGTAGCTAGGGCTTGCCTCCACTGGTCACAAAGGCTTCAGAGCTTGGGGGGCTCGGAGCCGGTCATGTCTGGCGAAGTGGCAAAGTTGGAGTCTGGGGCTGCCTATCTAGTGGACACCCATTATGATCTTATCAGGGGCCTTTCCAAGAGCATGGCTTTGATGGTGGCGGCCTGCCATTATTTGTGGCTGAAGAACTGGGCTGTGAACAGCTCCTCTAAGTCTCGGCTCAGTAAGCTGCCCTTTAAGGGGAAGTTCCTCTTCGGAGAGGACTTGGAGAAGCTGGTTAAGGAGTTGGGGGAGTCCAAAGGGGGTAGTTGCCCGAGGACAAACAGAAGCAGGGCTGGGGTGCCTCCTCATCTCGTAGTCAGCGGAGGGAGTTCAAGCATTTTCGTACCCTCGCTTCAGCCAGGCCCAGAGGGGTAAGTTCCCTGCCAGAGGACAGGGTTTTCGTGGCTTCAGAGGAGCCGGAAGGGGTTTTGGAGCCACCGCTACCTTGGGACACAAGAAAGGACAATGAGGCGAGGGGGGCTCAGGCAGGGGTGTTGCCCGTGGGAGGTTGGCTGCGGGAGTTTTACCCTGCCTGGGCCCAGATCACCTCCTATCAATGGGTTCTGGAGGTGGCCAGAGAAGGATAGCCCTGGAGTTGATCCGACCGATAAGAGAATTTTTCATCCAGTGCCCCTGCAAGGCTCAGGGCAAGGTAGCAGGGGTAAAGGAGACCTTGGCGTGTCTTCTGCAGCTGCA
Source organism: Ichthyophis bannanicus (assembly GCA_033557465.1). NCBI lineage: Eukaryota > Metazoa > Chordata > Amphibia > Gymnophiona > Ichthyophiidae > Ichthyophis > Ichthyophis bannanicus. The sequence goes on from CM066044.1 coordinate 272,190,041, forward strand.
GGATGTCGAACCAGTGCCTCCAGACCAGTACGGGTGCAGTCGATACTCCATTTATTTCACGGTACCCAAGAAAGAGGGATCCTTTCGCCTGATCCTCGACCTAAAAGGGGTGAACTGCTCTCTGCGGGTGGCGCATTTTCGCATGGAAACTTTGCCGTTAGTGATAGTGGCAGTAAGGAGTGGAGAGTTTTTGATGTCACTGGATCTCACAGAAGCATATCTTCATATTCCCATAAGACTGGATCACAAAAGGTTTCTCCACTTTGCGGTGCCCATGGGGCACTTTCAGTTCTGGGCCCTGCCCTTTGGGCTGACAACGGCACCACGCGCCTTCACCAAGGTCATGGTGGTGGTGGTGGCAGCAGCACTGCGTAAGGAAGGGATTCTAGTGCACCCGTACCTCGACGACTGGCTGGTTAGGGCCAAGTCCAGGGAGGAAAGTGAGAAAGCAACAAGGAGGGTGGTAAACCGACCAGAGGGGAACCCATATAGGACCTAGTCCTTAGTGGAACACCAGATCTGGTGCAGGAGATAAGGGTGTTGGGGCCACTTGGCAACAGTGATCATAGCATGATCACGTTTGATTTAATTAGTGGAGGAGGGATAGTAAGGAAATCCACAGTACTACCTTTTAACTTTCGAAAGGGAGACTATGATAAAATGAGGAAAATAGTTAAGAAAAAACTAAAAGGAGCACTTGCAAAGGTTAAAGACTTACATCAAGTTTGGATGTTGTTTAAAAATGCTATCCTGGAAGCCCAGACCAGCTGTATTCCACGCATTAAGAAAAGTAGAAGAAAGTCCAAAAAACTGCCAGCATGGTTTAAAGGTGAGGTCAGAAAGGCTGTTGCTACCAAAAAAGCATCTTTCAGGAAATGGAAAAAGAGCCAAATGACGAAAACTGCAAACAGCACAAGCACTGGCAAGTTAAATGCAAAGCATTGATAAGGCAGACAAAGCAAGAATTTGAGAAGAAACTTGCTATGGAAGCAAAAATGCAAAATAAAGACTTTTTCAAGTACATTCATAGCAAAAAGCCTGTGAGAGAGTAAATTGGACCATTAGATGATAAAAGGGGCAGAAAGAGGAGACAAGCCTATAGCGGAGAGACTGAATGAATTCTTTGCTTCGGTCTTTACTGAGGAAGATGTAGGGATGTTGCCCAAGACTGAAGTGGTATTTAAAGGTGATACTGCAGAGGAATTGAGAGAAATATCGCTACACCGGGAAAATGTATTACAACTATTTGATAAACTAAATAGTAGCAAATCACCTGGACCAGATGGTATACATCCAAGGGTGTTGAAAGAACTGAAGTATGAGATTGCAGACCTGCTATTAGTAATGTGTGAACTTTCACAAAATCATCTCTAATACCTGACGATTGGAGGATCGCCAATGTAACACCAATTTTTAAAAAGGGTTCCAGGGGTGATCCGGGAAACTACAGACCGGTGAGCCTGACATCTGTACCAAGAAAAATGGTAGAAACCATCATAAAAAACAAAATTACTCAGCATGAAGATAGTCATGACCTAATGGGAGACAGCCAACATGGCTTTAGACAAGGAAGATCTTCTCTTACTAATCTGTTATGTTTTTTTGAAGGTCTGAATAAACAGGTAGACAAAGGTAAGTCGGTTGATATAGTGTATCTGGACTTTCAGAAAGCCTTTGACAAGGTCCCTCATCAGAGACTTTTGGCAAAACTAAAAAGTCATGGGATAGGAGGCAGTGTACTATTGTGGATCGGGAACTGGTTAAAAGATAGAAAGCAGAGGGTAGGGCTAAATGGCCAATTTTCCCAATGGAAAAAGGTAAATAGTGGAGTACCCCAGGGATCTGTACTGGGTCCGCTGCTTTTTGATATATTCATAAATGACCTGGAAAAGGGAATAACTAGTGAGCTTATCAAATTTTCAGATGATACAAAACTATTTAAAGTTGTTAAAACCCAAGGGGATTGCGGAAAACTGCAGGAGGATCAGGATAAATTGGAAGACTGGGCATTCAAATGGCAGATGAAATTTAACGTGGACAAGTGCAAAGTTATGCACCTAGGAAATAACAACCCACACTATGGTTACACGATGCAAGGTTCCACACTGGGAACAACCAACCAGGAAAAAGATTTAGGAGTCATCGTGGATAACATGTTAAAACCCTCTGCCCAGTGTGCAGCGGCGGCCAAGAAAGCAAATAGAATGCTAGGTATCATAAGGAAAGGAATGGAAAATAAAACAAAGGATATTATAATGCCTCTGTATCGTTCCATGATATGACCGCACCTTGAATATTGTGTGCAGTTCTCGTCGCTGTATCTTAAAAAGGATATAGCGTTATTAGAAAAGGTACAGAGAAGAGCCACCAAAATGGTAAAGGGGATGGAAGGCTACTCCTATGAAGAGAGGTTACAAAGGTTAGGGCTCTTCAACCTGGAAAAGAGACGGCTGAGGGGAGATATGATAGAGGTCTATAAATTAATGAATGGAGTGGAACGGGTAAACATAGATCAATTGTTTACGCTATCAGAATATAGAAAGACTAGGGGACATGTAATGAAGCTACAGGGTAAACTATTTAAGACAAATAAGAGAAAATATTTTTTCGCTCAACGTGTAATCAAACTCTGGAATTTGTTACCGGAGGATGTAGTAAAGGCTGTTAGTGTAGCTTGGTTAAAAAAGGTTTGGACAAGTTCCTGGAGGAAAGGTCCATAAACCATTATTAAAAAGGGACCCAGGATATTAATGCTTGAAACAATACAAGCATTTTGGAACCTGTGTCTCTTGGGGATACTGCTAGGTACATATGACCTAGATTGGCCACTGTTGGAAACAGGATGTTGGGCTTGATGGACCTTTGTCTGACCCAGTATGGCATATCTTATGTTCTTATGTTCTTAAGGGGTCGGTTGGGTGGTCAATCTGGCCAAGAGTCACCTGAGCCCATCTCAAGACTTGGAGTACCTGGGGGCACACTTCGACACCCAGGCTGGCAGAGTCCTTCTGCCGGAGGCACGAGCGCGCGGGCTGTGGGTCTTGGTTCATCACTTCCTGGGATTACCAAGCCCGTCGGCATGGCAGTATTTGCAAGTTCTGGGTACAATGGTGGCCACAATCGAGTTGGTGCAATGGGCAAAGGCACATATCTGTCCGTTGTAGAGAGCATTGCTCCGTTGGTGGTCTCACCAGAGCCAGCCTCTGATGCAGGTCCTCCCTTGCCCGACGGACGCCAGGAAGTCTCTAAGGTGGTGGCTATGCCCGGGAAACCTGGAGAGGGGCATTCCCCTCGAGTCTCCAGAGTGGATCCCGGTAATCACGGATGCCAGTTTGACCGGCTGGGGTGCTCATTGCGAGGGGCACTTTGCCCAGGGTCAGTGGGACCTTCTGGAGGCTCGGTGGTCAATCAACAGGCTAGAGATAAGGGCAGCGGTTCTGGCCATGCGCAGCTTCGAGCAGTACTTGCGGGGAAAAGCAGTATGGGTTTTCTCAGACAATGTGACCATGGTAGCATATATAAACCGGCAGGGAGGCACTGGCAGCCCAGCACTAGTGGAGGAGGCCGAAAGGCTGCTAGATTTGGCAGAGGCCCAGTTGGAGTCGATGTCAGCGGCGCATGTAGTGGGAGTAAGCAATGTGGATGCAGACTATCTCAGCCGGGTGTGGGTGGACACTGGAGTGATGCCTCAACCAGGAAGTGTTCAAGCAGCTAGTGAAACGCTGGGGCGAGCCAATAATGGACTTGATGGCGACCTTCGAGTCGGCAAAATCAGGAAGATTCTTCAGCAGGCGAAGAGAATGGATGTTGGAGGGCCTCGATGCCTTAATCCAGAGGTGGCCCGAGGGAGGACTTTTCTACGTGTTCTCCCAAGGGCACTCATAGGCAGGGTGCTGCAACAGACAGAGGCACACTGGGGGTTGGTAATTCTGATCGCCCCCGATTGGCCTTGGCGTCCTTGGTATGCCGATCTGGTGCGGCTCCTGGTGGCTTGTCCTTGGCTACTTCTGGTGTGCAAGGACCTGTTAATGCAGGGGCCAATATGCATGCCTCAGATGGATCAATTCTCGCTTATGGTCTGGCTCTTGAGTGGGCACGGTTGAGTAAGAAAGGATACTCGGGGGGCAGTGATAGTAACTCTGCTGCAGGCCTGAAGGAGGTCTACTTGTCTTGCTTATATTTGCATCTGGCGTATTTTTGAAGCCTGGTGCAAAGTCAGGCAGACACGTCCGTCCGCTGCTTTAGTTCCGGATGTCCTGGCCTTCCTGCAGGACGGTTTTGACAAGGAACTAGCCTCTAGTTCCTTGCGCGTTCAATTAGCAGCAATTGCATGTTATCGGGGGAAGATGCGTGGAGTGTCTTTGGGTGCGCATCCCGACGTGGTTAGGTTTTTAAGGGTGGTGACTCATCTCCGGCCACCGCGAAGAGTGATGGTGCCTTCCTGGGATCTAAACCTCGTATTTGGCACACTCGCAGGGGAGCTGTTTGAGGCCTTGGGGTGAGCTTCCCTGAAAGACCTAATGTTCAAGACGGTGTTCTTGGTGGCAATTTGTTAGGCGCGCAGGATTTCGGAGCTTCAGGCATTATCTTGCAGGGAGCCGTTCCTTTCCTTTTCTAAGGAGAAGGTTGTTTTGCGTCCGATTCCTTCCTTTTTCCCTAAGGTACTGTTTGCTTTTCATGTGAACCAGGGAGTTTCTTTGCTGAGGTTCCCCTTGGAGGAGGGGCCGGCCACGTTGCATTCTTTGGATGTGCGAAGAGTTCTCAGGAAGTATTTGAAGAGGACTGAGTCTTTTCGTAAGACGGATCGGTTGTTTGTTCTTTTTGGGGGACCACACAGAGGTGAGGCAGCAGCAAAGGCCTCCATTTCGAGATGGATTCAAGAGGCTATTGCATCAGCGCTTATCCTGAAGGGTAAGCCGGTACCCTCAGGTTTGAGGGCGCATTCCACAAGAGCGCAAGCAGCTTCTTGGATGGAGCATAGTTTGATTTCACCAGTGGATATTTGCAGAGTGGCTACTTGGTCGTCACTTCATACATCCACTAAGCATTATCGCTTGGATCTCCAGGCAGCGGGGGATGCTCGCTTCGGATCGGCAGTGCTTCAGACTGGTGCGTTGGGTCCCTCCTATTCATAAACTGCTCTGTTACATCCCAGAGGTGCGGGACTGGACTGGAGGGACGATAAGGAAAGAGAAATTAGACTTACCTGCTAATTGTTGTTCCTTGAGGAACTCCAGTCTAGTCCCAAATCCCTCCCTCTTGCCGGGCTGTAGGGGTGAGGTGCTTCCCGGGCCTGAAGCTGATTTCCTGGGGGAAAGGAGCTAGCCGATGGGAGGAGCAGGGGCTGGAGTGTAGTCAGTTGCTACCCCCGGGGGAGTAGTAGTTCAGTTAGAGAGTAGCGCTATCTACCTTCCTTTTGGGGAGGGTCCGGGGTACCCTTCCTGGGGGCAGGGGCCATTGTGCAAGCATAGTTCTGATGGTTTTTCCTACTTGTATTTTTTGCTACTTAATTGTTGCTCCTGTGAGTCTGCTTTGTCAATAGGTTACTGGGGCTGGTGGGCAGTGCCAGCTGTATATATACCGAGTGTCAACAAAAAGATGACATGCTCAGTCTCCAAGCTGCTGGAAGAGCGGCACTACCCAGAGGTGCGGGACTGAACTGGAGTTCCTCAAGGAACAACAATTAGCAGGTAAGTCTAATTTCTCTTTTATGGACTTTTCCTCTAGGAATTTGTCCAAACCTTTTTTAAACCCAGCTACGCTAACTACTTTCACCATATCCTCGAGTGTTTTCTTAATGAGCGTTCCATAAGCATCCTGGAATATACAGATTGTCTTTAGTGGTTTTTGTCATTTATTCTACAAAAGCTTTATTCATAATCCAGTTCACCCTGAAGAAGATAGTGTGCCGAAACACTGCCATGTTGAGGTGCTTTTATCAGTAAAGGACTTTTGTCTACATTTTACTCCCCTTTGTCCAACTTGTTGTCTTTGTGAGGGCGTGTGCTCCCTTGTGGACCTACACCATTCTCAAGGCATAATTCACCTCATTCATCTACAGTAGCCCAGAAGAAGTTGAATCTTCTTTCAAAACCTTCCAATATTGTGCACTATACCACCGCCATAGCTAACATGTTCCAATGACACAATGTTACTTTGTAGGAGTTAGCTTATCCCAGGTCTCTGGTATTTCAATGTTCATTTTTCCAGTCTCATCTCTGCCATTTAATCAAAGGGCTGGAAATCATTAGACATTTTTCCCACAAACACAAAATGATAAAAACCTTTTACAACACCAGGCCCAAAGTATATTTTTCAAATACCTGAGACTTGATTGGTTTAAATTATGTTTCCCATTCAGCAAACCAGCTAGGAACCCGAAACATCTTAAAATATCTGAAGTAGATTGTGAGCCCTTCGGGTACAAGGGAATATATCTAGTACCTGCTTGTAGAATTTGCAAAGTGCTCTAATGCCTTTCAGCCTGGGCGGTATATCAAGAAATTAAATAAAGTTAAAGATAAAATCTTCGGCATCAATTATATTTTTCTTCATTAAAATACAGTAGTATGTATCTTACAGTAGCTTATATATTGGTTTCTACACAAGAAGCAAATACAGAGACAGAATCATATATTTTACTTCAGTAATACACTCCTAAAAGAATCATGTTTTTTACTCACCTTTACTTCCCAGTTCATTCCTCTTTCAATGGTGATATCATAGCCATGTACAGATACTACCAACATCCTCGTTACAGCAGACTTTGCATTGCCATAGTTTTCATTCTCCACCAAAATTGAGAACTTCTGCAGTCTTGCATCATCACTGGAGACTTCAGCTAAAGTGTAGGTACATGTGCCTTCAAAGTCAAAAGTGACACCATCAAAGGAAAGATAGTGAGGATCGCCAGACACGATGCACTTAGCATATTCAAACGGATGACAGCCTTTCACGCCATTAAACACTTTGCATTCCTCGTTGGGACCACAAGAAAATTCTTGGCACTCAACTCCTCCACTTTCTCCACACTTGCATTTTAGTTGGCACAAGTCATCAGGATAGAACATCTCCCCTTTCTTGTAGTACATATCTGTGTACACACAGCCACAATCCTCAGTGAGGATACACTCATGTCCACTCAGGATGAATCCTTTGTCACAATAGCACCCTTCTTCACAAGGAATTTCACATCCCACTGAAGACATGAGGCCATAACAGGTAGAAGGGCAACCAGGTCCACAAAGCTCATAATGGCTATTTTCTGGGCAGGTGTATGCTGAAAAAGACAACAAACAGATGAACCAGATTAACTTCTAAATTTTTGAGCAGCTGGAAATTTCTGGAACTTCTTGTGCTGCAGCAACCATATCTACAATTTTATATTTTCAAATGTTCCTAAAGTAGCTATTTGTTTTTTGAGTGAGTGATTTTACTGGGTAAGGGGATGGGTTGGGGGAAGGGATCATCATTAGACAGACCTTTCCCAGCAGAATCTCACAAAGCTCTCTGTTGTATCTACTATCAATTACTGAGAGTCCTGCAACATTTCAAAGTGTTGGAAACAATGTAAGTGCATCTTTCCTTAATTTATTTTACACTTATGGACTGCTTACTATATCAAAGATGTGCTTTCAAGCAGAATGAAAAGTGAAATAAAGATACAAAAACAATATAAAGAAAAGACAAAACAGAACAAGACACTCAAAAAATAAGGGAGCACCACATAAAATTCAGCAGGAATGCCGGGGAATTGCTGTGTATCTCTGAGGGGGAAAAAAAATTCTTCCTAAGTCTTGTTGAATACTTTCACATGGTGATCCCATTATATAAAATCTAAATCAAAACTCAGCAAGGTGATTACATGATTACAGTACTATAACAGGAACATGATAGGAAACAAAAAAGAAGAATACATACTTTCCTGTATCACTCAGGGTAAAAAGTGCCCTTACACACTAGATCGGTGGGGGCGGGGGGGGGGGAGGGGATATTCAGTGGCACTGACTAGCTGTCACCGCTGAAAACTAGCTCGGATATTCAGTGCTGGAGCCATATCCGGCCATCAGTATTTAATATCCAGGTCACCGCAGACTCAGGAAGCTAACCAACCAGTGGTGATATCGAGCCAGTGCCTGGTTGGCATCTGCAGGTAAGGTTAGACCAGCAGGTCACTAACCAGGCAGTGGCTCAATGTCACCGCTGCCTCGTTAGCGACAGGTGTCATCAATGCTCCAGAAAGCCCCGTTATTAACCGCATAGCATTCTTTATCTTTATTGAAGATACCACTTACACAAAAGCGTCAAAGCAGTTTACAATCATTGAAAAATAAAGGCAGATCTGCTTTGAAAAAGTAAAGGAACGCCAACAAATGTAGACAGGAGAGATGAGAATCAGAGAAAAGAGCAGATAGTGACTGCGCTGCAGCGGGAAAAGGAGAGGAGGGGGCTGAGGACAAAGGGGAGGGGGTGGGGGAGGTCAAAGGCTGAGCAAAAAAGGTGGGTTTTTAGTCTGGCCTTGAAGGTGTTGAAGGAGGATTCCAGGCAGAGAGAGGAGGGCAGCGAGTTCCAAAGCCGGGGACCCAGGAAAAACAAGGCTGAAGAGCGGGTGAATTCTAGATGGGCTTGGGATAAGGAGGGAAGAAATATGTGATTGGAGTGAATGGACCTGAGTGACCGATGCAGGGTGTGGAGGTGAACGAGTCAGTGAGACAGAGAGGGGTACCAGTGTGGATTGACTTATGGACGAAGATGAGGAATTTATATTGAATCCCAAAGGGAATTGGGAGCCAGTGCAAACTGGGGGGTGATGTGATTTGAACAGGAGGCGTGGGTCAGAATACGAGCGGCAGTGTTTTGGATGAGTTGTAGACGATGCAGTTGGGATTGAGGAAGGCCGGCGAAGGAGACATTGCAATAGTCCAGATGAGACATTACGAGGGACAGGAGCAACGTGATCAGGGAAGGGACAGAAAGAAAAGGTCAAACTGCACGAAGCTGTCTCATAGTGTGGAAAGAGCGCTGGACTACGGAAGAGATGTGGTCTTTGAAGGAGAGGGACGAATCAAGAGTTACACCCAGGTAATGTATGGAAGTAACAACGGGAACAGGGAAGAAGGAGAGAAGGGGGCAAGGGGCGAGATGGGATTGCCGGAGGTAAACCAAATGGCAGAGGTGTTTGGAAAGGAGTGTGTAGCGGCAGCATACACAAATATCCAGCAGCACTACCAGTGTTAATGCTGCTAAATATCCCTCTTAGTGGTATTTACACAGTTTGCAGGTCTGCAAACCATATAAATGCCTTTGAATATCCACCCCATAGATAATACCCCTGCTGTACCAATAGGCTGAAATTTTATCTTGGACCCACTGAAGCAGGAGATGAACCACAGAAACTAATGAGAAACATAAGAGAACTAAAAATAGTTAGGTAAACTCCTAAAGATAAAGAGGCATATTCTGAGCTGGCTGTTCAGCCCCCTGTGCAGTCATCCAGAAGCAGGATGCCCAAAGGTAGACCTGATTCCGATCCCACGGGGGGCTAGATGTGCCTGCAGAATCAGAATTGAGTCTGCGGCCTGCACGTGCAGGCTGGACCCTGATTCTGGTCGGCCTGCACGCACAGCAGATCCCCAGCTACCTCAGTCAGGCTCCAGAATGGTGCCACAGTGCCATGGGTCCCATCACCATGGCACCGTGGCTTCATTCAGGAGCTGCAAATGCCGGCTGCCACAGATATTTTTCTTTCCCTACAGCTGGACCCTCGATCCAGTCTCCTATGGCCAGGGTCCAACTGCGGGGATCCTCCTGCATCCCCATGCCTTTTTGTCCCAGCCCACTGTTCTCTTTTTCAGGAGCCACGTCTACCCTATTACCACTTTTGTGAAGCGGTATCACATGAGATCTTCTCCAGTCCTGTGTTACTTCTCCTGTCTCCAAGGATCTATTAAAAACATCTTTTAAAGGCCCTGCAAAAACCTCTCTGAGCTCTTTCAGTATCCCATCCGGTCTCATTGCCTTGTTCACTTTCAATTTTGCAAACTGTTCAAACATATCATCTGTGAATGGCGTGTTATCTATACCATTCCCATTATATATTTATCCATCACTGGTGGTCCTTCACCAGGAATTTCTTTAGTAAAAACAGAACAGAAGTATTTGTATAGCATTTTCGCTTTTTCAATGTCACTTTCCACGAATCCATTCTCTGCACTTTTGAGTCTTGCAAGTCCACCTCTGATCTTTCTCTTCTGAATAAACCTGAAAATAGCTTTGTCATCATGTTTAAATCTTTAGCCCTATTTGCTTCTGCCTTTGATTTTGCAATCCTTATTTCTCTTTTGTCTCTTTTAGCTTTATCCTTTATTATTATCTGTGTTCCTCTGTTTGCAAACTTCTGAATTTTGTGAAAGCTGTGCTTTTTGCCTTTATTTGTGCAGCCACTTCTTTGGAGAACCAAATAGGTTTCCTTTCCCTCTTGTTTTTATTTACTTTCCTTAGATATCCATCTGTTGCTCCGTTTATTGCCTCCTTTAATTTAGCCCACTACAGTTCCACTTCCCTTACCTCCTCCCACTCTGCCAACTCCTCCCTCAGTCACTTGGCCATTTTACTGAAGTTAGCATTTTTAAAGTCTAGGATTTTGAGCTTGCTGTGATTGCCTTGGCTTATATCTCAAACCACTCCATGTGATGATTGCTGCTGCTCACATAGGCATCCACCTGGACATTTGACATGCTATCTCCGTTGATGAGTACTAAATCCAGTATCAAGCTTTCCTTGGTTGGTTCCATCACCATTTGACTAAGCAATGCATCTTGGAAGGCATCCACAATTTGTTTTTACTTCTTTCCAGATTTTTAGAAGGAATACTCTAATCCACATTGGGTAGGTTAAAGTCACCCAATATGATCACTTCCCCCTTCATGGCTACCTTTGTAATATCAATAACACAGGTACACTACCAAAAATCTGCCTCCAGTTTTGCAACTGATTCCTATAGATTTTGGGGTGCTGAATCCAGGAAAAATAGCCAAAATGTTCCATCACGTCACGTTTTCTTGCAAAATTAGATTTCTTACCCATATAAGGAATGTTCACATAATTTCTTTTTAGCCGACTGCAGTTTATTTTCTTGGCCCAAAATAGAGGTTGTAATGGTTAACTAACTAGAAACACTCCCTCATGATATTTTAGAGTGTTTTGTATTCATTTTATACATTAACAGGACAATTGGGAGGCGGGGGGCTAAATCCAGTACTCGCACTGGCGCATGTTCTTTCCTGTTCGCCTCGCCTCGTTCGCTCGCTCAAACACGGTGGTTGCGACATGAACGTTCCTGTCAAATTTCAGTTTCTTGCAAGTTCATTATTACCTTTTGTTTGCTCAGTCGTAATCCAGCTTTATTCCGAAGTGGTTCACTACAGTTGTAGTTTGCAGTGCTGTGTATTTGTGATGGCTCACAGAGCCAGAGGTTGCGTCAACTCTCCGGACAGTTTTTGTTTTATTTGTGGGGAATATACCGTGAAAAAGCGGCAGAGGAACATTTCTGCATTTATTAAAAAAGTATATTTCGCCTATTTCGGTTTGAAGTTAGGCGATCAAGACAAACCGTGGGCTCCTCACAAAGTGTGCAAGACATGTGAGGAAGATCTACGCTTATGGATGAAAGGTAAAAAACAAGCATTTCGTTTCGGAATACCTATGATGTGGCGTGAACAAAGAGACCACAGCAGTGACTGCTATTTTTGCTCTTGCATTCTGAAGGGATACAACTTAAAAAATAAGAACGTAATAAGTTACCCCAACCTTCCCTCAGCAATTAGGCCTATGCCTCATAGCAACAAAGTACCTGTGCCTGAACCACCAAAATCTTTGGATCATATTTGTGTGGACGGTTCTGATCATGAGACTCATCAGATGGCTTTTCCCGATGAGTCCAGTACTTCCGAGTTTGAAACTGAACCAGATCCGAAACCTGAACTTTTCTCTCAAGCTGAATTAAATGATTTAGTCCGGGATTTAGGACTCCCAAAAGATGCTGCCCAACTGCTAGGTTCTCGGCTTAAACAGAAAAATCTATTGTCACCAGGAACAACTTTTTATTGGTACCGCAACCGCGAGACACAATTTTTGAAGTATTTCAGCAAAGAGGAAGATTTGGTATTTTGCAACGATATATACGGAGTGATGGAAAAGTTTAAACTCAAGTATGATCCTGCTGAATGGCGGCTGTTCATTGATTCGTCAAAAGACAGCATAAAAGGTGTTCTTCTTCATAATGGCAACACATTCGCTTCAGTTCCTATTGCTCACTCTGTTATTCTCCAAGAAAAATACGAGAATTTGGCCCTGATTCTTCAGAAGATTCGTTATGATGAGCATAAGTGGATGATTTGTGGAGACTTTAAAATTCTATCCATGCTATTAGGGCAGCAATCCGGTTTCACCAAATATCCCTGCTTCCTTTGCTTGTGGGATAGCCGGGCCCGCGACCTACACTGGGGGAAAAAAGACTGGCCAATTCGGGAGTATTTGAGACCCAGTGAGAAAAATGTTCTTCATGAGAGCTTGGTACCTCGTGATAAAATTCTATTACCACCTCTCCACATTAAGTTGGGTCTCATTAAGCAATTCATCAAGTCCCTTCCAAAAGATGGTGAGTGCTTTCGGTACCTTTGCTCAAAGTTCCCCCGACTTTCTGAAGCAAAGCTAAAGGAAGGAGTGTTTGTTGGCCCTGATATAAGGAAACTCATTTCAGATGGAGCATTCGCTGAAACGATGTCTGAGAAGGAAAAAGAAGCCTGGGATTCCTTCAAGGATGTTGTTCTCAAATTCTTGGGGAGCAGGCGGGATGAGAACTATAAGGATATTGTTGCCAGGATGCTCAATGCCTTCAAAGAACAAGGCTGTAACATGAGCCTGAAAGTCCATTTCTTGCACTCCCATGTGAACTACTTTCCCGAAAACCTGGGGGCGTACAGTGAAGAACAAGGTGAAAGGTTTCACCAGGACATCAAGGACGCAGAGAGAAGGTACCAAGGAAGATGGAACACCACTATGATGGCTGATTTCTGCTGGTTGCTGCTGCGGGAAACCCCAGATGAAAAATACGCCAAGCAGCGCACCAAGAGAAGCATTCGGGGGAAGAAGAAACGGGCCCACCAGGAGATTGATTGACCCAAGAATGACTTTAAAATTTAAACTGTGTTGACAAATATCGTGTTTTTACTAAACTTTGAAATAAAAATTTGCTAGTTATTACCACAGTGTCGGATCTCATTTATTAGAATTTTATTTTCACACCATCGGGTGTTTGTCTTCATGTATTGCAATGGTGCGGTTTGCGTTTTCTATTCTTACATACATACCTGTACAACATTTTTTGCACATTTCTTTGCTTTGCTTTGTGTCTAACCTCGCTCTTATATGCTCAATGTTTGTGCACATGTATGTGGCTGTTTTAAGTGCAGACAATTTTGCTACCATCACAGTGTGTTTTGTTGACATTACTCTATTCTTATGTGCTGCCTTGTTACAATTTTCTTTATTCTTATTTGAATAACTACTAAACAATTAGTATAAAGAATTCATCCAAGAAACTTTTATCTCGATCGCACTCAATCTGAAACGTTCACCTCAAACTGCTAACCCAATGTAGCAAAAAATCTGTACGTGATGGAGCAAATTGGTTATCAGATTTGGATTCAGCGCACCAAAAAACGTAAAAATCAATCGAAACATTAGAGGCAGTTTAAAAAAAATTTTTTTTAGTGTACCTGTGTAATCAAATCTCTACTTCCTATTAGTTGCAGAAATTCAAACGAGCATAGCCTTTTAATAATCAAGTTTGTTAAAAAACAATGAATGTATGAGAATAAGCAGATCATTTTTGTTCACAAAAGGGTGAAGTAGACAGAACTGCAGCAGAAAGTAAAAGGACTCTCTGATGACAATAGAGATACATGGACTGAAGAAAGTTGTCAATCTAGAGTAATTCCCAATATTTTGGTATTTATTAAGGGGGTTTGAATGACTAGAACAGAGAAGGATGAGGTAAAAGATTTTTTTTTAATCTTCTCTCTATTCAAATAGGTTTTGATTTTCTTGGATAGAGCTTCAAGCTATTATTTCTTAGCCAGGGAGCTATGGAACCAAAGCAAATGTTAAGATTTTAAAGATCATGGAATGATGCACTAGTTTTATGTTATTGGCATAAAAGTAACAGCTAATGATATAAACTAAATCTATTTAGCAAAAGAAGCTCGGAAGAGATTAAAAAGAACAGGGACACTACAAGACAAAGGAACTTGATGGCAGATAAAGACCTTAAAGTCTACCCAGTCTGCCCTTCCATATCAACTACTTAGTTCTACAGTCCCTTTTTCCCTTTAGAGCTCTTCTGTGTTTGTCTCATGCTTTCTTGAATGCATCTACCATTCTTTCTGCAAAGAAATATTTCTGCAAATTACTCTTGAGTCTATCTCGGGGCAGTTTCTCCAAATGGGTTACTTTTGCGTATACCATGACAGTTGTGAACCTCACTTCTAAGCCAGGGCATGGGGAGTATGATCTCAGTCTCTCAAATGTATTGCTAAGGCTCAGCATAGTACTTGCATTATGCCAAAGAGAGCCTCCTGCTGAAGCTTGTAAGATGTAACATGTATGTGTAGTTTATCAAGATGGACTTGGAAATTCTTCTTTATCAAGCCTGTGGAATCCAACACGATGGGAAATATTTCTGTATCTTTCTGCCACATTTTCTTGGTCTCTGACTGCATTTCCTGGTATCTCAGGATCTTCTTCCTCTCCACACGATTCACAGAGTAGTCGCTTGGAACTGACACCTCTATTATCAATGTCATTCTGGTGGTGTTCTCCTTAACCACTATATCCAGCTTCCTCGCATCCAGCTTTTTATCAATAGGAATGGGAGTTTCCCAGATGATCATAACCTCCTCATGCTCTGTAATTCTCTTAGGGTCATCATCCCAGTGCTTTTTGGGCACAGTGATGTTATAGTGCATACAGAGTTTCCAATGGATGAGGCATGCTACTTTATTATGTATTTCTGTATTGAAATTTTCTGCCTATCTCCTTTCAGCTTCATCCTATGCCTCCTCGTTGCAGAGCTTTCTTTCAAGTGAAAGAGGCTCTCCTGTGCATTTATGCTATAGAGGTGTTCAAAACATCTCTATCATATTTCCCCTTTGCCGTCTTTCTTCCAAAATATACATATTGAGATCTTTAAGTCTGTCCTCATATGCCTTATGACAGAGCCCATTGACCATTTTAGTAGGCACCCTCTGTACTGACTCCATCCTGATTTATTTATTATTTATTTATTTATTTTTGTGTTTTTTATACTGCTATTTCAGGTAATCATAGCGGTTTACAAAAGAACAACAGATACATGGAACAGGTTTACAGTGTAACAAGTGAATAACAGTAAATTACAATTTTACAGTTTTACATCGTTCAACTAAAACTTATTTACAAGTTGTTAATGGCATAACACCATTAAGCCAGTGGTATGGAGGGAATGCTCAAGAGGTAGGCAAGTTGAAAGAAAGAGAGGTGGATATTGAGTAGTATCCAAGACAGTTGAAATTGTGCTGTTACCAAAGTGATCCGTGAAGAGGTATGTTTTGAGTTGGGAGCGGAAGGTGGAAAGGCCTGTTATGCTCCTAAGGCTAGGTGGCAATGAGTTCCAGAGTGTTGGGGCTATGTATTCAAATGCCCTATTGCTAGTGCATTGTTTTGTATAATGGAAATCAGAAGGAATGGTAAGGGAGTTTGTCATTTGATTTCTTCTTAGCCTGTCATTAGTTACAGCTTTGATCAGGTGGGAGATAGTGAGGGGAGTCATTTTTTTAATGATCTTGAACGTGATCATGGCAATTTTATATTTGATCCAACCATGGATCGGTAGCCAATGTAGGTCATAGAGAATTGGTGTAATGTGGTCACTTCGGCGAGAGCTATGTATAATTTGTGCAGTAGAGTGCTGTGCCATAATAAGTGGATGAAGAGAAACTTTTGTAAGACCATGAAGTAGACTATTACAATAGTCTATGTGAGGTGTGATTAAGGCCTGCATTATAGTTCTAAAGTCGGAGGGTTGTAGGAGGGGTTTTAGGTGGCATAGAAGACGGATCTTATTGTATATTGTTTTTGTTAAATTTTTGATGTGGGTCTGGAAGGAGAAGTGCTTGTCCAGAGTCACACCAAGATATTTAACTTCTTCTTTAAAGTCAAGCTTGATGTCATCAAATGTAATGTTTTGTGGAGGAGTGTAAGTTTGATTTCTGGTGATTATTAAGATTTTAGGTTTTTTGAAATTTATTTGTAGGCCAAACTTCTTGAGCCAGGTTACAATATTTTTGAAGCAGGATATTATAGGGTCGAAGATGGGTGATGTGATATTAAAAGGCATATACAGCATTATGTCGTCAGCATAAATAGCATAATCAACCTTGAATTGTTTTTTGATTTGACACACAGGTTGGATATATATATTAAATAAAAGTGTAGATAACGCAGATCCTTGGGGGAGGCCTGTGGTTTGTGGATAAGAGTTAGAGTCTGTGTGGTCTATGGAGACTTATTGAAATCGTTCGGATAAATAGTATACAAACCATTTAAGGGTTGTATTACTCAGGCCTATTTGTTTCAATCTGTGAAGTAGGAGTGAGTGAATGACAGAGTCAAACACTGTAGCTATATCTAGGAAGAATAAAATGTATGCTTGGTTGTTATTATCTTTTCCCTTAATGATTTTATTGGATAGGGTCAGCATCAATGTCTCAGCACTATGGTAAGGCCTGAATCTGAATTGGTTGTTATCTAGGGGAGCAAATTGGTCAATGTGATCCTGTAGTTGTAGGTATACATTTTTTTCTATTATTTTTGCCAGGAAAGGAAGACTCGAGATGGGTCTGTAGGAGGCTGCAGAAGTTTTGTCAAGGGCTTTATTTTTTTGTATTGGGCGGATTATAGCCTTTTTAAGCTCATGTGCCATGTAATCTTGGGTAAGTGATTTGTTGACCATAGTTAGTATTAACGGGGCAGTTTCATTAATTGTATCCTTGATCCATTTAACTGGGCAAGGATCAGCTAAAGAAGTTGTGGTGTTCAAAGCAGAAATTGTCTTTTTAAAGGATTCACGGTATAATGGATGGAACTTGTCCTAGGTCTCAGCTGGTGGAAAAATGTTATTCACTGATGTATAGGGATGGCTAGTTGAGACATTTATTTTGGACATATAAAAGTCCACAAGCATTTGTGGGGATTTGTCCGTGGAGACAGATGAAGAATTTGGCTGAGCTGTAAGTGATTTTACTATGGTAAATAGTTCTCTTGGCTTATTTATGGATTTCATGAGAAGTTGTGTATGATGGACTTTTTTAGCTAGGTTAATCTGGAGATGATATTTGGTGAGAATGGCCATATATTTATTTACCTCTGTTTTCAGTTGTTTTCTTGGCATGCCAAGAGCGTTCAAGTCTTCTTAGCTCTCTTTTTATAGGGCAGAGTTCTTGGGTGAACCATTGTTTAGATGTTTTTTTGGAGGTATTTTGAATATTTTGTGGTTTAGTAGCGAAGCTAGTGATTGAAGTGTTCCAATTATGTACTAATGTGTCAAGATCATTCGTGTTGGTATCTATGGATTTAAGAATGCCTTCAGTAAAGGATCTCTATCAAACGGTTTGTATCTGAAATACTTTTTGGGGTGCCTTTGCTCTGTCTGGGTTAGTGTTTGTTTATTCTCAATGGAGAATTCGATAAGATGGTGGTCTGACCAGGGAACTGGTGTTATTAGGGGTGGGTTATTATGCAGTGTTTGGATCTCCCCGGGTAAGAATATAAGATCAAGAGTATTGCCCTTCTTGTGAGTGGGGGTATTAATAATTTGCTTAAAGGTTAGGTCTTCCATTGCACTGGAGAAGGGAGAGGAATGTGAATTATGTGTTAATGGGAGATTAAAATCTCCTAGGAGTACTGTCTTGATGTTTGGTGATATATTAATTAATTCATCAATTATATTTGTAAGGCTATCTGTGTTAGCATTAGAAGGTCTGTAGATGAGGCAGAAGGCCAAATTTCCACTTTTTATTATTAGTGTGTCTGTATCTGTTGTAGCTTTAGAAGGGAGTATTTGTGCTTCAAATGAAGCTTTTATTATGATTAATACCCCCCCTCCCCCGCCACGCTTACTTGCTCTGGGGGTGTGAAATATGTTGTATTTAGGTGGACATAGTTGGTTAAGAAAGACATTATCTTGTTCACAGAGCCAGGTTTCAGTAATGAAAATGATGTCAGGGCGTACAGTATAGGCATAATCTGTTATGATTGGGATTTTCTTCTTTATGGATCTAGCATTTATATCCTTTGGAAGGTGTGGTCTCTAGAATTGCGCAGAAAACTCTAAATTAAAAAGACAACTGACAAGGCTGGTTTTCCATTCAATTGTGTATGAGGGAATGGAAAGATAAAAAGAGAACCACTCAAATGATGAAATCCATCACAACTATTTCAGTAAAT
This sequence comes from Ichthyophis bannanicus, assembly GCA_033557465.1. NCBI lineage: Eukaryota > Metazoa > Chordata > Amphibia > Gymnophiona > Ichthyophiidae > Ichthyophis > Ichthyophis bannanicus. The sequence continues at coordinate 272,208,584 of CM066044.1, forward strand.
CAGGTTAGAAAAAGTCAATGATCAATTAGGTCAAATGCTGCAGACATAAGAACATAAGATATGCCAAACTGGGTTAGACCAAGGTCCATCAAAGCCCAGTATCATGTTTACAACAGTCGCCAATCCAGGTCACAAGTACCTAGCAGTTTCCCCAAAGGACACAGGCTCCACAATGTTTGTACTGGGGCAAGCAGTGGATCTCCCGGGTCCCCTTTATGGACCTTTCCTCCAGGAACTTGTTCAAACCTTTTCTAAACCTAGCTACACTAACAGCTTTTACTACATCCTCCAGTAACAAATTCCAGAGTTTGATTACGCATTGAGTGAAAAAATATTTTCCATTATTTGTCTTAAAAAGGTTACACTGTAGCTTCATTGCCTGTCCATTAATCTTACTAAAGAAATCAGTAAAGCAATATTCCCCCTATCTATCTTGATAGCAATTTCTTTGACCAAGACTCTAATTGTATCTTTGCTATTCCCTAATCGATATCTAGATTGACAAGTATGAGGATATCAGTCTTGTCTAATAAATTACACAGGTACACTACCAAAAAACTGCCTCCAGTTTTGCAACTGATTCCTATAGATTTTGGGGTGCTGAATCCAGGAAAAATAGCCAAAATGTTCCATCACGTCACGTTTTCTTGCAAAATTAGATTTCTTACCCATATAAGGAATGTTCACATAATTTCTTTTTAGCCGACTGCAGTTTATTTTCTTGGCCCAAAATAGAGGTTGTAATGGTTAACTAACTAGAAACACTCCCTCATGATATTTTAGAGTGTTTTGTATTCATTTTATACATTAACAGGACAATTGGGAGGCGGGGGGCTAAATCCAGTACTCGCGCTGGCGCATGTTCTTTCCTGTTCGCCTCGCCTCGTTCGCTCGCTCAAACACGGTGGTTGCGACATGAACGTTCCTGTCAAATTTCAGTTTCTTGCAAGTTCATTATTACCTTTTGTTTGCTCAGTCGTAATCCAGCTTTATTCCGAAGTGGTTCACTACAGTTGTAGTTTGCAGTGCTGTGTATTTGTGATGGCTCACAGAGCCAGAGGTTGCGTCAACTCTCCGGACAGTTTTTGTTTTATTTGTGGGGAATATACCGTGAAAAAGCGGCAGAGGAACATTTCTGCATTTATTAAAAAAGTATATTTCGCCTATTTCGGTTTGAAGTTAGGCGATCAAGACAAACCGTGGGCTCCTCACAAAGTGTGCAAGACATGTGAGGAAGATCTACGCTTATGGATGAAAGGTAAAAAACAAGCATTTCGTTTCGGAATACCTATGATGTGGCGTGAACAAAGAGACCAGCAGTAAGAACGTAATAAGTTACCCCAACCTTCCCTCAGCAATTAGGCCTATGCCTCTTAGCAACGAAGTACCTAGAAACATAGAAACATAGAAACATGACGACAGAAAAAGACCACAAGGTCCATCTAGTCTGTCCTTCCATAACAACAACTACAACAGTCCATTTTTACCTTTAGAGATCCTCTGTGTTGGTCCCATGCTTTTTTGAATTCAGTTACTGTCCTCATCTCCACGACCTCCACTGGGAGACTATTCCACGGATCCACTACTCTTTCCGTAAAGAAATATTTCCGCATATCACTCCTGAATCTATCTCCTTTCACCCTCATCCCATGTCCCCTCGTAGCAGAACTTGCTTTCAATTGAAAGAGGCTCTCTCCCTGAACATTTATGCCATGGAGGTATTTAAACATCTCAATCATATCACCTCTATCCCGCCTTTCCTCTAAGGTGTACATATTAAGATCCTTAAGTCTGTCCTCATATGCTTTATAATGAAGCCCATTAATCATTTTAGTAGCAACCCTCTGCACCGACTCCATCCTGTTCACATCCTTTTGAAGGTGCGGTCTCCAGAATTGCACACCATACTCCAAATGAGGTCGCACCAAAGACTTATATAGAGGCATTATCACCTCCTTTTTTCTGCTAGCCATTCCTCTCCGTATGCACCCAAGCATCCTTCTAGCTTTTGCAGTCGCCTTTTCTACCTGTTTAGCTACTTTAAGATCATCAGACACAACCACGCCTAGGTCCCGCTCTTCTTTAGTGGAGAAAAGTACTTCACCTCCTATACTGTATTGCTCCCTTGGATTGCTGCAGCCCAAATGCATGACCTTACATTTTTTAACATTAAATCCCAGCTGCCAAATTCTAGACCATTCTTCAAGCTTAGCTAGATCCCTCCTCATGTTATCTACACCTTCCTGGGTGTCTACTCTATTGCAGATTTTGGTATCATCCGCAAAGAGGCAAACCTTACCCGACAGCCCTTCCGCTATATCACTAACAAAGATGTTAAAAACCTGAACCACCAAAATCTTTGGATCATATTTGTGTGGACGGTTCTGATCATGATGAGACTCATCAGATGGCTTTTCCCGATGAGTCCAGTACTTCCAAGTTTGAAACTGAACCAGATCTGAAACCTGAACTTTTCTCTCAAGCTGAATTGAATGATTTAGTCCGGGATTTAGGACTCTCAAAAGATGCTGCCCAACTGCTAGGTTCTCGGCTTAAACAGAAAAATCTATTGTCACCAGGAACAACTTTTTATTGGTACCGCAACCGTGAGACACAATTTTTGAAGTATTTTTATTTTATTTATTTATTTAGACAGTTTTGTATACCGCCTTATCCTTCAATCAAAGCGGTCACCACACAATTGGGGGATACATTTAACACGCAGGGATATGAGACACATACACTAATACTTACAGGGAACATGGGCAGTGGAGGGTTAAGTGGCTTGCCCAAGACCACAAGGAGCATCTGTGGGACTAGAAACCCCAGTCCTTCCGGCCCAAGGTTGCTGTCCTCTTGTGGGATTTGAACCCCCGACCTTCCGGCCTGAAGTACCTTGCCCCAACCACTAGGCTACTCCTAGTGGTTGGGGCAAGTATTTCAGCAAAGAGGAAGATTTGGTATTTTGCAACGATATATACGGAGTGATGGAAAAGTTTAAACTCAAGTATGATCCTGCTGAATGGCGGCTGTTCATTGATTCGTCAAAAGACAGCATAAAAGGTGTTCTTCTTCATAATGGCAACACATTCGCTTCAGTTCCTATTGCTCACTCTGTTATTCTCCAAGAAAAATATGAGAATTTGGCCCTGATTCTTCAGAAGATTCGTTATGATGAGCATAAGTGGATGATTTGTGGAGACTTTAAAATTCTATCCATGCTATTAGGGCAGCAATCCGGTTTCACCAAATATCCCTGCTTCCTTTGCTTGTGGGATAGCCGGGCCCGCGACCTACACTGGGGGAAAAAAGACTGGCCAATTCGGGAGTATTTGAGACCCGGTGAGAAAAATGTTCTTCATGAGAGCTTGGTACCTTGTGATAAAATTCTATTACCACCTCTCCACATTAAGTTGGGTCTCATTAAGCAATTCATCAAGTCCCTTCCAAAAGATGGTGACTGCTTTCGGTACCTTTGCTCAAAGTTCCCCCGACTTTCTGAAGCAAAGCTAAAGGAAGGAGTGTTTGTTGGCCCTGATATAAGGAAACTCATTTCAGATGGAGCATTCGCTGAAACGATGTCTGAGAAGGAAAAAGAAGCCTGGGATTCCTTCAAGGATGTTGTTCTCAAATTCTTGGGGAGCAGGCGGGATGAGAACTATAAGGATATTGTTGCCAGGATGCTCAATGCCTTCAAAGAACAAGGCTGTAACATGAGCCTGAAAGTCCATTTCTTGCACTCCCATGTGAACTACTTTCCCGAAAACTTGGGGGCGTACAGTGAAGAACAAGGTGAAAGGTTTCACCAGGACATCAAGGACGCAGAGAGAAGGTACCAAGGAAGATGGAACACCACTATGATGGCTGATTTCTGCTGGTTGCTGCTGCGGGAAACCCCAGATGAAAAATACGCCAAGCAGCGCACCAAGAGAAGCATTCGGGGGAAGAGGAAACGGGCCCACCAGGAGATTGATTGACCCAAGAATGACTTTAAAATCTAAGCTGTGTTGACAAATATCGTGTTTTTACTAAACTTTGAAATAAAAATTTGCTAGTTATTACCACAGTGTCGGATCTCATTTATTAGAATTTTATTTTCACACCATCGGGTGTTTGTCTTCATGTATTGCAATGGTGCGGTTTGCGTTTTCTATTCTTACATACATACCTGTACAACATTTTTTGCACATTTCTTTGCTTTGCTTTGTGTCTAACCTCGCTCTTATATGCTCAATGTTTGTGCACATGTATGTGGCTGTTTTAAGTGCAGACAATTTTGCTACCATCACAGTGTGTTTTGTTGATATTACTCTATTCTTATGTGCTGCCTTGTTACAATTTTCTTTATTCTTATTTGAATAACTACTAAACAATTAGTGTAAAGAATTCATCCAAGAAACTTTTATCTCGATCGCACTCAATCTGAAACGTTCACCTCAAACTGCTAACCCAATGTAGCAAAAAATCTGTACGTGATGAAGCAAATTGGTTACCAGATTTGGATTCAGCGCACCAAAAAACGTAAATATCAATCGAAACATTAGAGGCAGTTTAAAAAAAATTTTTTTTTAGTGTACCTGTGTTATTAAACTGTAGTAAAACCACCTTTCAGTGTTTTTAGAAATGATGAGAGATTTGTTATGGACCTATAATACTCAACATTTGATGGATCTAGGATGGATCTTTATAGGAGAGGACAAACTCTGTGGAATGAGTGCCTATAGAAGGCTAACATTAACAAGTAACTGAAGACAGAGAGGCCATTGACCAGGTTTTAAACCAATGTAGACGGCCTGAGATGAGCTGGAGAGGTAGACAGATTCACTGAGGTAATAATTCTCCTTAACGAGAAGTGGTAAATGTGCAAAGAATCTAAGTTGACTGCCTAATCTAGACAGGAACTCTGCATCTTCTGTGTAGTTGTTACAACCAGTAATAAAAGAGGGAATGATTGAAGAATCATTATCTTACACTATCTTACATTACTGACACTATTGCTATTACTAGAATTTAATTTACCTGTCTCCGAAATTTCACAGAAACAGAAACATGATGATAGAAAAAGACCACATGGCCTATCTAGTCTGTCCTCCCATATCAACCACTACAACAGTCCCCTTTTTTCTTTTAAAGATCCTCTGTGTTTGTCCCATGCTTCTTTGAATTCAGATACTGTTCTCATCTCTACCACTTCCACTGGGAGACTATTTCATGGATCCACTACTCTTTCCATAAATAAATATTTCCGCATATCACTTCTGAATCTACCCTTTTCACCCTCATCCCATGTCCCCTCATAGCAGAGCTCGTTTTCAGTCGAAAGAGGCTCTTCTCCTGTGCATTTATGCCACGGAGGTATTTAAACATTTCAATCATATCACCTCTATCCCGCCTTTCTTCTAAGGTGTACATATTAAGATCCTTAAGTCTGTCTTCATATGCTTTATAATGAAGACCACTAACCATTTTAGTAGCCACCCTCTGTACTGTCTCCAGCCTATTTATATCTTTTTGAAGGTGCGGTCTCCAGAATTGCACACAATACTCCAAATGAGGTTGCACCAAAGACTTATTCAGAGGCACCATCACCTCCTTTCTTCTGCTGGCCATTCTTCTCCCTATGCACCCCAGCATCCTTTTAGCTTTTGCTGTTGCCTTTTCTACCTGTTTACCTACTGTCATGCACGTAGCCCCTTACAGACAGTATGGAGGGGCGTGCTTGTCATAGGAGAGATTCACCATTTAGCCTTTACCTGACTGGCTGCCTTGTAATGCCTCATGGGAAAGGTAGTTCAGTCAGGAGGTACTTGGCTTCAGGTTAAAAAAAAACCCACATTTGTAGTTGGCTTTGAGTGGTAAGGCTTTTGACAGAAATTTATTGATGGGGAAAACGCTAGGTTCACAAATTAACACCTTTGGATTGTTTCTCCAGGATTCTTTCAAAAATACATCAGGATATAACTGAACTCAAAACAAAATAGCTTATAATGTTCTTCAGCATAAAGAAAAGTCCTTTCAACAGCTAATGCTACCAGACATGGCTAGCAGTGCTGTTTAAAACAAAAAGAAACAGCTTTTCCTAGAACAGGTTTCTTTTCTCTCAGTCCAGAACACTTCCTGGCTGTTTGTCTCCTTAAGCACAGTAAAAGCTTTTAACAAGAAGTTAAACTCTTCATAGGCAAACAATTCTCTATGCAAGGTTTTTAGGAATAGTGAAAACAAAATCAAAGCTTTTCTTACTTTCACCGTCAGCACGGCTTCAGGCTGTGCACTGCACTGGCTAGCAGCTGTTTAACAAGTTTTAATTAGACAGCTTCAGCTTGCTCAGCAAAGGTATTTCTCCTTTAACACAGGACTTTCACAAGTTATCTACAGGCTCTCAGGGTTACCGGACTCTGGAGGTTTTCCTTACGGTTGACTCCCTTCCAAACCCTCTGTATTTGAAGATTGGCATAAAGAGAAATCCATGTATGAGTCATCTTCTTCTACAGCTAGGTCCTGTTCACCCAGTTGCATAGGCTCTATTTATTTATTTTATTTATTTTTTTAGCGTTTTTTCTATACCGCGCTCTTCAACATCAGCACAGTTCACAAATAACATAAATGTCCAGTGTGGGGGGTCTACATTGGACTTACAGTAGAACAGGGAATTTTAACTTGGTGAACAGATAAAACTATATACATATTGGTACAAGGACTCAATATAGCTATGCACAGTATTTACAGGTCGCCAGGATGTGTAGAAACAAGGTTGGTCGTGGGGGTTACCGGGGGAGGGTGGGTTAGGGGATCAGAGAGGGTGAGTGGTGTGTCTACTCTGTGGGTGTTGGGTAGAGTTGAGATGTGGCTACATGATGTCATCTGAGTTGGCAAAGCATTGGAGAAATAGGTGGTGCTTCAGTGCCTTTCTGATTTGGTGAAGGTTGTCTATGGCACGGATGTTGGTTGGTAAGGTGTTCCAGCATGAAGGTGCAGATAGAGCGAAGGCACGGTTTCTAGTAGCCTTGGTGCATTTGGTGATGGTTTTCGGGAGTAGCAGGGAGTTGGTGGCGACAGATCTTCTCAGTCTGTTGGGGGGGTGATTTGGATAAGTTCAGAGAGGGCGCTGGACGTGCATTTGTTGATGGCTCTGAATGTTATTGTTAAGATTTTGAAGGTGATCCTATAGCGTACCGGGAGCCAATGTAGGGTTTTCAGGATAGGGGTGATATGGTCTCTTCTAGAGGCTTGATGAAGGGTTCTGGCTGCCATGTTCATTGCTAGCTACAAAGGTTGTAGTGTGCACTTCGGAAGGCCGTGGAGTATGGCATTAGCGTAGTCAAAGTGGGGCATCACTAGTGCTTGAAAGACTGTTCGAAAGTCTTCTGGCTCTAGTAGCTGCCTAATGTGACGTAGCATCCGGACTTTGTGGTAAATTGCCTTTGACATGTTGCTTATCTGGGCATTTAAGTTGAGATGTTGGTTGAGCGTTACTCCAAGGTATCGAATTATTGTCTTCGTGAGAAGCTCGGCATCACATACTTTCAATGAAGGGGGCGGGGTGAATGCTTGGTCTCTACTGATGAAGATTACCTCCGTCTTTTTAAGGTTTATTTTAAGCTTGAGATTGTAGCCAGTCTGTGACTGCTTTGAAGCATGAGGATAGCCGGGATAAATCTGGGTGATCAGTATATATTGGGGTGAACATGAGGACGTCGTCGGCGTATACTAGGCAGTTCACGCCGAAGGACCTGATGATGTTGCAGATAGGCTGCATATCGATGTTGAAGAAGAGGGCGGAGAGTGAAGAACCTTGAGGGACGCCCTTCTTTAGTGGGAATGGGGTGGAAATTGAGGTACCGGAGCGGACATGCTGCCATCTGTCATTTAGGTATGAGGCACACCATGCGAGGGCGGTGCTGTGGATTCCCTTCTCGACAAGGCGGGACAGGAGTAAATCATGGCTGACGGAGTCGAAAGCTGCCGCGATGTCAAGGAAGATGAGGGCAAATCCTTGTTTGATGTTATCCAACCCTATCATTAGAGTGCTGAATAGGGTTGTTAACAAGGTTTCCACGCCATGTTGCTTCCGAAACCCGTGCTGGCAGGGATCGAGGGGTGCATTATTCTCTATATGTTGGCTCAGTTGACGGTGGACTATTTTTTCTGTGATTTTAGCTAGGAGCGGTATACTGGAGATGGGTCTGTATGAGTCCATCTTTGCGGGGTCTAGTTTATTGTCCTTCAGCAGCGGTCTGATTGAAGTTTGTTTTAGGCTTCGGGGGAAGATGCCTGTCTGGAATGAGGTTCCGATCAGTTTTGCCAGGAAGGGACTGAGCTCTATCCGTAGGGTTTTTATCCAGAATGCTGGACATGGGTCGTTAGGTGCTGTGGTAGTGTTTATATTCATAATGATGTCTTGTATTTCTCTTTCAGTTGGGGTAGAGAAGGTGAAGATGGTACGTTGGGTATCTATTAGGACTTGTGGAGGTGAGGATGGGGGGGAGGAGGCATGCGTCATGTCCGGAGACCCGGTGCTAGCGGGTAAGATGGCTTGGTTTGTTTTGGTTTGCAGGTAGTCTGCATATTCCTGTGGGTCTGGCTGGTTTGCCTGGTCAGTAGAGGGTTCTTTTACTATGGATTTGACAATGTTGAAAAGCTTGTGTGGTTTATTCAGGGATCGTTGTAGAACTTCAGCGTGGTATTGCCTCATTTTCCTTGAAACTGCTGCTCGGTGGGTGCCCAGCTGGGCAGTGTAAGCTTCCTGCTTTTCAGCCGATCTGGAGCGGCGCCAGCGTCTCTCCAGCTGTCGGAGTTGTAGGAGGGAGGTCTTTAGTTTGGGCGAGTACCAAGGTGCCTTCTTTCTCTTGCCATGTCAAGCATTGATGGCGGGCGCGTCAATTGCAGCATTGAGACATGAGTTCCACGAAGAAATCATGTCGTCCAGATTCAGTTCAGGTGGGTCGTGGAGAGATTGTGCTCTCTTTAAGATCTCTTCTCTGTTGAACCTTTGTTTCTAGCTCAGAGGGCTTGGCTGACTGCCTTCCCTTAGGGCAAAAACTGTCTCTTGCAACTCTGTAGTGCTCCAAATTAGACAAGCTTCTAATGCTCATACCTGGGTCAAGGCTTGTATCAGCTTCTCCTCGCTCATGCTCTGGCCATCATTCACCTGAGCTTCCTCGTCCTGTCCTCCAATTTGTGTCCCTTGTTCCTGCTGTTCTTACTGTTCCAGCTCCATTCCTCTTCCAGTAAGCATTCCTACTCCTCTCTCTCTCTCTGGATAATCTGACCTAGACTTAAACCTCTCAGGCTCCAGCTCCACCCCTTCTCCTCTCAGGTGCTAGAGATCAAACTGCCTCGGGGCAGCTGAGTAATTGGGGAATTCAGTGACGTAAGGGTTCCTTACCCTGAGCCTGTATTCCCTCTCCTTTTCTCCACTAGGGGCATTCTGCAACCTATTGCAGCTAGGAATTACCTGCTTTCTAGGTATAAATGGAGTTTTATCTCTCTGACCTTGTAAAATAGGTCCTTTGATAAGGGTGAATTCCTTCTCTTTATCCCTGTCTCCTAGGTCCTGATAAGCTTTCTTATCACACTACTTTAAGATCATCAGACACAATCACGCTTAGGTCCGGCTCTTTTTAGTGGACAAAAGTACTTCACCACCTATACTATATTGCTCCCTTGGATTGCCGCAGCCCAAATGCATGACCTTGCATTTCTTAACATTAAATCTAAGCTACCAAATTCTAGACTATTCTTTAAGGTTAGCTGGATCCCTCCTCATGTTATCTACACCTTCCTGGGTGTCTACTCTATTGCAGATTTTGGTATCATCCACAAAGAGGCAAACCTTACCTGACAGCCCTTCCGCTATATCACTAACAAAGATGTTAAAAAGAATCGGACCAAGGACAGATCCCTGGGGCACACCACTGGTAACATCCTTCTCCTTAGAGTGAGCTCCATTTACCTGTACCTTTTGTCGCCTCCCACTCAACCAATTTCCAACCCAAGCAGTAACTTTAGGGTCCATCCCTAGGGTGCTCAGTTTGTTTATAAGTCGCCTGTGAGGAACGGTGTCAAAGGCTTTACTGAAATCTAAATACACCACATCTAGGACTCTTCCTCGGTCCAACTCCCTGGTAACCCAGTCAAAGAAATCAATCAGATTTGTCTGAAAAGACCTGCCTCTGGTAAATCCATGCTGCCTCGGATCCTGTAATCCGCTGGACTCCAGAAACCTCACTATTTTCTCTTTCAACAGCGTTTCCAATAATTTACTCACCACAGAAGTTAAACTATCTGGCTTGTAGTTTTCAACCACATCCTTACTCCTGCTTTTATGTAAATGATCTATCTCACTGTTCTTATTAAGGTACATTTTAGAAAGGATGGCTGGCTGCAACATAGGACGTCCAAATCAAAATGTCGGATCAGGGTGCAGGGGGGACAGCGCTTATTCCAACTCTGAGGTGGAATAAGAAGTGTGACCCCCTGGTGCTGCCCAGATGTATAGGGCTGTGACCCGAATTGGCCCTGTACGTCCAGGTGACTGGCCCACCCATGCCCCGCCCCCCTTTCCATCTCCCCACACAGAGCCTCTGTGCGTGCAGGGAGATTGTGTCCTTTCATTAGGGCAAGATGGCTAGTGGGGCTGCACATCCCACCAGGACGTACAGCCCTGCAAGTTGCCTGAATCAGGCCCATAGGGCCCAATTCTGTTCCATGAATAGCGGGAATGGATGTCCCAACAGGACGTCCATCCCTGTTATTTGTGCCTTCCCCCACCACATCTAACTTCCCCACCATTAGTGCAGGGAAGTTAGACAGAGGCGGGGAAGGGATGGCTTGGTGACAGATTCTGGGCAGGATGTGGGCGGTCACCGGCCCTGGACGTACAGGGCTGATTCTAATGTCAGCCCTGTACATCCAGGGCTGGCGACATGTGTGGGGAAGTTATTCCACCTCTGAGGTGGAATAACTTCCCTGGACATGTCATTTTCTCAGTGCCGGGCATGGATGGGGCAAGGGGGTCTGGAGGACATTCCCTGTAGCCCGACCCTGGCCTTAGGAGGCCAGATTGGGGTTCAGGCTGTGGCGAATAAGCTTGTGTTTCTAGCGGCCAGCATCGCAGCTCTTCAATGGAGCTGCTGTGCCATGGCAACATGACTCCATGGCATCGGAGCTCCATTGAAGAACCTTGACTGAGTTAGCTGGGAAGGTCCTGTACATGCAGGCCGGACTTAAATGCAGTCCCGATCTGCACATACAGGAATGTTTCTGATTCTGATCCCACAGGGCTAGACGTGCTCCGTGGGATCAGAATTGCATTTCCCTCTGTACGTCCGGGACAGACCGGATATACAGAGGGAATCCACGTCTGGAACGGAATGATCCCTATAGTGTATAAAACCCCTTCCAAGCAAAAATCATTTAAAAAAAGCATTTGCTAAATGCTGCAGAAAACAGGACAAAGATAAACAGAGGTCTGTAACAAGCTGGTATCAGTTATTACACCTAAAATATCAAACATTTTTAAAAATGCAAATATAATACCCCAAAAGTCTTCATGGTAAAAATAAATATTTATTTCTTTGTTTTTTAAACTTTGTCACAAGCCAGCCTTTGTCTGCAGCTGTTTCTTATTGCCTCTCATCCCTAGTCTCTAGCTTTGATTCCCTTCTCCCAGACCTTCTCTCTAGGTGTGTCTAACTTTCTCTGCAGCAGTGTATCTGTCCCTGATGCTTCATTAAAACAAATTAATCTTTTGTTAGGTGCTCTCAGGAAACAAAACATTTCCAGGGTTGGTCAAGGTATTGAAATGAAAAAGGAAAACTTAAAATGAGCTTCCGAGATTCTTTCCTAACTAGTGACTGCAACCTGCAAGGAAAATGACAGAACTTGGCTCTAACTTTTACGTGCTCTTCCTCTCTTGGAGGAATTTAAGCTCACTCCATAACTCTTAGGCATCTGGAATAGAAAAGAGCTTCTGATGATATTTCTCAACCCAAGATCCCATCATAGAAACAGACATAAAATCAATCAAATTACTTAAAAATATATTTAAGTAAGCTAAATCATCATAAAAAGCAGTGCCTGAAGCAGCTGTTTCTTTTTATACATGGGAGATATGAAGTAGTTTTGAAGCACTAGAAGTTCTTTTGTGTCTGTGTATCTTTCAGGATCTGACAGGCTCAGATTGGTGGGCCACAGAAATGTTTGCTAGAGTTAATCCTAGGGGGTTATTCTGTGCCACGAATAGTAGGGCTAGACACCCCAAAGGGACATCCATTCCTGCTATTCCTGCCTTCCCCTGCAGGTGTCTAACTTCCTCATCTATTGTACAGGGAAGTTAGATGGGGGCAGAGAAGGGGCGGCTCATAGGTGGAGTCTGGATGGGTGGTGGGTGGTCACCAGCCCTGGACATACAAGACCAATTCTAATGTCGGCCCTGTACATCAGGGCCGGCGACATGTGCGGGGACGTTATTCTATCTCTGAGGTGGAAGAACTTACCTGGACGTGTTTTTTGTTACGCCCGGGGCACGGATGGGGTAGGGGGGCCAGGGGACATTCCCCACAGCCCGAACCTGGCCTTAGGAGGCCAGATTGGGTGTCTGGCTAGGGGGAATAATCATTTGTTACCAGCAGCCGGCATCGCAGCTTTTAAATGGAGCCGCAGTGCCATGGCAACTGGACGCCATGGCGCCGCGACTCTATTTAAAAGCCCTGACTCAGTAAGTTGGGCATGTCATGTACATGCAGGCCGGAATGAATCTCAGTCCTGGCTTGCACGTACACGACTGATCATGATTCTGATCCCGAGGGGCTAGATGTGCCCCGCGGGATCAGAATTGTGACCCCTTCTGTTGTCGGAGCTCCCCCGTGTGGCCAGGCTGTCGCCTAGTGATATGAGAGGGTTCCGATTGTCCTTTGTATAAATTCAGCCCAAATAGCATGTAGTTGTGTCCTTTAAAAGGATTATAGCCAAGTGCAAAGGTCACAGGAATATTTCTTTTATTTAAGAAATAAGGATTTCCTAACCAAATTAAATTCTTTGGCAAGAATAGTTTGAAGCTTATAAAACATAAAGTTCAGGATACTTCTCCCATGTAAACACAAGCCTATTAAACAGTCCTTGGCTTGGTTTAGTTTAAACCTTTGTTCCACATAAAAACTCTTTTTACAACAGCAGTATGTTTTCCGGTCCCCAGGAGGCACTATAAATCTCCACTGTTACTTTCACAGCAGGTATAGCAATATCCCCTGGTCCACCAAGAGACTTTTCAAATGCAGTAGTATTTCTTCCAGTTACAATATGAACTTTTAGATTCTTCCTGGCTTTCTTATTCATGCAGCTTTTATCAACCAAGCTACCATTAAAAGCCTAGCTAAAAGTTAAGGGCTTTCCATAAAATGTCCTTGTTAAGAACTTCTGGGTTTTCTCCAGCTAACAAAAACCCTATTCAGTTCTTATTCCTCTAGCACAGGTAACACATTCAGTGATCAAGAACTCCTGGGTTTTCCTCCAGCTCATTAAAACCCTATTCAGTTCTTTTACTCTTCCTTGGCACAGATAGCACAGTCTATCTCCATGTCTGAAACACTGCTTGCATCAAAACTGTCCCCCAGGTCCATGTCTTCCTCGCTAGGCTCCCTCAGATATCTGCTCTCCTTAGTATCCGCCTGAGAAGCCTTTGTAGGTTGTAAAGCCTTCAAGACTTGCTCCCAGCCACGCTTTGCAGAACGTGAGCTTGTGGGGGAAGGGCAGGAAAAGGTTTCCCTGTTTAGCAGCTCTTTTAAAGCTTGTAAAGGGCTCACCTTGCTAGTAGTGCTCTTCCTTCCTGTAGGCTCCTTACAGTGAGAAGGGCTAGGCCATGAACTTCTGGAGAATATCTCCTCCTCAGAGGCATCCTCCCCTGAGCTCTCCACTGACCTTCTCAGCTCTCTGTTCCTGGCCTGGGTCAGCTTTCTTTGTTCCCCTGGCTCTGCAGCAACTATGCTTATCCCAGAGCCTCTGTGTCTGCTTTCAAACTGCTTCTGTGCAAGCTGCTTCTGTGTCTCCTGTTTCTCTCGTGTCCGTGTCTCTTTCTCTTTCTCTCTCCGTGTCTGTGCAACCCGTTTGTGAGTGAAACTTCCCTGTCTAAATGTTTGGGGCTGTCCTATGGCTCTTGACTCCGCCACAAACCACTCCCATCTCCTCCCTCTGTCTCCATGGGAACAGGGCGTGTCCCTAGGTCTGCACTCCTCTGCAGGGAATCTCTATCTTTAGTTTGGGTGTTAACCTTTCCTGTACCTGCAGTTTCTTTGGGAAAAGAAAAAAAAGGCTGCTTTTTCTTTCTTTCTCTGCATTCTGAGCCTGCTTCTCCACCACATAACCCCCCCCTTAAGATATTCCGGGCTGGCGTCTCTAGCGCACAGCACGGAATCTGTAAAAGGGCATCAGCGTTCGTGTGTAGCCGTCCCGCCCTGTGCTCAACTTGGAAATCATAGGCCTGGAGGGCCATGTACCACCTTGTGAGGCGAGGGTTGTGGTCCTACATGCTGGTCAACCATTTTAATGGTGCATGGTCGGTTACTAAAAGGAACCTACGGCCGGTTAGGTAAAAACGAAGTGCCTCCACTGCCCAACGTATGGCGAGGCATTCCCTCTCCACCGTGGAATATTTTTGTTCTGCAGGTGCCAGTTTCCTACTTAAAAACATAACTGGGTGCTCTACCCCTCCATGTTTTTGCACTAAGACAGCACCTAACCCCGTCTCTGACGCATCAGTCTGCAGTACGAAGGACTTATTAAAGTCTACCCCTCTTAAAACTGGTGCTGAACATAACTGTTCCTTTAGTTGTACAAAGGCCTGCTCTGCCACTGGTGACCATTTTACTTGAGTTGGCGCATTTTTTTTCAGCATATCAGTGAGAGGGGCGCTTTCCGTCGCGAAATGGGGCAAGAATCTGCGATAGTAGCCGATTAAACCTAAAAAGCTACGTACCTGCTTCTTGTTTACTGGCTTTGGAAAGTCCCTCACACTCTTCACTTTGTCAATTAGGGGTTTCACTACGCCCCGTCCTACTCTGTGCCCGAGATACTTCACCTCCCTCCCCCCAAACATGCACTTGGAAGGGTTTAAGGTGATGCCTGCCTTCTTCATTGCTTCTAAAACCGCAGCAATATGAACGAGATGTTGGTCCCAGCTTTTACTGTAAATCACCACATCGTCCATGTACGCTATGGCATATTGGCGATGTGGGCGTAGGACAATGTCTACTAGCCTCTGACATGTGGCTGCCGCTCCGTATAGCCCGAAGGGCATGCGACAGAACTGGTAGAGTCCTATAGGGGTACTGAAGGCAGTTTTCTGGCGAGATTCTCGCGTAAGGGGAATCTGCCAGTACCCCTTAGACATGTTAAGCGTGGTGAGGTAAGCGGCTTGCCCCAGCTGGTCTAACAACTCTTCTATCCTGGGCATAGGATAGGTATCAAACCTAGAAATGGCGTTGACCTTTCGGAAGTCGATACAAAACCATATCGTTCCGTCAGGCTTCGGGACCATCACTATTGGACTATTCCATGGGCTAACCGACTCCTCGATTATGCCCATGTCCAACATTTCCCGTACCTGCCTGATAACCTCTTGCTGTTTTGCTTCGGGAAGCCTGTGCGGCCTTTGCCGTATCACCTCACCCTGAGGGGTTATCACCTCGTGGGCCACGAGTCTTGTCTCCCCCGGTACAGGGGTTAAGACGTCCGGGAATCTCCGCAACAACCTAAACAGGTCCTGTTGCTGGTTCCACGCCAGTTCATCCCCCATCCTCGGAGTGGGCTTCGTTTTACAATCGGCCAATTGAGGACCAAGGTCAACATCGGCCTTTTCCTCCTCCCTAGTTGCTGCTAGACCTTTTATTTCTGCCCGTCCCGTAGAACCAAACCCCGCTGATCCCCGTTCCGTAGGGTTTAACTCCGGCACTTCTTCCACAGGAGGAAATCCAACCCTCTCAAGGATTAGCTGGGCTATTCGATCCCCGGTGTTTACCCTAAAGTCCGTTTTTGCAAAGTTGAGTAACAAGACTTTGATGGGTCCCCGGTAATCCGGGTCTACTACCCCTGCTCCTACATCGATACAGCTTTTTACCGCTAGGCCGGAGCGTGGAGCAATCCGGCCATAGCATCCGGGCGGTACCTCTACCTGCAACCCCGTCTCCACCAAAGCCCTCCCTTGCCTTGGGATACTAATATCTTCAGCACTGTGGAGATCGAACCCTGCGGCATGCTCTGGGTATTCGTGCATTAGGAGTAGTACGACAGCATTTTAACACGAACTTGGGCTTACTCCCCTGGTCGTGACTTTGAGCTACCCTCCTATCCTGCTTCTTGTGAGCATTCTCAAACAATGGAGCAGGCATTACTTTGGACCTTGCCTTGGGCTCCCGAGAGGATGTGAAGCCTCTCCCCTGTCCAACCTTATTCCTTTCCCTAGAGGGTGTTGTCAGCTCTTCGCTCGAATCTTCTTCTTCCTTCCTAGCCTTGGTTTTTGCCCTATTAGACACTAACCCTGTCTTGGACTCCAACCCCTGGGCTAGCCCAAGTTTGAACTGTGGCCAGTCTCTCCCTAAGACTACTGAATGTGGGAGCTTTGGGACTATGGCTACAGTGATATATTTTTTTAAGCCTAGGCTTTTCACTTTTACTGTTTGTAAGGGGTAAGCTGATGCTGCGCCGTGTACACATCGAATCCTTATATTCCCTTCTGAATGTTTTCCTGTGTGACCTCCTCTCCTGGCTTGTATCTCTGCCCACAGATGTTGGGAAACCATCGACTGGTCGGCGCCTGAATCCAAGAGCGCCTCCACTGTGATGTCCTCCACCTCCACTGACAGCAAAAATCCCTCTCCTCTTTCCTTGGATGGGTTTGTTATTAACACTGTCCTAGTGTGACAATCTTTTTTGAGATGGCCCTTATTTCCACAACCATAACATTTGCGCTGCTCATACCCTGACCTTCCTAGGGGTTTTCCTCGGGTAACCTCTCCTAGCATGTTCCTGCTCATTCTTTCCGGTTCCCTTATACTTGCTTGGCTCAAACCTGCTCCCTTCACATGGCCTACCACTCGAGCTTCTAAGAACCGCTCTGCCAAAGAAGTTGCATCTTTTGTGCTTTTGCAATCCTGTAAGACCAGGAAAGATCGCATTTCCTGTGGCACAGCCTCTATAAACTGTTCTAGAGCAATCATATCCAAAATGGCATCAACAGTTTTTCCTTCAGGCAATAACCATTTGTACATTAATGCCTTGAGGCGCTGACACAAAGCACGAGGCGTCTCATCTGGCCTCAACTTACAAGCCCTAAAAAGACGGCGGTAGACCATTGGAGTCAATCCTAATCGGTCTCTCACGGCCTTTTTTACCTCGTTGTAAGTGGAGGCAAGCTCAGCGGGCACGGCCCTATATGCTGCGAGAGCTTCCCCTGTAAGGGAGGCTGCTATACGTATGGCCCATTGCTCTGCTGGCCATCCACTTAGAACTGCCACACGTTCGAAAACCTCAAAGTAATCGTCCACATCATCCCCTGGGGTCAATGGCCCAAAGGAAAAAGTTCCTTTATCCCCATGTCCCAGTCCTAGTAAAGTTCCTGAGGAACTAGACACAGTCCTTAGCTCCTCCAACGTCTTCTTCTGTTCCCCCATCCACGCGGTCATCATGTCCAGGAGTGGCTGTTGCTGTTCCCTCATCATGGCAGCCATCCGTTCTTGCGACTTTACAGCTATCTCCTGCTGTTGGCGGAAGCAGTCTGCCATCCAATTGAGAAGCTCGGCACGCTCCATACTGCGATGCTGGAAAGAAAACAGAAAGAAAAGACACACCAAGTGCGGCCCTTATCACAGCACCCCCTCTCCTCCACCTGCAGAACCTCCCCCCTTGCAGCAATCCTGGATCAACCCCTTTAAATACGGGTTTACCTGCTGGAAGTGGTGAATCAGGCCTCTCAGCACCGTCGGTACCAGCTGGGCTCTCCAACTCCGGTCTGCTCTGCTGAGTCTCCGGTTCGGGTTCTTTCTGCAGAAACTTTGAGGAAGGCTTTCAGGATGTCTCTCTGGCCACCTTGTATATCCTGATGTTCTTTGTAGCTTCAGTTGGTAGGTTTTTTCCTCATCCAATAACTACGCCACCTGTCGGAGCTCCCCCGTGTGGCCAGGCGGTCGCCTAGTGATACGAGAGGGTTCCGATTGTCCTTTGTATAAATTCAGCCCAAATAGCATGTAGTTGTGTCCTTTAAAAGGATTATAGCCAAGTGCAAAGGTCGCAGGAATATTTCTTTTATTTAAGAAATAAGGATTTCCTAACCAAATTAAATTCTTTGGCAAGAATAGTTTGAAGCTTACAAAACATAAAGTTCAGGATACTTCTCCCATGTAAACACAAGCCTATCAAACAGTCCTTGGCTTGGTTTAGTTTAAACCTTTGTTCCACGTAAAAACTCTTTTTACAACAGCAGTATGTTTTCCGGTCCCCAGGAGGCACTATAAATCTCCAATGTTACTTTCACAGCAGGTATAGCAATATCCCCTGGTCCACCAAGAGACTTTTCAAATGCAGTAGTATTTCTTCCAGTTACAATATGAACTTTTAGCTTCTTCCTGGCTTTCTTATTCATGCAACTTTTATCAACCAAGCTACCATTAAAAGCCTAGCTAAAAGTTAAGGGCTTTCCATAAAATGTCCTTGTTAAGAACTTCTGGGTTTTCTCCAGCTAACAAAAACCCTATTCAGTTCTTATTCCTCTAGCACAGGTAACACATTCAGTGATCAAGAACTCCTGGGTTTTCCTCCAGCTCATTAAAACCCTATTCAGTTCTTTTACTCTTCCTTGGCACAGATAGCACAGTCTATCTCCATGTCTGAAACACTGCTTGCATCAAAACTGTCCCCCAGGTCCATGTCTTCCTCGCTAGGCTCCCTCAGATATCTGCTCTCCTTAGTATCCGCCTGAGAAGCCTTTGTAGGTTGTAAAGCCTTCAAGACTTGCTCCCAGCCACACTTTGCAGAACGTGAGCTTGTGGGGGAAGGGCAGGAAAAGGTTTCCCTGTTTAGCAGCTCTTTTAAAGCTTGTAAAGGGCTCACCTTGCTAGTAGTGCTCTTCCTTCCTGTAGGCTCCTTACAGTGAGAAGGGCTAGGCCATGAACTTCTGGAGAATATCTCCTCCTCAGAGGCATCCTCCCCTGAGCTCTCAACTGACCTTCTCAGCTCTCTGTTCCTGTCCTGGGTCAGCTTTCTTCATTCCCCTGGCTCTGCAGCAACTCTGCTTATCCCAGAGCCTCTGTGTCTGCTTTCAAACTGCTTCTGTGCAAGCTGCTTCTGTGTCTCCTGTTTCTCTCGTGTCCGTGTCTCTTTCTCTTTCTCTCTCTGTGTCTGTGCAACCCGTTTGTGAGTGAAACTTCCCTGCCTAAATGTTTGGGGCTGTCCTATGGCTCTTGACTCTGCCCCCAAACCACTCCCATCTCCTCCCTCTTTCTCCATGGGAACAGGGCGTGTCCCTAGGTCTGCACTTCTCTGCAGGGAATTTCTATCTTTAGTTTGGGTGTTAACCCTTCCTGTACCTGCAGTTTCTTTGGGAAAAGAAAAAAAAGGCTGCTTTTTCTTTCTTTCTCTGCATTCTGAGCCTGCTTCTCCACCACACTGTACGTCCGGTCAAACCGAACATACAGAGGGGGCTGTACATCTAGAACAGAATGAGCCCTATAGTGGCTCCATCAGCAAGTTGTTAACTTTGTAACCAGAAGGTCACTAGTTTCCATCTAGCCTCTGACTATAAGAGGGAAAAAATCCTGTTAGGCTTTTTATTTGCCTGGAACCTAGTAACCGTTCAATTATGTTTTGCTTTTGGGAAGCAGCCACAACTACCTCTTTAATTAACAAAATTGCCCTAAAATAAACATTTATAAAAACAAAACAAAATGAGAATGTATTAAAATGAAAATAAAATAAAACGAAAAAAATTTGAAAATGAAACAAGAACAAAACAAAACAAAATTTTTGGTCTGTCCCCCCTCCCCCGCAGTGTGAAATAGCATTGTGTGAATCCATTCACCGGCACATTGGGCGAGGAGTTTAATGAATGTCTATTTCCATAGGTAATACACTGTTTTACCCAAGGAAATGGCTTTAAAAGTCTCCTCTAGTTCACCATGAATTTCTATAGCAATCTAGAACTTTACATTGTATGAGGATAGAAGTAATTTGATTCAAAACTTACGACAGAATGATGTTGTTCTCCAGTCTTTTACTGGTATTCCTTTGAGATGGCATGCTGACATATAGGCACTGATGGCATCACATATAACTGAATAGTGGCCACTAAAATGACAGGCATCGTAGATGCATTCATTGAAGAATGATGTTGGATCAATTATTGTGTGGCATTGACTAAAGGGACCATTTTTATTAGCAATGAGGCCACAGTATGTCTTGGTCTTGTAGATCTCTTTCTGAACCTCAGTACAATTTGGACAGTATCCAGTGCATTCTGCTGTACACTCAGGCACCTCCCCGACTTTCCAGCTGTCTCCAAACCAAACGGCATTGGGGGCTGGTTTCCCATTCTTCATGGTCATATCATCATTGATCTTTTGATTGTAATTCCCACAGAGGCCACATATGGAATTCTTATAGGTGTCTGGCAACATAACTCTGAGTACATTCTTTTGACTGAAGCTCAATATGAGATTGAAATCAGTTGTAATGATGACACCCCATCCACTGATAAAGGCCTGGACTTTCTTAAATTGGAAGTAGAATGGTAGAGTCACAAATATACCATTTACCTAGAACAAAAAAAATTATGAAGAACGTACATGTAAAAACAAGTACTAGATTGGTCCTTCAAAAATAAAATTATTTAGCCTTATAAATTCCTAATCTGACATCCTCTCAAGGCATATATCTTTTCTTCCTTCTGTGCTGTCTTCATATATGAACTAAGGAGAGATCTGGCTTCAGTCTTCTGGGTACATCATTGGCTTTGAGTAATTAGGTTGGGTCAATAATATTACAGAATGTCAGCCATTGCAAAGAGGAATACTAAGGCCCTGAAACAATCACATTGTTACTGAAGAGAAATTTAAAAATAATCAAAAGACTAAAATAAATGTGAGACCTTATCATACAAGTGATAAAAAATAATATTTATCAATTTGAGATTTTCAAATTCTAACTTTATCAACCTAAATAAACCTTTATAAATTGTATTTGTTTGCTGATCTGACTGGCTTTACCTTATTGATGTAGTATGTAAGTTTCGTCCCTCCTAGCTCTATGCATGTCATATGATATAATGTAAACTCTACTGTATAACAATCTGTTTTCTGATCTAAGGATGTACAGGATAAAAGACAAGTAAAGCCAAGAAATTAAATTATAAAACTACAAATAATTGAATTATAAAACAAATAAATAAATAAAAACACAAGCTATAAAACTTGACACGACCATGTTTCAGCTTCTGCATCAGGGTTAAAATATGAAAGTAACCAAGGGCCCGGTTTATTAAAGGTCTTCTCACATATTGTGTCTTTGGGAAAAATGCTTAGAGATCTATTCTTTAACAGGAATAGCAGGGATGGACACTATTCGTCCCCTTTTCCCGTCCCCGACTAAGCTCACCATACAAACAGGGTGTTTGTACGGGGAAGATAGATGGGGGGCAGGAAGGGGGCACAGCAGAAGCATGTTTAGGGCAGGCAGTGGACAGTCTGCAGTCCTGGACATACAGGGCCAATTCTGATGTCGGCTCTGTATGTCCGGGGCCGGCAGAGTAGATGGGGAACGTATTCCACCTCTGAGGTGGAATAAGTTCCCCTGGATGGTGGGGGACAGCTGGCACGGGGTACGTCAAAGGATAGAGCCCAGATCGGGGGTTGGGCTGTGGGAAATGAATGAAGTCGTTGGTGGCCGGGGATCGTGACTCCTGAATGGCGCAGTGGTGCCATGGCAACCGGACACCATGGTGCCACAGTTCCATTCAGGAGCCTTGGCCAAGTTAGCCGGGAAGAGGCCTGTACATGCAGGCCGAAGGAAATCAGGTCCCAGCCTGCACGTACAGACCTAGATGGGATTCTGATCCTGTGGGAGGCTAGACGTGCCCTGTGGGATCAGAATCTCATCTACCTCTGTGCGTCCGGTTCCGACCGGACGCACAGAGGCCTGGGATGCACATCTTATAATATGCCTCCACGTAAACAGAGCCCAAAAATCTATAGGGAACAAAAAATATATTTAAAAAAAGTCACTTTTTCAAAATAAAAGAGTCAAGAGTAGTACTGCTGCCAATTCAGGCCAACTGCCATATTACTTCTTTATAAGAACTTTTACAAATTAAATCATTATTTTTTCATTAAAAAATATATACTTACTGTCCTGCCAAAAATAAATTGTTAAAGTGTGTGGTGATGAGAGTGATCAGGAAAGAATGGAAATAGAGGAAAATGGTACTTGTGCCTTTAAAACTACTGACAGCCAAGCTTTGCACAGAGGTAGAAAAACTACTTTGAAAAAAAGTCAAGCCAAGCCACGCCCTAGCTCTGACGAGGAGGCAGGCCTGCTTACTGATTACGAGCACACGTGCAAAGAAAAAGGTGGCAGGAAAGAAACAGGTTTTTAAACCCGTCTCCAAACAGAGCACAAGGGAGAAGAAGAGAGAGAGCACACGGAGCTTACAGAGTTCACAGAGGAGTTCTCAGCGTGCCCGGAGGAGTTCCCAGGAGGAAGGGAGTTCCCAGGGGGAAGAAAGTTCCCAGGAGGAAGGAGCTCAGAGAGTTAGGAGAGCTGAGAGCCACGAGGAGGCTGACTTCCAGTTGCTGAGGCTGAAAGCAGAGAAGGAAGCACTCCATATCTGAGAAAAACTCCCAGACCTAAAGCCAGCAGCCGGTTAGTTGGAAAGGCTACAAACCAGCTGGAGCAGGTACCTCTGTCCAATATTCAAGACCCTATGCTGAAAGGTCCAACTGCTAGAAGGTGTGTGGATATGTTCCTTTGGGGAAAGAACCGTAACCCAGCCATAAGCAGGGCAGTAAATGTGGACACACTAGAGACTTTAAAGCAAGCATTAGAGGGAGGGAAAGCTCACTCCTCGAAGGTAAATGTTCATGACCAGAAACAGAAGTTATGGAATGAGTTTTATGAATTCCTACAAGCCAGAAAGTTTGAAGAAGCTGTTGAGTCCAAAGATAAGCCAGCCGTAGTACCAGAACCCATGCAGATTGATTGCTGTGAGTCACAATCTATTCCAGAGGACTCTCTAATGGATTGCTCTCTTTGCTTTAAAAAAACTTAAAAAACTTGTAAGCAGGGTTAAAAGAAGGTTTTGGAAAAGAAGAAAACTACCTTTGCTGAAATTGCTTATAAGGCTGTGCTGTGTTTTGCTTTATTGAAGATAACAGTTTTTGTTAAAGAGACTTGTGCTAAGTTTACCTTCAGTTCCAGTTTGCCTTACTTTACTCTTGTGTTATTGGAGAAGTATCCATTGTGTTTGTGTGCCTGAACTTTAATGCGTTTGGAAATCCACAAAATAAATATTCTTGTTTGCCTCAACCATCGGTTGCACAGCTACAGTTTGTCTTTGAGTGTGAATTATCTACTACAAGTCCCAGGGTGCATTGCTGGCGACAACGAATAAAGTTGCATTTAAGGACAGATGAAAGGCAGCCCATAGCTGTAAGCCTTAGGCCCAGGCTAGGGTCCCACAAGTGATGTAGGCTAACAATCTGTAGTACCACCACACTGTCTCTCAAACTGCTGTTAGCAAAAGAAGTTTTAAAGTCATGGTGGCCATTTTTAAAGGAATTTCATAATGATGGGAAAGTTGCCTAAACAACAATAGACTACATTGCTGTTTCAAAAGATATTTGCAGTATTAATCTTTAGCATAGAATGGTGGCTTTGGTCAAAATACAAATTTGTTTTTGTGATTCTGATGAGAAAAATAGCCACAGAATGTCATATAAATTTCAATGTTATGTACCTTTTTATATGTGAGTCAGCACAGAAATGGGACTGCTGCAAAAGGTTTGTATTTCCAAGCGTAGTGTCAAAAGTTGGTTCCTTTAAGAAATGGTTGCTATTATTATTCTTTAATGGACTATAGAAATTAGAATAAATTATAAATACATTTGGTGGATTATTAGTAATTAATGTGCACCAATAGCACTTTGAATGTATGGAAGAGTATGCAAAGTGATTTATAATGAAGTCCTACATAGTTTACTAATCATTTTACCTTTTTTTCACGTGTGGCTTCTTAAAGTAACACACTATTCTCTGGGAACAAGCAGGGAGTCAGTCCTCACATTTATTTTATTTATTTAACATTTCTTATGTTATCAAGGCAGTTTACATTGAACAAACTGAAATTACATTGAACAGGGCATTATAACTTGGAGATAACTATTTTACAGGGAACATGGGCAAAGGAGGGTTAAGTGGCTTGCCCAAGACCACAAGGAGCACCTGTGGGACTAGAAACCCCAGTCCTTCTGGCCCAAGGTTGCTTTCCTCTAGTGGGATTTGAACCCCTGGCCTTTGATACCTTTCCCCAACCACTCCTCCACTCGACACATATAGGTGACATCAGTGCTGATAGAGCCCATATGAAGCAAATCCTCAGCTTTCAAAGAAAGCCTTTGGGATTGCTACCATGCATGCATGGTCCCCTTCCCGCCCAAGGGTGCTAGTTTGCTCAGTCTCCTTTTTTCCAAGGAGCCCACCAGACGTCGTCTGTTTTTGTCCCGGAAAAAGTTGATTTTTTTTTAGCATTTTGCTTGTCTCCGGTCTTGCACCGGTACCTTTCCCACCTCGACCTCGGTGCTTCAGTATCAGGTCGATTCCCTTTTACTTAAGTTTTATTTTTCTTTAGGGTGTCTTCACATCTTTTTTCCTCGCTGGCAGCCTAAAATGTCTTCCACCTTGCTGTGGTACTTTTTCCCACCATGGCTACCAGCGGGTTTAACAAATGTGATCGGTGTGGGAAGATTATGTTTCTTACCGACACACATGACTTCTGCCTCCAGTGCCTTGGCCCGGACCATGACCCAGCGGAGTGTGGCATGTGCAAGAAAATGTCTTTCAAGGCCCTGCGGAGCCTCCAGCAGCAGCATGACAAAGGTTTTCCCCGATTCCCCTATGCCTCGAGAGCCAGGACCTCGTCCGAGGCCTCAACGCCTTGGGAGGAACACTCCAAACCCAAGCATCATTGTGGGTCCTCGGAGAGGGGGTCTCCTTCAAGGGAACCGAAGAGGAAGAAGAAGCCCTTGAAGGCGATGTTTCTGGATGGCTCCGATCGGCCGGGATCCTCCCGGGCCCAGCTGCGAAGCACCGAGCGTCCGCTTGAGATGTCGGAGAGAGAGCGGCCAGCCAAGAATCCCTAGAAGGATCAGGTCATGGATCGGCCTAGGCAGGTACACACTGTCTTCGTCGAGGATTCCCCTCTGGGAGAGCCAGCGTCGGGCCCGAGTCCATCGGTGCCTGAACTGAGGGCTGCAGAGCCACCAGAACTGGAATCCAGGATGGCAGCCTTGGAGCGCAGTGTCACTGCCTTCTTGGACCAGCAGCAGGCACTGATGTCCAGCACGTCCGGTTCCTCTGCCACGACCACCGGGCAGTCCACAAAGAAGACATCCCCGGAGGCTGAGCCGATCCTCGAGGCCATGCAGGCCTGAGTGGATCCTCGGCCGAGGTCGTGCTGGGCTTCCTGCTCGTTGGGGCCGAGGTTGTCGCCGACGAGCCTGCCGGGTTCGGGACGTGTGGCGCCAGGCCCTTTGAGGCCTAAGGAACACCGTGAGTCTTCCTCAGAGTATTCCGACAGGGAGACCAAGGGCGAGGAGCAATGTTCCCACTAACCTGCACTGGGTCTGCCGCCAACATTCCTGCCGGCGGGGGGAGGTGCAGAGCAATCGATGCTCTGCCCCTCCCCCCACTGGTAGGAATGCTGGCGGAGGACCCGGCACAGATTAAAGAGAATGCCGGCATGAATTTTGGCGGTGGACCCAGCGCAGATTAGCGGGAACATTGGCGAGGAGTCTCCGGACACCCAGTGGCACCGGGATGTCCTCTCAGATTCCCTGGTCTCTGAACCCCAGAGAAGGTCCCCACCGAAGGACATGGGTTTCTTGGACATCGTCCGCGATATGTCTAAGGCCTTGGCTTTCCCGATGGAGTCCGAGGAAAATCCTTGAGCCGACGAGATAGAGATCCTCCAATATGAGGCTCCCCCCGGGAAACGCTCACAGTGCCCATTCCTCCCATCTTGGAACGGCTTATGCTCTGCATATGGGAGACGCCGGTGTTGACGCCGGTGGTTAGCAAGCAGCTCGACTCGATGTATCGAATCCGCCGGAGCCCTGGGTTTCAAAAGTCACAGCTGCCACACAACTCCATGGTTGTGGAGTCGGCCATGCGTCAACTGAAGAGTCAGAAGACACACTCCTTGGTGCCCCCCGGCAGGGAGGCCGGCACCTTGGATGCCTTCGGCAGAAAGTGTTACCAGGGCTCGATGCTGAATTGCTGGATCCAGACTTACCAGCTGTACATGGGCATGTACCTGTGGGACCTGGCGAAGGAACTCACCGGTTTCTCAGCTAGTCTTTCCAGGGAACCTTTGCAGTGCTTCCAGGGCCTGTCCAAAGCCATCCATGAGTGATCCAAGTTTATGTCTCGGGCAGCCTATGACGGTTTCAGTCAGCAGCCTGGGTAGCCACTGCGAGCATCGGTGCACGCTGTCAAGCTTGGCGTCAGTCGTCTGACCTTGAACAGTGGGTACAGGACAAGTTGGTCGATGTCCCTTGCCAAGTGGAAAACCTCTTTGGCAAACCCATGACCGACAAGGCCGCAGAGCTAGAGACTGAGTTCACTACACTCTCTATGAAGACCACTGCCCTTCCCCAAAGGAAGGGCTCGGGTAAAAATCCCTTTTACCAGAGGAAGTCCACTGCTTACCAAAACAACCCCCCTTCCCAGGCCTCCCCGGCTCCCCCGCAAGGGCAGCAGGCCAAGATACAGGGGCATGGCCCGCGCAAGCAGAAGGCTCCAAAACCCCAGGCTCCAGCTCCAGCCCAGCCTGGAGGGAGCGTTTGACTCCTGCAGCATGGCCCCTCTCCCAACCGGAGTTCAGCAGCCTACAGGAGGTCGCCTCACCTTTTATGCCCACAGGTGGGGAGCTATCGCCACCAATTCCTGAGCATTACAGGTGATCAGGGAGGGTTACCTCCTCCACCTGAGCCAGGTTCCTCCACACTACTTCCCAGGAGAGCCCCTCAGATCTCCCCTTCACCGGGACCTTCTTCTGAAGGAGTTGGCAGGCCTTATCGAGGACCAAGCAGTGGAACCACCTCAAGGGCAAGGGGTTCTACTCCAGGTACTTCCTCATGTCAAAAAGGATAGGGGGCCTAAGGCTCATCCTCGACCTGCGCAACCTCAACAAATTCCTGGTGAGGGAGAAAGTCAAGATGTTCTCCCTTGGAACATTGCTGCCTTACCTCCACCAGGGAGACCTATGCTCCTTAGACCTAAAGGATGCCTATACTCATATCCTGATCCACCCAAACCATAGACAATACCTACACTTTGTGGTGGGAGGCAATCATTTCCAATACAGGGTGCTTCCCTTCGGCCTAGCCTCGGCCCCCAGAGTATTCACAAAGTGTCTGGCAGTGGTCGCCGCCTTCCTCAGGCTCCAGGGGATATTTGTCTTCTCCAAATTCGACGACTGGCTCATCAAGGGCGCTACAGCTCCCGAGGTGCAGCAGGCCACACACACACCACCCAGGTCCTGCAACACTTGGGTTTCGTTATAAATTACCCCAAGTCAAACCTTTGCCCATCGCAAGGGCTGGAATTCATTGGGGCAAGGATTGACACCATTCAGTCAAAAACCTTCCTGCCCACAGACAGGGCAGCCAGGCTCATGGCGCTAGCCAGAGATACACAGCACCGACCCTCAGTGCCAGCCAGGCATCTGCTACGTCTTCTCGGGCACATGGCCTCCACGGTGCATGTCACTCCCAATGACCGTCTCCACATGCGAACAGCTCAATGGTGCCTCAGGGACAAATGGTCCCAGGCCACGGGATGCCTCCAGGACAGAGTCTGAGTGACTCGACAGCTGGTACAGTCCCTGATCTGGTGGCTATCGTCCCAACACTTGGAGGCGGGGATGCCTTTCCAGGCTCCCGACTACTCGAGGGTGCTCACCACAGATGCCTCCCTGCTGGGCTGGGGAGCCCATTGCGAGAGCTACTGCACCCAGGGCACCTGGATGAGAGTGCTCAGCAGATCCTGGAGTTGTGGGCCATTCCTGGAGTTGTGGGCCATTCATCTCACACTGCAGGCTTTTCGTCATCGACTACACCATCGGTCATTCCTGTTTCAGACGGACAACCAGGTGGCCATGTTCTATGTGAACAAGCAGGGAAGCACGGGGTCCTGTGCTCTCTGCCAGGAAGCCATGGATCTGTGCTCTTATGCAGTCCAACACGGCATCCATCTCAGAGCAGTATACCTGACGGGCCAAGACAACTTGTTGGCCGACAGATTCAGCAGGATTCTCCAGCCGCACAAGTGGCAGCTGGACCCAGAGATAGCTAACAGGCTTTTCCAGACCTAGGGGGAACTGGTGATGGACCTGTTTGCAAGCCCAGACAATCACCAGTTACCCCACTTGTGCTCCAGGCAGCTTCACCCCGCCAGGGTGGCCGCCGACGCCTTCCTGGTCTCATGGTCAGAGGGATTTCTGTTCGCTTTCCCTCCAACGCCGTTGATCGCCAGAACTCTCTTCAAGATTCTCCACGACAGGGCCTCGGTCATCTTGGTAGCTCTGAGATGGCCCAGACAACCGTGGTTTCCACTGCTTCTGCAGCTAACGGTGGAGGACCCCATACCCCTGGGGTCTACCCCCTGGCTCCTTTCTCAGGAGGGGGGCTCTCTCCTACATCCCAACCTCAGCTCCCTCTCGCTGATGGTGTGGCTGCTGAGAGGGTGACTTTAGCCCCGCTCCACCTCCCTAAAGAAGTGGAGGATGTTCTGCTAGCCTCACGCAAGGCGTCTACCAGATGGGCTCACACTTTTAAGTGGCGTAGATTTGCACTTTGGTGCACGGAGCGGGGGCCGACCTCTTTTCTTGCCCGGTGGTCATGGTGTTGCAGTACTTGCTCCACCTTTCTCATGCAGGGCTCAAGTCTACTCGGTGAGAGAGCACCTCAGTGCCCTGGCAGAGAACCACCATCAGGTGGATGGGAAGCATCTCTCGGCCCATCCAGTGATGTCCTGCTTTTTAAGGGGCCTACTCCTGTCTAAGCCCCCGATTCACCCCCCAGAGACCGAATGGGATCTTAATGTGGTGTTGGGGCAGCTCCCCCTGCCACCATTCGAGCCCCTGGCTACCTGCCACCTTCGCTACCTCGCCTGGAAGGTGGTTTTCCTGGTTGCGCTCACTTCTGCCTGTAGGGTAAGCAAGCTCCAGGCCCTCGTGGCTGAGGTGCTTACACCAGGTTTTACAAGAATAGGGTGGTGCTTCGCACACATCGCAAATTCCTTCCAACGGTGGTGTCTTCTTTCCACCTCAACCAGGTGGTGTCTTCTTTCCACCTTCTTTCCCAGACCGCACGCCAGTCAGACAGAGACAGTCCACCACACCTTGGACAGTAGAAACATAGAAACATAGAAATATGACGACAGAAAAAGACCACATGGCCTATCTAGTCTGTCCTTCCATAACAACTACAACAGTCCCCTTTTTACCTTTAGAGATCCTCTGTGTTTGTCCCATGCTTTTTTGAATTCAGTTACTGTCCTCATCTCTACCACCTCCACTGGGAGACTATTCCATGGATCCACTACTCTTTCCAGATTTGTCTGACAAGACCTACCTCTGGTGAATCCATGCTGCCTTGGATCCTGTAATCCGCTGGACTCCAGAAACCTCATTATTTTCTCTTTCAGCAGCGTTTCCAATAATTTACTCACCACCGAAGTTAAACTAACCGGCCTGTAGTTTTCAACCACATCCTTACTTCCGCTTTTGTGTAAAGGCACCACATGAGCCTCTCTCCAGTCCTTTGGCACCACTCCCGACTCCAATGAGGCATTGAAAAGGTCAGTCAGTGGAGCTGGTAGAACGTCCCCAAGTTCCCTGAGTATTCTCGGGTGTATCCCATCCGGTCCCATCACTTTGTCTACTTTAATTTGAGATAGTTTCTCAGGAACACAGTCTTTTGAAAATTGTTCAAGATGTCCTTTGCTTCTGTTCCTATTTGTGGATGTTTTCTGAGGTCCTGCTCCTGGTTCTTCATCTGTGAACACAGAACAAAAATATTTGTTAAGCAATTCCGCTTTATCCTCATCAGCTTCTACATATTCCTCCCCTGCACCCTTGAGTCTGACAATACCACTCTTACCCTTCCTCTTCTCACTAATATATCTGAAAAATGTCTTAGCCCCCCATTTTATTGCATTGGCTATTTCCTCCTCCTTTTGAATCTTTGCCTTCTTGACTACTTTGCTAGCTTCTCTAAGTTTTTCCAAATACAGATGCCTGTCTTCCTCTCTCTGTGATCTCTTGTATTTCATGAAGGCCTCCCTCTTTTTCTTCACTTTTTCAGCTACTTCTTTCAAAAACCATAGTGGTCTCCTTTTCCTTTTACCTTTATTTACCATTTTAACAAAAAGGTTGGTTGCCCTTAAAATATCCCCTTTCAGTTTTTCCCACTGTTTTTCTACATCCCTCAGCTGTTCCCATCCAACTAACGACTCCCTGAGGTATTGGCCCATCTTCGCAAAGTTAGTCTTCCTAAAGTCTAAGATCCTTGCCTTTGAATGGATTCTAACATTAGTAAGAGGGCCTTGTCCTTCTATATCCAACGCACTCAGGGCCACCGAAAAGCCTCCCAGCTTTTTGTTTCCTATGACCCCAGTAAGCTGGGGGAGGTGATATTCCAAGCGTATGCTGTCCACATGGGCGGTGGACTGTACTGCCCGGGCCTATGAGGAGGCGAGGTTTCCAATGGAAGGCCGGGTCATGGTGTACTGGGTCAGAACTATGGCGACCTCAGTAGCCAACCTGCGTTTGGTCCCGCTGGCAGACATCTGCCGGGCCGCTACCTGGTCTTTAGTCCATATATTTGTATCTCATTACTGCCTGTATAGAGAGTCCTGATGGGACAGTGCCTTCGGCCAGGCCGTGCTCCATAACCCTTTTGTGGTGTAGGCAACTCCTACCCTCCGACCCTTCTGTGTTCAGGCTACCGGAGTGCTAGTTCCACCGGACACAGGAGTCCTATTTGGTCCCTTATATGGACTGCATTGCTGCTGTTTGTATCAGGGAGGGAGCATTTTTTTGCTATAGGTTCTGGTAGCCTCTAGCTGGGGAGTCCCATATGTGAGGACTGATTTCCTGCTTGTTCCCGGAGAAAGCGTAGTTACTCACCTGTAAAAGGTATTCTCCAGGGACAGCAGGAATCAGTCCTCACAGCCCTCCCTCCTCCCCTTGGAGTTGCAGTCATACTATCTTTATTTGTTTGTTGCTGTCTTTTAGCTATGTCATTTGACTGAGCAAGATGGCACCCTTGGGTGGGAAGGGGACCACGCATGCATGGTAGCAATCCCAAAGGATTTCTTTGAAAGCTGGGAATTTGCTCTGCGCGGGCTCCGTCAGCGCCGATGTCACCCATATGTGAGGACTGATTCCTGCTGTCCCCGGAGAATACCTGATGTTGTTGTTGTTAAGTGCCGTCAAGTCAGTGTCGACTCATGGTGATCCTCTGGATAGTTGTCCTAAACTGCGTTCGATCTTCTGTCAGGTGGCTCATTGTTGACAGACTGGCACCCATAGCTGTTGTTATTGTATCGATCCATCTCATTGCTGGCCTTCCTCTTTTGCGTTGACCTTCTACCTTGCCAAGCATGATGTCTTTCTCTAATGATCTCTCTCTTCGCATAGTGTGTCCAAAGTATGAAAGTCGAAGTCTTGTCATCTGAACTTCTAAAGAAAGCTTAGGTTTGATCTCCTCTAGTACTGACTGGTTTGTTCTTTGGGCAGTCCATGGAATACGCAGTATTCATCGCCAGCACCATAATTCAAAGGCATCAATTTTCTTCCTGTCTATCTTTTTCACAGTCCAACTTTCACATCCATATGATGTTATTGAAAATGCCATGGCTTGAACAAGTCAAATATTTGTATGGAGAGAGACATCTCTGCTCTTGAAAATCTTGTCTAGGTCCTTCATAGCCATTCTGCCAAGAGCAATGTGACGTAGGATTTCTTGACTGCTTGTTGCTTCTTTATTGATAGTTGATCCAAGTAGGTTAAAATGGTCAACTATTTCAATTTCTTCTCCATTAACGACACGTTTATTCATTTTGCCATTTGCAAGGATCTTTGTCTTCTTAACATTAAGATGCAGATCCATTTTAAGACTATAGTCCTTGATCTTGAGAAGCAAATGTTTCAAATCGTCGCCACTTTCAGCCAGTAATGTGGTATCATCAGCACAGCGAAAGTCGTTGATGAGTCTTCCGCCAGTCTTCACACCTCTGTTGTCTTCATACAGTCCTACTTCTTGCTCTGTATATAAATTAAAGAGGTAGGGGGAAAATATGCAGCCTTGTCGTACACTTTTGCTGATTTTAAACCATTCTGTTTCTCCTAGTTCCATTCGAATTGTTGCTTCTTGATCAGTGTAAGTTTATGCAAGAGAACGATCAGGTGTTCTGGTATACCCGTGCTTCTTAATGTGGCCCAAAGTGTCTCATGGTTTACACAGTCAAAAGCCTTGCTGTAGTCAATAGAACACATATAGATATCCTTTTGGTATTCTTTTGTCTTTTCAAGGATCCATCTCACATCCGCGATAATGTCTCTCGTTCCTCTCCCTTTCCTGAACCCTGATTGCACTTCCGGCAGTTCTCATTCCAGGTGTGGTTGTCGTCTCTGCTGAATGATCTTGAGTAGAATCTTGCTGGCATGTGGGATCAGAGCGCTTGTGCGATAATTTCCACAGTCAGTCGGGTCACTTTTCTTCAGTATTGGTATAAACACAGATCTTTTCCAGTCAGTTGGCCATGAACACCTGTTACAGGTGAGTAACTACGCTTTTTCAGTTATTTGGCAGACACACAAATTGCAGTTCAGATGAATTGATAAGATATATATTATATCAAAAAGTTTTCAAATAAGTCAAGTTCAAGTGTCCTTGTATACAATCTAATATTGTTTATGGTTTTTATTATACAGATTGCAAATCTTTTTTATCAAGAAAACTATATGAGATCTTCTGTTAGCAAGGTATATTAATGAATATTGTTGTGAATGCAGTATGTGATGTGAATTGTACAGGCTTGCAATAGAGCCATTTATATAAAACATGGATATATATATATATATATCCCTATTGATCTCAGTTACTTTCACGTTTTACCCCGATACAGGAGGAAGCCAAAACATAGCCATGTCTCATTTTATAAACTGTATATTTTGGGTTATATAGTTTGTATATTTTTTTGATTTATTTGTTTTATAGTTTTGTAATTTCAGCTGTTGTTTTTACTTTTATCTGCCAAGTGTTTTTTTGTAAAAACTTTGCCTCTTCGGACATTTTCAGAGCAAAAGACAAGACATGAAACTAAGAATTATCGATATAGGGTTGAAGTGGCTGCTACAACTTTCCTACTGATTAATATGTTCAGATAAAGAGAAGGATGTGCTCATCACTAATGGCTAAATTTTGGTGCTGTCTCTCCGTGGTGCATTAGAGTAGCATGTGGGCGGGTAGGGGGGGGGAGGAGTGCCTTGCAATCAGCAAACCCATGCACACTGCAAGCTGGCCAGTTAGTGCTGCTTCACTTAGCAAGGTCTCAGTAGGTGGAAGAGGTGGTGGTAAGTGCACAGCGCTATTTGTATGTTGCATTAGGGCATGCTGCATGCATTAACTGCCATGGACAAGCTTTCAAAACCCCTAACATTTAACACAGGTGGGATTGCATCTAATGTGCTACCACTTGGATGCTACTGGCACATTAGATGCAACACTGTTTTAGCGCTGTTGGTGCATTAGGTGCAGTACCATAGCGCCTGTTATTAAAAAGGCTCCTTAAGCTGGAGTCACGATTCATTGCTCTTTTTAGCCACAAATGGACTTGTTAGAACATCACTGCATATGTGATAACTATCAATCAGTAATCTGCTCATTTAAGCCTTGTAAACATTAGATTACCACAGGAATTTGATGTGCTTCCGATATATTAATTTTTAAAAAATTGTTTTAACTCTATTTTTATCTTTGGCAGCAAGAGGCAGTCTGCTTAATACTTGAATGCTTTTCTGTGTATTTTAGGTGCATGTCTTGTCTAATGATGCAATAATCAAGGAAAACAAAATTTGCAGTTACATAAAAATTTTCCTCAAGTAGTGGATGATTGTTAGTGTTAGATAACTATGCTCATACCTGGATTTGATGAGGATAGTCTTGGCGAACGGTAATTGCCAGACCATAGACTTCCAGTATCACCCTCTTGGTGAAAGGAATGGCTCTGTTATCTTGGTTGTTGCTTTGTATTTTGACAGTGAAGGAGGTCAGCGTTGGGTCACTGGAACACACTCCAACCAGTTGATAGATGCAGGTACCTTTAAAATCATATGTTAGCCCATCGAAAGTCTTATAATGATGATTTCCAGAAGTGATGCAGGTAGAGTAGGTATTGGGATAGCAGCCACGGACCCCATACACCAGCAAACATCTCTCATTAGCTTTGCAGGTGGTGTTCTTGCAGATCACCATACCTGAGCTCGGGTCACACGTGCAATGTATGTGGCAGTTATCATCAAACCAAAACTCTTCACTGGGTAGGTAGTAGAGACCATTATAGGTGCAGCCACAGCTTCCAGCAGGGACACAGTTATATCTGCTGAGGAAGTATCTATCATTGCATTGGCAGGTTTCAACACAGAGCAGTTTACATGTGGAGGGGACTGTTATTTCTGAGCAGCTGGTAGGACAGGCATTTCCGCAGGACTCAAAGTGGCTGTTCTCAGGACACTCCAGGGCTGTAAACAAAATTATATGGAGGTTTGTCTTATATGAAGGTTTATCTTATATGATGAATTTTTATTTGGCAAAGTTAATGACTTTCTTTAGAAAACAGCAGTAAATTTGTACTCCATTAGTTCGGCAAAAAACTATGAGTTGCATTCTTTACTAAAGCAAGCTCCTCCATAAACCTGTGCCTTTCCCTTGGCTCTGGTACCACTGTTTTTCTCCACTGATACTAGATCACTGAAGGGCAGAGATGGCCTGTTTATAAAGCGCAACATAAATTGAGCTGTGACAAGCTGCTGGTGTGTCAAAAGAGCTTTATTCTTGAAGAACCCCAATGCTTTTCGGCTCTTACCTTCCTCTGGGGGTTAAAAGTCTCAAAAGAGTAAAATATAAAAACGATTAACATATACATTAAAATATACAGTAAGATTAAATAATAAGTAGCAAATTAAAAAGTACTTAAATACATAAAAAATAATCAAAAACATGGCAATCCATTAAATAAAACATAATGGACCTGATTCTGTAAGGTGACTAGTGGGGTTGTACATCCTGGTGGGACATGCAAGCCCTGTTAGCTGTTTGGCCGTCATTCCCGAAAGCAATCTCCCCGCATGTTCACAGCCTCAGTGCAGGGTGATCTGGAAGGGGGTGGCACAGGGGCAGGGAGTGGGTGGAGTGGGGGTGGGACAGACCCCGGACGTTCAGGGCCAATTCAGGTCATGACCCTGTATGTCCAGGGAGCACTATGAGGGCGCCCAGCTTATTTCATCTCAGAGGTGAGCACTCACATTTCCCAATATAACACCATTATCAACATGATGTTTTCCTCATGATTAGGTTCATGGCCATTTTCTGCTGGCCACACCTATTGTAAATGAATTTGCATAACCATAGTGCCACATCTATGGTTCCTCCGAGCCCATACATTTTTAAGGAAACTTGATGTCTATAAATCATAATGATATATGTGTGATTATCAATACAAAAGGTAGAGTCCAATCCCCGCAGAGGGACATCCGGGCTGACCAGATGTCCCTGCTCAAGACAGGGAGCCAGAATCTGGCCAGAGGTTGGCCCAGCTCTCCCACGCTCCAGACAATTGCATCTCCAGCCCCCAATATCCCCGCTGCCTGACCCATGGCTGGCTTCCTAGGGCCTGGACTGGGTGGCAGGGACCTCCCCATACCCAGCCCTGGCCCCATGGGTGGCTGCCGTGCCCCAGTCCCATGCAAGATAGTATTTATACCACCTCTGAGGTGGATTGAGCAGTATAGTCCCGCAGGCCCGGCAGCACATACAGGGCCGTGACCTGAATTGTTGCTGTACGTGCTGCCAGGTGGCCCACCCCTGCTCTCCCCTGATCTTGCTTCCTCGCCCCCCCGCTGGCTCTCCCCATCCTGAAGCACAGGACATATAGGGAGAGCCGATGCGGGAATAGGGATTAGGCAGATTCCAGGGCTGCATGTGCTGGCGGACATACAGCCCCGCAACCCGCGATTGTGAAGGAGGGCCTTAATGTTTTATTTAATGGATTACCATTTTGTGATTACTTTTTATGTATTTTTGAGGAAGGCAAGAGTCGAAACACATTGGGATTCTTCAAGAATAAAGCTCTTTTGATACACTAGCTACTTGTCACACCTCGCTTTGTGTTATGTCTGGT
This sequence comes from Ichthyophis bannanicus, assembly GCA_033557465.1. Classification (NCBI taxonomy): domain Eukaryota; kingdom Metazoa; phylum Chordata; class Amphibia; order Gymnophiona; family Ichthyophiidae; genus Ichthyophis; species Ichthyophis bannanicus. Next base: position 272,245,304 of record CM066044.1, read on the forward strand.
TTCTCTTTCCTGCGAGTGTGGGTGCTCTTGGACTGGACCTGTTCATAAGGCATTCTTTTTATACAGATCACCTAGAAAAACATGCATTTGGAAAATAATTGTTCAAAGATGGACGTCCCAATTTAATTATAGAGGTGAAAAGCTGAATTTATGAGAGGATGATTCAACAGGGGGTTATTCTCCCTTGGGGATTAAAAAAAAACTAAAGGGAAACTGTGTAAGTTTCAGATATCACAAGAGTCCTGTTGGAGCCTGGTTTAGAATCTTTTTCTCATCTAAAAGTATGGGAAGAACAAAAGGTCAAGTTCCACCCATTAGGTGAGATAATGTTTAAAGGAGCCAGATTACAGTATTAATTTCTATTCAGCTACATTCCCTTGGGATTATATGCTGAACCAAAAAAATTACTGAGTTTCCTTGAGGACCTAGAGTTCTGTATTAACTGTGAAGAAAAGAAATACTTACAGCAGCCAACCAGCGTCCTCCAGTCATATACTGTAACCCCTAGACTTCTGCAAACTGATGCATAGCTGTTGATTGCTGTGCACAGAAAATCAATATTCTCATTCATGCAGACATCATGCAAGCAACCAGAGAAGAAACTTTCAGGGTTTATCACGAGGTGGCAGTGCTGTAAGGGCCCATCCGCATCTGTGATAATACTGCAGTACTGTTCATATGAATTGTTCTTGGCGTCATTGCAAGATGGGCAGTTGCTAAAACATTCATCTGTGCAGAATGGATCCTGAACAGACACTCTCCAGCTGCTAGCCCATTCCACAATGGAAGTCACTGAGGTCCCTGCATAGGTCACCATCTCATCTCTGGGGTCCTCATTGAAGTTCCCACACAGCCCACAAATTGTACTATAGTAGCTGCTCGGGAGAAGAACTTCCAGATAGGTATCCCAGTCATAGGTCACCTGAAGGCCAAAGTCTGTTTGTACCACAGCACTGTTGCCACTCTGGAAAACTTTTATCTCATCTCCTTCCAGGCTAAATGGTAGATTGATAAGCACATCATTTAACTAGGAACAACAAAACAAGACATTAATTTTCCATCTGTTATTCAAGCTTGTTCACTTTTCTCTTTATTCTGTATATAACAAGATCAGAAATTAATCAGACAGTTCATATTAGATTTTGTTTGTTCAGGTGTTAGTACTACTATTTATCATTTCTATAGTGTTATTAGATGTTTGCTCCACTATACATATACACCTAAGAGGCTGTCCTTGCTCCGTGGACCTCACAATCTATTCAGGATAGACAGCCCGGATAAATAAAGAGAATTAGGGTGTTTCATTGACTTCAGGAATTGGTTATAAACAATATGATTCTGAACAAGAGGATAAGGAGCTAATATTTAAAATCAGCCTTACAAAAGTAGAATTTTAGCTTGTATTTCAATAGGACCAGAAGGAGTATGACATGCCAACTCAAGAAGTTTATTCCAGGTGTATGATGCAGCAAGCTGGAAAGAACAGAGTGTAGAGGTAGTGATGAAAGAGATAAGAATGGCATAATTCATAAGCAGAGTTCCCAAGGCTTGTATGGGAAGAGATAAGAGAGGTCAAGTGGAGCTGCAAAATAATTACACTTGTTAGTAAGAGAAGTTTGAACTGTAACAATGGATAAGGAACCAATGAAGTCACTTGAAAAAAAGGGCTTGGCTTATATGAGAATAAAGACAGTAGGGGAAGACAAGTTGTGCAGCAGAATTTTGAATAGATTGACAAGGAGAGAGATGGTTCAGTGGGAAACCTGTGAGGAGCAAGTTGCAATAGTCTAAGCAAGAGATGTGACAGTTTGTGTAACAGTATTGGTAGTGTGTTCAGAAAGGAAGAGACAGATTTTGGTGACATAGAAACAATATATTGAACATGTGTAGAGAAAGAGAAAGAAGAGTCAAAGATGACCTCAAGGTTATGAGCTGAGGGGACTAGGATGATCACAGTTTTATACACAGAAATAGTGAAAGGGGGAAGGGGGAATGGGTTTAGGAAAAAAGATAAGAAACTGTATCTTAGCCATGTTAAGTCTCAGATGGAGCTGGAGCATTCTTGCAACAATATCGGAGAAGCAGGCTGCAAATTTGGACTGGATTCCTGATGGCACTGAAAACCACAGGAGCAGATCAAAACATCAAGAGAACAAGTATAGATAGAGAAGAGAAATCCCAAGACAGAGCTGTGAGATACACCGACTGATAGTGGTGGAAGAGGATCCACCAGAGCATACACTAAAAGTATGATGGAGAGATATAAAGAAAATCAAAACAGAACAGAGTTCTCAAATTCAAGTGAGGGCAGACAATCAAAGAGTTGATGGCAATCAACAGTGTCAAAAGACGCAGATTGGTCAAGAAGGATGGGGATCAAGTGTCGATCCTTACATTTAAACAGGAACAGATCACTGCAGACTTTGACAAAAGCCATTCCTATAGAATGTAGAGGGTGAAAGACTTGGAATGGCTCGAGAATGGCCTGAGATGAAAGAAAGTCAACAGAGAAGATACTATTTTTGAGCAGCTTGAATATAAAAGGGAGGAGAAAGAGGGGACAATAGTTAGCAGAGCAAGTAGAGTCAATTGAAGTTTGAGGAGTAATGTAATCACAGCATGCTTGAAGGCAGCAGGAACAGTTGCAATGGAAAGTGATCGATCAAGAATATTGCAGATTGAAAGGATGGCAGCAGGGTAGATAGAACTAAATAGATGGGTGGGAACAGGATCAGAGGAACAGATGATTAATTTGGAGGAGAGGAAACGTGCAAATTTCTCCATTATGATTATAGAAAAGGAAAAAAAGGTGGAAGGGGTTGAAGGAAGGGTGTGGGAATGAAGTATGAGAAGGGGAGATAGAGGTGACCTGGTATAGAACGCAAGATTAACCAGTGAGCTTTGTTATGGAAGTAATCATCCATAATCTGGGTCATGGCCAGCACGAGGAAATGAGGTACCCTAGGTGAACCTCATCTCTTCTGCCTGCCCCCTCTCCCCGTGGCACCATTGCTACTGCTGTCGCCGCTCTTCAGGATGTACAATGGCAGCAATGGCCGTGAACAGACAGGGCCGTTTGCTTCCATCCCCCTCTCCGACGCTTGATGCTGACTTCTTCTTTCAATATCAGGCAGAAGCAAACAGCCCCATGAAGCTGTTTGCAGTCATTGCTGCTCTTGTACATCCTGGAGATGGGTGACAGCAGTGGCACTAGGTACCCCAGAAGGGCCTGTGCTTTAGGCAACTGCCTAGTTTGCCTAACGGTATTGCCTGCCTTGGTCTGGGCAGAGATTGAAAGGAAGTAAGGAAGGTTGGAGGTAGAGGCACTTTGAGGAGGGAGTTGAATGTGGCAGAGACAGCAAGGGTTGGAGGCAAGAGAGTTTGTCAGATGGACATAGTAGTCTTGCTTGATGAGCACAAAGACAGTATGTACATAGGAATTGGGCACAAGAACATAGTGAATTTATGCTAATGAAATTGGATAAACGAAATCCTCCATTAATCTAAAGAACAGGTACAGAATAGGGTGCATCACTACAAGCTTCCATATGTCATCCTGCTAAAGTGTCTCACCTTGTGATGGAGGGACCACATTGATGAGTGAGACGGTAATTCACTCTTCATCTCTATGCAATCTTAGTTTTCTCAGCTGAGGCTGCCAATTACTGTCACATTTTTACTGTAGTGTTTTAGTAATGTGGACACATCTCATTGGGGCACCAAATGGAAGCCATCAACTTAGCATCCTAAATTTAGGAATTCAGGGATATTTTTTTTAAATATTGGGCCCTAAATACGAATTTAAAAATATGTACTATTATCCATACAAGGGACATAAAACAATGGCTAAAAAAGTGAGCATGTTACAGTGAATTAAATGGACATTATCACATATAGACAATACATTGACGTCAGACTACACTGAATATAGATTATGGGAGGAATTTTATAAGGCATTCCTTCTTCATGGACACACTGGGCCCAATAATAATAAAAAACCCTACTAACAAAGACTCAAAAGTGCCAAGGACAGATTCATGGAAAGTGACATTGAAAAAGTAAAATTGCTAAAAAAATACTTCTGGTCTGTATTCACTAAAGAAAATCAGGAGAAGGACCATGTATGATTGATATATATACAAATGGGAATGGAGTAGATACCACACCATTCACAGAAGATGTTTTTGAACAGCTTGCAAAACTAAAAGTGGAGAAGGCCATGGAGCTAGATGGTATACATCTCAGGATACTGAACGAGCTCAGAGAGGTTCTGACAGATCCTTTAAAGAATGTTTTTAAGAGATACTTGGAGTCGGGAGAGATTCCACAGGACTGGAGAAGGGCTAATGTGGTACCTCTTCACAAAAGTGTTAATAGGCATGAAGTGATAAACTATAGGCCGCTAAGGCTTACCTCGGTGGTGGGAAAAGTAATTGAGGTGCTTCTGAAAGAAAGAATAGTGGACATCTAGAAACCAATGGGTTGCATGATCTGAGGCAACATGGTTTTACAAAGGACATTCATATGAAACAAATTTGATTGAGTTCTTTGACAGGGTGACCAGAGAACTAGATCAAGGACATGCAAATGGATCTACCTCGATTTCAGCAAAGTCTTTGATACTGGTCCTCATAGGAGGCTTATCATTAAATTGAGCAACCGGGGATGGGTCCCAAGGTGGTGAACTGGATCAGAAATTTGATACACTGACAGATGACAGAACTTGCTCCGAAGAAAGTGAGTAGTGGTATGCCCCAGGGATCAGTCCTGGAATCGGTACTGTTCAATGTATTTGTGAGTGATATTACTTAAGGATTGAAGGGAAAGTCTGCCTTTTTACAGATGACACAAAAATTAAAACTGGAAGAATGGTCTAATGTTTGGCAGCTAAGATTTAATGTGAAGAAGTACAGAGTCATGCACTTGGGATGCAGAAATCCAAAGGAACTGTATGTTATAAGGGGCAAGAGGTTGGTGTGCATGGACCAGGGAAAGGACCTCAGAGTGCTAGTGTCTGAGGATGTCAGAATGGTGAAACAATGTGACAAAGTGGTAGCCAAAGCCATAAGTATGCTGGGTTGTATACAGAAAGGACTAACCAGCAGAAAAGGAGGCGGTATTAATGCCCCTGTACAAGTCTTTGGTAAGGCCTCACTTGAAGTATTGTGTTCAGTTTTGGAGATTATATCTCACAAAGGATATAAAAAAACAGAAAAAGGTACAGATGAAGGTGACCAAAATGATTCGGAGCCTGTGCCAGAAGATATATGAGAAGAGACTTGAAGACCTAAATATGTATACCCTAGAGTAAAGGAGGGACAGGGGTGATATGATACAGACGTTTAAATACTTAAAGGGTATTATTGAATAAACAAACCTTATTCAAAGAAGGGGAAGCTGAAAAACTAAAGGGTATAAAATGAAGCTGCGAGGAGGTAAACTTAAAAGAAACGTCAGGAAATACGTTTTTGCTGAAAGGGTGGCAGTGCTTGGAATGCCCTCCCAATGGAAGGGGTGGGGCAGATATAGTGACAGAATTCAAAATAGCATGGGACAGACACAGTGGATCCCTTTTATAACAAGACGATAAAATCAAAGCAAACTTAAATATCTTTATACAACAAATAGAGGGGAGATGATCTGCAGAGAGCCGCAGGTACAACCTTAAACAAAGGTCTAGAGGACGTGACCTGCACTCTAGCCACCTTACTGGACAGACAAGACAGACCATACTGGTCTTTATCTACCATCATATACAGTGTTACTATGTTACTATTTTAGCCAAATTTAGAAGCCTAAGTTTTCAGCAGAAAATTCATCTTAGTTAGGAGCTTAAAAGTTATACTTATAAATTTAGGTCTGCTATTCCTTTGCCTAGATTTATGAGTCTAGTGCCGAAAATTAGTGCTAAGCTCCGAGCTTTTTCCCCACCCTAAATCTAACCCTTTTGGCACTCATGTTTTACACTCCTAAATTCAGAAGTTTAGGGGATTATTTTAGAAACTCTGTGATTTAAACGTCTATAATCACCCTATACATGTGTATCTCGCACCTACATGTATAAGGGCATTTTAGGATGAGTCCAGTTTACACATGGATGACCAGACCATGCTGAAAGTACATGGTGTATAGCAGGCATGTCCAACTTCGAACAGGTCGTGATCTACTTTTTCCGGCCAAAGTGCCGGTGATCTACCACCATGAAAACTAAGTTTCAAATTTGTTTCAAATTAAATTTGAATCCAATAAAGTTGGAGGATTCCCCCCCCCCCATTTTTAATGAACCTTCTGTCATTTACTTGGATGTGATCAGCTGTTAAGCAAATTAAGGAGCAGTTGCAAAGGTTAAAGACTTACATCAAGCATGGGTGTTGCTAAAAATATTATCTTGAAAGCCCAGACCAGCTGTATATTCTATGTTTTAAGAGAATTGGAAGGAAGTCCAAAAAACTTCCAGAATGGTCTAAAGGTGAGGTCAGAGAGGCTGTTGTTGCCAAAATAGCATCTTTCAGGAAATGGAAAAAAGAGCCAAATGACGAAAACTGGAAACAGCACAAGTACTGGCAAGTTAGATGCAAGGCATTGATAAGGCAGGCAAAGAGATAATTTGAGAAGCTTGCTGTGAAAGCAAAAACGCATAATAAAGACTTTTTGAAGTACATTCATAGCAAAAAACCTCTGAGAGAGTCAGATGGACCATTAGATGATAGAGGGGTAAAAAGGGCAGTAAGACGGGACAAGGCCATAGCTGAGAGACAATGAATTCTTTGCTTCTGTCTTTATTAAGGAAGATGTAGGGATGTTACCCATGCCTGAAATGGTATTTAAAGGTGATACTGCGTAAGAATTGAAAGAAATATTGATACATCGGGAAGATGTATTACAACTATTTGATAAACTGAAGAGCAGCAAATCACCTGGACCGGATGGTTTACATCCAAGAGTGTTGAAAGAACTGAAATATGAGCTTGCAGACCTGCTATTAGTAATCTGTGAACTATCATTAAAATCATCTGTAATACCTGAAGATTGGAGGATGGCCAATGTAACGCCAATTTTTAAAAAGGGTTCCGGGGTGATCCGGGAAACTACAGACCGGTGAGCTTGACATCAGTACCAGGAAAAATTGCAGAAACCGTCATAAAGAAAAAAAATAACTGAACATGTAGATAGTCATGGCTTAATGGGAGACGGCCAACATGGCTTTAGACAAGGAAGATCTTGTCTTACTAATCTGTTATGTTTTTTTGAAGGTGTGAATAAACAGGTAGACAAAGGTGAGTCGGTTGATCTAGTGGATCTGGACTTTCAGAAAGTCTTTGACAAGGTCCCTTATCAGAGACTTTTGACAAAACTAAACAGTCATGGGATAGAAGGCAGTGTACTATTATGGATGAGGAACTGGTTAAAAGATAGAAAGCAGAGGGTAGGGCTAAATGGCCAATTTTCCCAATGGAGAAAGGTGAATAGTGAAGTACCCCAGGGAACTGTGCTGGGTCTGCTGCTTTTTTTTTTAAATATATATTTATAGAGTATATAATTATTTACAAGGATACAATCACTTGCACGGAAATCGGTAAATCAGTGAATTTAAACAAAAGAAAGAAAAACTCAGAGGAAACATTATTAACCTGATATTCCCACTCTAGCCCACAATAAGATCCAAAAAAGAACAGGAAAATATTCAACGCAGAAATCTTACCTGACATATACAGAGATAAATACTGCTTCTTTTTAACATATTCATAAATGACCTGGAAATGGGAACAACAAGTGAGGTTATCAGATTTAAAGAGGACAAAAAACTATTGTGGAAGTTAGGATTGTGGAAAATTGCAAGAGGATCTTGATAAACTGGAAGACTGGGCATCCAAATGGCAGATGAAATTTAATATGGACAAGTGCAAAATTATGCACCTAGGAAAGAACAACCCAAACTATGGTTACCCGATGCAAGGTTCCACATGAGGAACCACCGCCCAGGAAAAATATTTAGGTGTCATCGTGGATAACATGTTAAAACCCTCTGCACAGTGTGTAGGGGCGGCCAAGAGAGCAAATAGAAAGCTAGGTATCATAAGGAAAGGTATGGAAAATAAAACAAAGGATATTATAATGCCTCTGTATCGTTCCATGGTGTGACCGCACCTGAAAGTGTTAAATTCTGGTCGCCGTGTCTTAAAAAGGATATAGCGTTATTAGAAAAGGTACAGAGAAGAGCCACCAAAATGGTAAAGGGGATGGAAGGATACCCCTATGAGGAGAGGCTAAAAAGGTTAGGGCTCTTCAACCTGGAAAGGAGATAGCTGTGTGGAGATATGATAGAGGTCTATAAATTAATGAATGGAGTGGAACGGGTAAACGTAGATCGATTGTTTACGTCATCAGAATATAGAAAGACTAGGGGACGCGCAATGAAGCTACAGGGTAAACTATTTAAGACTAATAAGAGAAAATATTTTTTCACTCAACGTGTAATCAAACTCTGGAATTTGTTACCAGAGGATGTAGTAAAAGCTGTTAGTGTAGTTGGTTTAAAAATGGTTTGGACAGGTTCCTGGAGGAAAGGTCCATATACCATTATTAAAAGGGACCCAGGTTATCACTACTTGACTCAATGCAAGCATTGTGGAACCTGAGTCTTTTGGGGAAACTGCTAGTTACTTATGACCTGGATTGGCCACTGTTGGAAACAGGATACTGGGCTTGATGGACCTTGGTCTGACCCAGTATGGCATATCTTATGTTCTTATGTTCTTACTTCCAGGGGTGGCATTTGCACTTATGCACATATTTTGTAAGCTATATAAAGAAGAAACCAGAATAAATAGAAAGAGTTAACTTGCCTGGAGCAGCAGGTACAGCCTTAAGCAAAGGCAAAGAGGAGAGAAACCTACCCAGAGCAGCATATGCAACTCTACCCCTCTAGCCATGCTGGTCTTTATCTGCTGTCCTTTGCTATGCTTACAAGAATGGAAAATAAAATGAGAAATGTGTCTGTGCCTCAGAGCAGACGTACCTTTCTGCAGACAGCAATCGGTGCATAAGTTTCATATATAAACCAGATATAACGTATGCACCTATCTGCTCCAGAGGACATATATTTAGGAGATGAGAAAATGCAATGATTTCTCACATGCTCAGTTCTCACAGCTCTTTTCTTTACATTTCTTCACAAATTGATTCTCTTTCCCTTTAAGTTTCCCTTTACTTTCTCCTCGGCTTCTTTTTCTCCTCTTCTTTTTCTACTTTCTTTACATTTTTTTTCTTTTCCTCCCTACTTTTCTGAACTTGTGGCTTCTTAATTCTTCTTCTCTTCTTTCTACTTCTGCCTTTTTCTATTTACTTTCGTTTCTCTTATCTTTTATTATTGGTTTCTTTCTTCTATGTTTTCTGTATCTCACTACCTCAAAGATTTCACTTTTTCTCTACTTCTCCATTACCTTTTCTCTTCACTTTCATATTTAGTCTAATAGAAAATGGCTGTGGTGGCGGCATTGGATTTCTATTCTCTCATTCCTGCCAATTCCAGCCCTCCTTATGCCTCCACCAAATTCCTTTGCTTCCTTTGAAACCCATGCCATCTGCCTATTTTCTCCAGTACATCTCCAGGTAGCTGTCATTTATCACCCTCCAACAAATCCACCTCTACCTTTCTCACCGACTTTGACTCCTGGCTCTCCTCCTTTTTGTATGCATCTTCCCCTTCCCTTATTCTTGGGGCTTTTTAACATTCATGATCCTTCTGACTCTTATGCCTTATAGCTTCTTTCCCCAACTTCCCCATTCAACCTCCAGTTGTGCTCTACTGCTCCTACTAACAAGCATGGCCACTGCCTTGACCTTGCCTTCTCCTCCAACTGCTCTCCCTCAAACCTCTCCACCTCAGTTCTGCCCTAATCTGACCATCATCTGCTAACCGTCAATCTTAACCTCCTCCATCTTGGCCTTGCCTATCTCCATCAACATGTTTAGGAATCTTCACACTGTCGACACTTCAACTCTCTCCACTGCTGTCTTACCACCTCCTTCCTCCACTATGTCATCTGAGTCCATTGATAGGGCAGTATCCTCCCTATACTCTCTACTGCTCTGAATGCACTTATTCCTCCCATTCCATGCTCAGTGAGGTATACCATACCTCAACCATGGCTGTCCTTGACAACCCACTAAAACCATGGTACAGGCCAATCATAGCAAGCTGAAAGTCCTAAACTTCAAAAACACCAACTTCAATAAAATGGCCAAGTACCTAAAGGAGGAGCTGACAGGGTGGAAGGAGATAAGGGAAGTGGAATTGCAATGGGCTAAACTAAAGGTGGCAATAAAAGGGGCAACAGATAAATATGTAAGAAAAGTAAACAAAAACAAGAGGAGAAGAAAACCTGTTTGGTTTTCCAAAGAAGAGGCTGCTCAAATAAAGGCAAAAAACACAGCTTTCACAAAATTCAAAAGCTCACAAACATAGGAACACAGAAATGAATACAGGATCAAACTCAAAGAGACAAAGAGAGAAATAAGGATAGCAAAATCAAAGGCAGAGGAAAAAATGGCTAAAGATGTTAAGTATGGCGACAAAACTTTCTTCAGGTATATTCGGGAAAGGAAGAAGATCAGAGGTGGAATTGCAGGACTCAGAAGTGCTGCGAACGGACTCGTGGAAAGTGACAGTGAAAAAGTGAAATTGCTAAATGAATACTTCTGCTCTGTTTTTACTAAAGAAAGTCCTGGAGAAGGACCTCCTGTGACTCCCAAATATAAAAATGGGAATGAAGTAGATACGACACCATTCACAGAAGATGAAGTGCTAGAACAACTTGCAAAACTGAAAGTGGACAAGGCTATGGGACCGGATGGGATACATCCCAGAATACTGAAAGAGCTCAGAGGTTCTTGCAAGGCCGTTAAAGGACGTTTTCAACAGATCCTTGGAAACAGGAGAGGTTCCTCAAGGAGAATGGCTGATGTTGTACCTCTACACAAAAGTGGTGACCGGGAAGCAGGGGCGGCCCAAGGGGGGTGCGGGGCCATGTGCGGAGACTTGGTGCGGGGCCTCATTTGCATAAGTGGCCTTATTTGCATAAATATTTGCATAATGTTACCATACACTAACTTTTAGTAAACATGTCTCTTAATGAGTGTATGGATAAAGAAAGACTAAAAGATTTCTACATTACTATAATCCAGTGCCAACCGCCAGGCACATTAGGAACTACTACAAACGCTGCCCATTTAGAACTCATAGCAAACCCGCCGTATCCTGACAGCACTACCAGGACTCACAAAGCACCAGACCCTACCTATCAAAAGGCAACACTGCAAATATTAAACCAATACATTTCAGAGAATACTGGGGAAAGAGAACAAGTGGCAACGTCAAATAGGAATTACATAAACAGAATACCTCAGCTCAGTTACACATGAAGAACATAGACCATCACCAAACAAGAAATCACAATTTAGAAACAGGAAGGCAATAATTAAACTGGGAACCCCAAAAGCCAAACTTGGAATGTACAACAACACTGTAGAAATAAAACTATAAATTAATTTCCTCTTGTACCAAACAAAGCGTAGACGTTAATGATGCACATTTCCCAGAGCTTTCATATTCCAGTTAATAAATTCAAAATAAAGAGATATCTTTCTACCTTTTGTGCATTTTTTTCAGTTGCAATTGGTCCAGCCACTTTCTTCTGGTTTCTTCATGTTTTCTGCTAACTCTCCATCGTCTGCTGTCCATTTGTCCTTTCTTCTCTCTTTTAGTTTTTTTCCATTCTCTCTCTCTACATCTGCTTTAACATACTAATCTTTCTCCTTTTGCTCTTTCCTCATTCCTATTTCATCCACACAAATTTTACCCCTCCATCCTCAATCCCCACTTACTCTCCCAATACCCGGCCAATTGTAGATTTTTCATCCCTCCTACACAAAATATTTTTCCCCTCTCCATTTTACTCTCCCAGCCCCATCCCATTCTAATCCTCCCCCAACATCAGCTCCCTTCTAGTTCCAGTCTCACCAAGCATCCATTCCCTTCTAGTCCCTGCATCAGCCCATTTCCAGTCCTAACCCCCCATCATCCCATTTCCAGACAGGCCCCGTCAGCCCACAGCCCATTACCAGTCCAACCCCCCCATAGCCCATTACCAGTCCTAACCCCCCATCACCCCATTTCCAGACAGCCCCCATCAGCCCACAGTGCATTGCCAGTCTTAACCCCCCCCTAGCCCATTGCCAGTCTTAACCCCGGCTCATGGCAATTTAAAAAAAAAAAAAAAAAAGCTGGCCGCTGCCGCCGCGGCGGCATGGAGTGTCCCGCGGGGCTCTCCCGGTGCGGCTGAAGCCCTCGGCTCCGGCTTGCAAATACGCAGAGGGCTTCAGCCGCACCGGGAGAGTTCCGCCGGGCAGAGGGAGCCCCGCGGGACACTCCATGCCGCCGCCGCGGCAGCGGCCAGCTTTTTTTTTTTTAAATTTAATTTAATAAAAAAAAAAGCTGAATGTTCTTTGCGCGGGGCCCCCCGAAACGTGGGGCCCTGTGCAAAAAACATTCTTGCTCAATGGACGGGCCGGCCCTGCCGGGAAGAAGTGTCAAACTACAGGCCTATAAGCCTTACCTTGGTGGCGGGAAAAGTAATGGAGGCGCTCCTGAAAGAGCGAATAGTGAACTTTCTCAAAACCAACAGGATGCGAGACCCGAGGCAACATGGTTTTACCAAAGGACGATCCTGCCAAACAAATCTGATTGAGTTCTTCTACTGGGTGACCAGGGAACTGGATCAGGGGCATGCAATGGATGTCATCTACCTGGATTTCAGCAAAGCCTTTGATACTGTTTCTCATAGGAGGCTTATCAATAAACTCAGTAGCTTGGGGACGGATCCCAAGATGGTAAATTGGATCAGAAATTGGTTGATTGACAGACGACAGAAGGTGATGGTAAATGGAGCTCACTCAGATGAAGGGAAGGTGATTAGCGGGGTGTCCCAGGGATCGGTCCTAGGCCTGGCACTGTTCAATGTATTTGTGAGCGATATTGCTGAAGGTCTGAATGGAAAAGTCTGTCTTTTTGCAGATGACACAAATTTGCAACAGAGTGGACTCCCTAGGGAGTGGTTAACATGAGGAATGATCTACAAAAGCTGGAAGAATGGTCTAATGCTTGGCAATTAAGATTTAATGCGAAGAAGTGCAGAGTCATGCACTTGGGTAGCAGAAATCCAAGGGAAATGTATGCGATAGGGGGCGAGAGGTTGGTGTGCACGGATCAGGAGAAAGACCTTGGTGTGATTATTTCTGAAGATCTCAAGGTGGCAAAACAGTGCGACAAGGCAGTTGCAAAAGCCAGGAGGATGTTGGGCTGCATACAAAGAGGAGTTACCAGCAGAAAGGAAGAGGTAGTTATGCCACTGTACAAGTCACTGGTGAAGCCTCACTTGGAATACTGTGTTCAGTTTTGGAGACCGTATCTTGCAAAGGATGCAAAAAGACTGGAAACTGTTCAGAGGAAGGCAACCAAAATGATTTGGAGCCTGCATCAGAAGCTTTATGAGAAGAGACTTGAAGACGTAAACATGTACACTTTGGAGGAGAGGAGGGACAGGGGAGATATGATTCAGACCTTTAAATACTTAAAGAGAAATAATGAACAAACAAACCTCTTCCAAAGATGGGGAAGCTGTAAAACTAGAGGGCATAACAGGAAGCTGCTAGGTGATAAATTGAAAGGCAATGTCAGGAAATACTTTTTCACTGAAAGGGTAGTGGATGCTTGGAACGCCCTCCCGATGGAAGTGGTGGGGGCAAACACGGTGACGGAATTCAAAATGGCATGGGACAGACACAGTGGATCCCTTTACAGCAACAGGACAAAATCAAAATAAATTGAACCATCTAAATTCTCAACAAATAGGAATGTCCTACATGGAGTGGTGGGTTCACCCCTAAACAAAGACATGGGGAGGGGCGGCCTGCATGGAGCAGCAGGTGCAACTACCCTTGCCATCATACTGGGCAGACTAGATGGACCATACTGGTCTTTATCTGCCTTCATTTACTATGTTACCTACGTTCCTGTGCTTGTTCAGTTGAGCACCTTTGGCAGAAGTTACGTACTCTTGCTGACTACCTACATTTCAGATTCATGCTAACCTCTTTCCAGTCAGCCATAGCTCTCACCAAGCAAGAGAACTATGTCGATCTGACTAACTCTCTTGCCTCTGTCTCTTGCCGTTTCTTTCCTACACTCAACTCTCTCCTAAAGGTCCATCCTTCCCCATTCTCTTCTTCATTGTCTGTCCAGACCTTGACTGACTACTTCTATGACATAGTCCTTGAATTCTCTGCAGGGTCACCTCAATGTCATCTTCCCCCTCTTCAATCCCAAATCCTTTCCTCACCTTCAGTCACCCTTTCTTCCTTTTCTGAAATCACTGAGGAGAAAACTCTAAATCTTCTCTCTTCCTCCAAACTGACTACTTGCTCCTCTGATCCCATCCCCACCCATCTACTAAGCTCTATTTCTTCCGCTGTCATCTCTTCCATCTGTCATATCCTTAACCTATCGCTTTCCGCTGCAACTGTTCCTACAAATATGCTGTAGTTACACCTCTCCTCAAAAGGCCTTCTCTAGATCCTACCTGTCCTTCCAGTTATTGCCCTCTCTCTCTCTCCTATCCCCTTTGCTTCAAAACTACTTGAACGAGCAATTCACCGCCGCTGTCTTGACTTTCTTTCCTCTCAAGACTTTCTGGACCACTGCATTCTACATTTCACAGAAATGTCTCTTGCCAAAGTCTCCAGCAACTTGTTTCTCCCCAAATTCAAAGGTCCCTACTTGGTTCTCATCCTTCTTGACCTTTCTGCTGCCTTTGACATTGTTGATTACTATCTTCTCCTCGATACTCTGTCCTCGCTTGGATTTAAGGGTTCTGTTCTATCCTGATTTTCTTTTCATCTCTCCCATCACACTTTTATTGCCTGTTCTGGTGGTTCCTCCTCTATCGCCATCTCACTTTCAGTTGGTGCACCTCAGGGTTCTGTCTTGGGACCTCTACTTTTCTCTCTTTACACTCTTAGTTTCCTCCCATTGTTTTCAGTACAATCTTTATGATGACGACTCAGTTTTACCTTTTTGTGCCTGAAATCTCTCCAGGAATCCAGGCCTAGATTTCTGCCTGCTTATCCAACATTGCTGCTTGGATTTCTTACTGCCATCTGAAACTGAACATGGCTAAAACTGAGTCCCCCTAAACCCACTTGCCCCCTTCCTCCCTGCTCTATTTCTGTGGATAACACTACACTCCTCCCTGTTTCTTCAGCTTGCAACCTTGGGGTCTCTCTGACTCTACTCTCTCTTTCTCTGCACACAGCACAGATAGCTAAAAGCTGTTGCTTTTGTCTCTGTACATTGGCAAAATTTGTTCCTTCCTTTCTACACACAATACTAAGATACTTATCCACTCTTTAGTCACGTCCAGTCTAGATTATTGCAACCTCATCCTTGCTGGTCTCCCTCTGAATCATCTCTCTCCTCTTCAATCTGTTCAAAACTCAGCTGTGCAGCTAATCTTCTCAAGTCACTTCACTGGCTTCCTATTCGTTTCCATAACCAGTTCAAACTTCTCCCACTGACCTATAAGTGCACTTATTCTACTGCTCCTCACTACCTTTCCTCTCTTATTTCTCCCTACACATCTCTTTGGGATCTCCTCTTCTGGCAAATCACGTCTATCTGTGCCTTTCTCTTCTACTGCCAACTCCAGACTTCTATCCTTCCACCTTGCCAGTCCTTATGCCTGGAACAAACTACCAGAGTCTATACATCAGGCTTCATCTGGCCCTTTTCAAATTCACAGTAAAAACTCACCTCTTTGACGTCACTTTAAGATCCTGATCCACTTAGTCTCTTATGTGTTTCCTTACTATTCCCCTTAATGTATCCTTGTCCGCAGCTGTTGTGTTATCTGTCATGACTAGACTGTAAACTCTGATGAGCACGGACCATCTTTTACATGTGTCTGTACAGCACTGTGTACACCTTGTAGCACTATACATATGATAAGTAGTGCTGCCTTTAATCTCCCCTTCCTACACACCCTATATGGAGCCTAAATGTTTGAGGTTTTTCATCTCTCCCCTTTCTGGACGAAGATTGTAACTTCTTTTCCTTTTCTGTATATTGTTGTTTTTTTGTTTTTGTATTGTAAACCACCCCGGTGTAATGGGGGGGGGGGGCGGTATATCAAATAATAAATAAACATAACAAAGTAGTAGTAGTAGTAGTAGATGTTCTCTCTTTCAGCTCAAGTTTCTCATATTCTAGATATTATATACTTTAGCTTACACTTTTAGTCACTCTGTTTTTGTAGAAAAAAAGAATAAAATTTATCTAGTAAAAATAACTCACCATAGCTTTCCCAAAAGCATTCTTTTCAAGGGTAATCTTGTACTGGTGCAAAATGATATGAAGCATTCGAATGTAGGAGGCTGCTGGATTTCCTCTGTTTTCATTTACTTCTTCAATGCTGAAGGGCACCAGAGTAGAGTCTCTTCCACAGTACTTGGCAAGTGTGTACAAGCAGGTTCCCTGGAAGTCGTAACTGAAGCCATCAAAGGTGTAGTAATGAGTTTGTCCCCATGCCAAGCAGAATCTGGTGTAGCTTGGGACACACTTTGATTTGAGATCAGTAACTACACACCACTCCCTGTCTCTGCATACAACTTCTTTGCAGGGGTCTGCACAAAATAAAAGAGAGCTCAGTACATTAGTTACTCCTTCCTTAACACTGGGAGACACTTACAGTTTGATATGTGCAAAACTGATTAAAGTAAGAGAGAAAATAGAAAAACCTGGAGGTTTTGCCCTTGTGATTTATAGTGATAAATTACTGCATTTCACCTTCTTGCCTCTTCCTCATAAAAACCTCATAGAAACATGTATCAGCGATGATAATAATTGTACATTAATTTTTCATGAAGGCACGCATTATTCGCCCAGGTATGCAATATTACTCAATCGTATGTACTATTGCTCAACAGAGTGTACTAATGAACCACAACATACACTATAAAGTGATAACATATTATTTGCTTCCAATTTGTGGATACAATAATTAGCATTCCAGTGAATGTTGTTGTACACTTGTTTGTTCCAGGCTTTTCATTTTTAAGTTTTATTGCTTTACATTTCATCGACTGAACTACTTGTTGACCCATGATGTAGGCATAGTTGCCGAAACATGGCCAAGTCGAGTCTTTAATAAAGTATATTAACTAAAGACCATCTTCTGTGGCTGTGGTTTCTCTCAGCTATTTCCTTTTGGCATCAATTAGCACAATTTACCAGGCTGTAGGTACAGCCCTGAATTTTGAACAGTGTGAAATAGAATCAGACACAAGCAATATTCCTGTTTCGTAGAGTGTACTTTTCTATTTCTATTCAGTAATGGATTCAGTACACTGTAGATCAGATGCATTACTGCTGTTTCCCACTTTGTGCCTACAGGAATATGCTCAGAATACAATTCTATAACATCCAAATTCAGCCAGCAGAAATGTCTAACTTGAAAATGGGCACATATTAAACACAATTCTGCAACCGCGGGTATAGATGAACCCATGGGTCCGGGATCAGGGAGATGTATGTCTCTGGCACAACATAAATAACACACTTGAGGAAGCATGGGACCGTGCTGCCATAATGGAAAAATGGGTACACACAGCAAATGGCCAGTGCATCCTCATGCCCACCGTATTCTGAAAAGATAGACGTTGCGGATGCTTTCCGTCTCCGTGTGGCCATGCTCCTGCTGGAAAAATGTACATCTTCTAAGCTGATGCTCACACTGACATTATTGTACATATGCAAACAACACATTAATATGGATGAAACATACATGGACATACAAACCAGACTATATATACTAGTCTGTTACATGCCATAAAACTGCAAGATCATGTATGTGCACCAAAGCTATTGTATAAGCAAGTGGAAAGTGAGATATTTGTCCTGGCAGATCCTGCAGCAAAAAATACATAGCATTTGAAGAACACCTTAGTAATTCCTGCAGTGGTCATCGCTGAAAACAGTATATGGAATGCTAAGTATGGGTCAAAAAACACTTAAATGGTTCTCTAAGAACATAAGATATGCCATACTGGGTCAGACCAAGGTCCATCAAGCCCAGTATCCTGTTTCCAACAGTGGGCAATCTAGGTCATAAGTGCCTAGCAGTTTCCCCAAAAGACGCAGGTTCCTCAATGCTTGTACTGGGTCAAGTAGTGATATCCCAGATCCCTTTTAATAATCGTTTGTCCCAACCTTTTTTTAAAACCAGCTACACTAACAGCTCTCACTACATTCTCCGGTAACAAATTACAGAGTTTGATTACACGATGAGTGAAAAATTATTTTCTCTTATTAGTTTTAAATAGGTTACCCTGTAGCTTCATTACATGTCCCCTAGTCTTTTTATATTCTGATGATGTAAACAATCAATCTATGTTTACCCGTTCCACTCCATTCATTTATTTATAGACCTCTATCATATCTACCCTCAGCAGTCTCTTTTTCAGGTTGAAAAGCCCTAACCTTTTTAGCCTCTCTTCATTGGAGTATCCTTCCATCCCTTTTACCATTTTGGTGGCTCTTCTCTGTACCTTTTCTAATAACGCTATATCCTTTTTAAGATACGGCGACCAGAATTGCACACAATATTCAAGGTGCGGTCGCACCATGGAACGATACAGAGGCATTATAATATCCTTTGTTTTATTTTTCATTCCTTTCCTTATGATACCTAGCATTCAATTTGCTCTATTGGCTGCCGCTGTACACTGGGTGGTGGGTTTTAAAATGTTATCCACGATGACGCCTACATCTTTTTCCTGTGTAGTGGTTCCCAATGTGGAACCTTGCATCGTGTAAACATAGTTTGGATTGTTCTTTCCTAGGTGTATAACTTTGCACTTGTCCACACTAAATTTCATCTGCCATTTGGATGCCCAGCCTTCCAATTTATCAAGATCCTCTTGCAATTTTCCACAATCCTCTTGGGTCTTAACAAATTTAAATAGTTTTGTGTCATTTTTATTTTTATTTATTTATTTAATACTTTTATATACCGTGCTTTTTAAGATCAGTGCGGTTTACAGATAACATATTGTGCAGAGCAGGAAGAGCCTGCTTCACACTTACATTGAACAGGAAATACAACATGTGTTATTAACTATGGGGAGGTAAATACAAGCTATATACTGTACAGGCTATATACAGTGTGGGCAGGCTATGGTTACATGGTTGTTCTTGCAGCTATGTACAGGGGTGTAAATTGGGTTGTAAGGTTGTATCGGGTAGGGATGTGTTGTTGGCCTGGGCATAGTGCAGGAGAAAAAGGTGGTGCTTTAGTGCTTTTCTGAATTGTGCGGTCAGTGATCGTGCGGATGGACACTGGGAGCTCGTTCCAGCAGGTAGGTGCATAGAACATGAATGCTCTGTTTTTTCTTGCCGGAGTGCATTTTGTTACTTCACTGGGTGTTATTAGTGTGTTGGTGGTGAAGGACCTTCTTGCTCTGGATTAGGGAGTGGGGTGGATAAGGTTTGTCAAGGAGCCGGAGGTTTTTTTGTTAATGGCTTTGAAAGTTAAGAGAGCAACTTTGCAGATGAGTCGGCAGTAGATTGGTAGACAGTGAAGGTCCTTTAGGATTGGAGTGATGTGCTCTCTTCTAGAGGCCCCGTGTAGGAATTGGGCAGCGGTGTTCATAGCTAACTGTAGGGGGTTAAGTGTTTTCTTAGGGAGCCCATGAAGGATCATATAGGAGTAGTCAAAGTGGGGGGTTACTAGCGCCTGGAATACTGTCCGGAAGTCGTCTGGTTGCAGTAAGGGTCGGAGATGTCGAATTGTCCTCATCTTATGGTAGACTTTCTTGACAGTGTTGCTTATGTGGGCTTTGAGGTCGAGGTGCTAGTTAAGTGTGACTCCTAGGTAGCGGATTGTGGGGTGGCTCGGGAGCTTGGCATCT
The DNA here is from genome assembly GCA_033557465.1 of Ichthyophis bannanicus. NCBI lineage: Eukaryota > Metazoa > Chordata > Amphibia > Gymnophiona > Ichthyophiidae > Ichthyophis > Ichthyophis bannanicus. Next base: position 272,265,326 of record CM066044.1, read on the forward strand.
CTTGTCTTTAATGTTGCTGGAGGGATGAAGGCTTGATTTCTCGTGACGAATAGCACTTCTGTCTTGCTGAAATTTATTTTGAGACTTTGTGAGTTAAGCCAGTCAGTGACGGCATCAAAGCATTTTACCAGTGAGGAGAAGTCTGGTTGATCAGTGGTGAAGGGGGTGAAGAGAAGTACGTCATCTGCATAAATCAGGCAGGAGATGTTGAAGGAGTGGATGATGGCACATATGGGCTGAATATATATATTGAATAATAGGGCACATAGTGAAGAACCCTGGGGAACTACATGTTTTTGTTGGAAAGACTTAGAGGTCGTAGAGCCTGTGCATATCTGCTGCCATCTATCTGTTAGGTACAATTTGCACCAGCTCCAGGCTGAGCCCTGGATTCCTTTTTCCTGGAGACGTGTCAGGAGCTGCTCATGGTTGACAGGTCATTTATAAATATGTCAAAAAGCAGCGGACCCAGAACAGATCCCTGGGGTACTCCTTTGTCTACCTGTTTATTCACACCTTCGAAAAACAACAGATTAGTAAGACAAGATCTTTTTTGTCTAAAGCCATGTTGGCTATCTCACATTAAGCCATGACTATCTACATGCTCTCTCACTTGGTTTGAAGCATGAACATTTGCTTCACAGCAATCAAACTTTAACCAACACTTCTCAGCTCAAAACGTTTGTGCTTTCTTCCTGCTGACTCATGCAGCTCTCTGAAAAGCCTGGCATTAGCACAAAGATATTATGTTATCTGAAATAGACAATGCACAGTCCATTTGTTCTTCTGGCATATACTCTACAACCGGTTCTGTCTCCATTGCTTCATAATGGCTATCAGCTGGGAATGTTTGAAACGTGCTACACGGCGTTTCTAAACAACCACCCAGTTTCTCTGCTTGAGGCTTCTCTTTGTAGCACTGTATCAGACACGGTTGAGAATTACCATATATATTATATTTATTGTGAGGAGAGTCCCACCCTTCTGGGTTAGCACAAGACCAATTCTTAAACACAGCTTTCTCTCTGAGCCAATTACTCAGCCTACCTTTTGGCTTTCTTACAGGAGGATTCTTCTGTACTTCAGGGTCAGCTAAAGATCCAAACCTTGGAGTTTGCAAGTGCTCCCAAGTTAGCCTTCCTGGTATTCTCTCCCTTTGGCTGCCTTTCAGACACGGCACAAAACCTGGGCTGTTTCTACCTGGCTTCTTGGCACTGGTTCTCCAATTATTTCTCTTGCTGGTTTCCCTCTCAGAATTAAACCTCAGAGAATCCTCTCTCAACGTCAGCTCCTCTGAGTTCTCACTCCCAAGCAGTTCTTCCTCTGCTTCTGAACTTGACTCCTGTTCTGGCTCTTGAAGCTGTTCCTGTTGCTGTTCTCCTCACTGTTCTCCCTGTTCTTGTCGCTCTCTCCACTTTCTCTCTAATGAGCATTTTTTATATCCCTGTCTTCTAGAGTTTAACTTAACCCCTCCTCCCAGCAGGTGTTCTGCCTTAACTCCTGACTGTGGAGACAGACTGCAGCAGGGGCGTGTTTTCCTCTCCCGTGACTCATTCTGCTTGTGGTTTCTTTGGAAACCTTGAGCCATGTGCTTTTGTTGTCTGTCAGCTACTGAAGCCAACTCTTCCATTTCACCTATTTCTAAGGGATCAGAGGGACTTTCTACACCACAGATCCCCCCCTCCTTAAGATATTACGGGCTGCCGGATCTTTAGACGGACAGCACGTAATCTCTAACAATGGATTCATGTGCTTTTCCATAGTGGCCAATCTTACTGTTGCTGACCTCTCTTGCCAGGGCTTTAAAACATTTACATGATATATTTGGCGGCACCCCTTGTCATTTTCTACAGCGTAGGAAACAGGACCTACCCTCTCTACCACTGTATAAGGGCCCTTCCATCGAGACTCAAACTTGGGTCCTACATCAGCCACCAAAATTATTACTTTATCCCCCACAGCCAATTGGCAGGGTTTCGTCCCTCGATCATAATATCGCTTTTGCCGTTGTTGACTAGCCTGCAAATTCTCTAAGGAAATTTGGGACGTCCTTTTTAAGCGATTTCTCAGATCCCTGAGAAACTGGGGTACCCCAATTTCCTCATTGTCTGGTTCCACCCACTACTCACGTAATATATCCAGAATCCCTCTGGGAGCCCTGCCAAACAACAACTCATAGGGTGATGCCCCTAAGGATGCTTGTATGCGTTCGCGGCATGCATATAAAACGAATGGCAGTAACGTGTCCCATTCGGTCATCTTACCATTCAGGCCACGCCTTAGCATTTGTTTAATGGTTTGGTTCATCCTTTCGACCAGCCCGTTGGACTGGGGATGATAGGCCGCTGTGCGTACATGATGTATTCCAAAAGCATCCCATACTGTAGCTAGATATTTGGACATAAAGTTGCTTCCCTGATTGGTGAGCATTTCTTGTGGGAAACCGACTTCGCAGAACAATTTAACCAACTCCAAAGCTATTGTCCTAGCTGAGGTACTTCGAAGGGGTATAGCCCAGGGAAAACGAGTAGCCTGGTCTACAATTACCAAAACATATTGAAAGCCCCTTGGAGTTTTCACCAGGGGTCCTATAATATCCATCGCTATCCGGCGGATCGGCGTAGATATTGTAGGTGTGGATACCATGGGTATAGCCCTTGGCATAGAGGCAGTAACCCGTTGACAAGTGGGACATGATTCGCAGTAGCGGGTAGTTTCTTTAAAGACCCCTGGCCAGTAAAAACGGGCCAGGATTTGGTCCAATGTCCCATGGATCCCCTTGTGGCCACCTATAGGGTGATTGTGGGCCAACCGCATACCTATTGCCTTAAACGTGGTTGGCACCACTAGCTGTTTTCTTACAGCTCCTGTATGTGGGTTGTTACTTCTCGATACAGCACATCTTTATCTAAAAGAAATCTGGGAAGGTTATTTCTATCCTCTCGTGCGTATTCAAAGGCATGCTTCAAAGCGGGGTCGGCTTGCTGTTCCTTTGGAAAGGAAGGGAATTTTTTAACAAGGTCTGATGGAACCCAGGGTAACCCATCTCCGACCTCTAATCCAGCCCTGCCCTGGGTTCTTTGCCGCCTTTCTTGCTGCCTCTCAGCTTTCCCTTTCCTAACCCTCTTTGATGGGGTGCCGACAAGATCATCATGGATGGGCAGTGTACCTGATACTTCCTCTTCCCTTTCCCCTTCCTGCTCAGGGGAGTCCTCCCTATCCTGGGATGGTCCTTCTATTTCTTCTGCTGGGTCATCATTAACGCCAGAGGTTCCTGCCTGGGACCGGGTAGATACAAAGCCTGTTTTCTCTCCAAGGCCCTTTTCTATCCCTTGGCAGAATGGGGGCCAATCTCTCCCCAAGATGATATCATATAGAAGTTTTGGGACTATGGCCACCCTCACCTCTCGTTCTGTTCCCAGCCCTTTTACCGATAGCTTATACAAGGGGTAATATGCGGCTGCCCCATGTACGCATCGTATCTTAACCCGCCCCACTGCTTGACTCGGTGCTGAGCACAGGCAGGCTTCGATAGCCTGCCAGAGCCTTTGTGACACCATGCTCTGATCAGCACCGGAGTCAAGCAGTGCCTGGGCTTCAATGCCTTCCACTTGCACCTGTAGAAAAAAGCCTTCATGGGTTTGTTTCTCACCCCCAGACACCAGCGCTGTGCGCAGTACACAATCTTTGCGATAATGTCCTAATTTACCACAATTGAAACATTTCCCTTTAGAAAAAGGTACAGCAGTATTTTCATTGGGTAATCTACCTCTTGTGGTCTTTTCTGATCTCTCAAAGTTGGCAGTTTTGGTAACCCTCAGAACGCCTGATTTTGAGGTCCCTGCTAGCTCGGCCTCAAAATATCGCTCTGTAAGGATAGCTGCTTCCTCCGTGGTTTTACAACTCTGGAGCATCAGAAAAGTTTTCACATCAGCTGGTACAGCTTCCATAAACTGTTCTAGGATAATTGTATCAAGTACAGATTCTAGAGTCTTCTGCTCTGAATTAAGCCATTTCCAAGCTAGACCTTTTATTCTATGAAACAGCGCTTTTGGGGTTTCACTAGGCTTTAACCTAGCCTCTCTAAACATGCGTCTGTAGAATAAAGGAGTTAATCCTAATCTGTCTTTGACAGCCTTTTTAACCTCATAGTAGTCTGATGCCAGCGTAGCAGGCATGGATTTATAAGCCGCTAAGGCTTCACCTGAAAGAGGCATTGCAAATCTCACTGCCCATTGCTCCCAGGCAACTTAATAGCCTCTGCAATGCGTTCAAACGCTTCTATAAAGTCATCCAGATTGTCATTATGAGAAAACTGTCTTAGCGCAAGAGCGCTACCACTTGGCAGTCCTACCCCCTGGGTAAACGAGGGAATAGCTTGTTCCGGTTCTCGCTGCTTCTTAAGTAACACTTCCATCAGTTCCATGAGAGGTTTCTGCTGTGCATGAATGGCAGCTGCAGTCTGTTCCTGCGTGTGACGTGTCATCTCCAACTGTTTTTCCCATTGGACTGACATCCACCGTAACAGCTCTTGGGGGTCCATCTTGGAGCCTGTTGTTCCTGCAGAAACAAAGAAACACAAAAAAAACACACCAAGTGCGGCACAAAAAAAAAACCTCTTTTTTTTTTTTCCAATGCCTGTCTACCGCATCAGAGCAATAGCTCCCTTTCTCATTGGTTATCCCTCTACACCCGTGCCCAGCTACCGTTACCTCGGCACAGTGCAGAGTCAGGCACTGAGAAAGGTAGCTCCAATCCTTTCTGACCGATTTGTCAGCCGATTCAGGATCCTTCTGCTCACTGGATAGCAGCTTACTTTATGAAGTGATGTTTTTCCTTAAAATGTCCTTGTAATCCAGGTAAAAATCCTTAAAACTATGCCAACCTATAACACGCTAGTTACTCCACAGCCTAGGCATGCAGGGTTAAGCGGCCTGATATCCTTTCTTCAGATAGTATAGCAGAGTTTTGAGGAGGCAATACCTCATGGGAGTTGTAGTACTTTTACTATCCAAATAAAGAGTAGTTGAGCACGAATGGTTTCAGGCAAAAATAACAGGATTTGAATTCCCCTCCGGGCAGATTCAAACAAAGGAAACAAAGGACACATTGCCATACATCTCTGGCAGGAAAAACAATATAAGAACTCAACCAAAATAGCTTCTTATATCAGCATGAACATTTGCTTCACAGCAATCAAACTTTAACCAACACTTCTCAGCTCAAAACGTTTGTGCTTTCTTCCTGCTGACTCATGCAGCTCTCTGAACAGCCTGGCATTAGCACAAAGATATTATGTTATCTGAAATAGACAATGTACAGTCCATTTGTTCTTCTGGCATATACTCTACAACCGGTTCTGTCTCCATTGCTTCATAATGGCTATCAGCTGGGAATGTTTGAAACGTGCTACACGGCGTTTCTAAACAACCACCCAGTTTCTCTGCTTGAGGCTTCTCTTTGTAGCACTGTATCAGACACGGTTGAGAATTACCATATATATTATATTTATTGTGAGGAGAGTCCCACCCTTCTGGGTTAGCACAAGACCTATTCTTAAACACAGCTTTCTCTCTGAGCCAATTACTCAGCCTACCTTTTGGCTTTCTTACAGGAGGATTCTTCTGTACTTCAGGGTCAGCTAAAGATCCAAACCTTGGAGTTTGCAAGTGCTCCCAAGTTCCTGGTATTCTCTCCCTTTGGCTGCCTTTCAGACACGGCACAAAACCTGGGCTGTTTCTACCTGGCTTCTTGGCACTGGTTCTCCAATTATTTCTCTTGCTGGTTTCCCTCTCAGAATTAAACCTCAGAGAATCCTCTCTCAACGTCAGCTCCTCTGAGTTCTCACTCCCAAGCAGTTCTTCCTCTGCTTCTGAACTTGACTCCTGTTCTGGCTCTTGAAGCTGTTCTCCTCGCTGTTCTCCCTGTTCTTGTCGCTCTCTCCACTTTCTCTCTAATGAGCATTTTTTATATCCCTGCCTTCTAGAGTTTAACTTAACCCCTCCTCCCAGCAGGTGTTCTGCCTTAACTCCTGATTGTGGAGATAGACTGCAGCAGGGGCGTGTTTTCCTCTCCCGTGACTCATTCTGCTTGTGGTTTCCTTGGAAACCTTGAGCCATGTGCTTTTGTTGTCTGTCAGCTACTGAAGCCAACTCTTCCGTTTCATCTATTTCTAAGGGATCAGAGGGACTTTCTACACCACAACACGGAGTGGACACCATCCTCACAACCCTCTTCAACAACCTAATCACAGGAATTGACAATATCAACCATGGATTCGTCCTCATCTTCTTAGACATAGCAGCCGCCTTTGATTCAGTGAATCACGAAACACTTTTATTTCACCTCAAAGATAAAGGTCTGCAAGGCTCAGCGCTAGCCTGGTGTGAATCCTATTTATCTAACAGATGGCAACAAGTCAGAGCAGGTTCCATGACCTCTGAACCATTCTCACTGAAGCAAGGTGTACCTCAGGGATCTTCCCTCCCTGCATTAATGTTTAACATCTACATGCAGCCCATTTGCGCTTTAATCCGTTCCTTCAACGTCCAATGCCTTGCATATGTGGACGACATCCTAATGTACACACAGTTTAAAATCGATCAACCTGATTTTTCTCCAATTTTAAGATGCTTTGAAGCGGTAGCAGATTGGCTCCTCTCTCAAAATCTACGTATTAACCATAGCAAAACAGATGTACTATTCATCTCGCGAAACCAGAAGTTCACGCCACCGTCCTCACTTCTAGTCAATAACATTGAACTGAAGTCCAAATCTACAATTCGCTACCTGGGCATCACCCTCGACTAGCGTCTTGACATGTCAGCACATGTCATAAACACAACTAAAGCAATATATCATAAGATCCGATTACTACGCCATCTCCGCCCACTTCTTGACTTCCCTGACTACCGTTCAATATTTCAAGCCTTAGTCATCCCACACCTCGACTTTGCCAACATTATCCTACTTGGACTCCCACAGTCGACTCTAAACCCACTACGTCTTGCCATGAACTCAGCTGCAAGGGTACTGTCAGGGCTTTCAAGATCAGACCACATAACGCCAGTTCTAAAGAACCTTCACTGGCTCCCGCTGCGGGCCAGAATCCATTTCAAGGCTCTTGTCATGACATTCAAGGCCCTTAAGAACCATCGCCCCACGCCCATCAGTGATCTTCTCCACAGCACACCAGACAACAGAACTAGGAGATCTACTTCGTTGAATAAACTCGAAGTCCCGAAACTGTTGATAAAATGTAAGAAGGCAACAGCAAGTAGAGCCTTCTCCATTTTTGCACCTATGGCATGGAATGCCCTCCCTGCTGAAATCCGGGCCATCTCAAACTATTCCAAAAAGCTCTCAAATACCATCTATTCTTACAACATTACCCTGACACCATTCCCAACACTCACACTGCCACCACCTTACCTCCCTACCTAGCCCGTCCCTTAGATCATCCTCCTGTAAACGGCTAACCATTTTTTTCTCTACCTGCCTCCTTGACCCACCAGCCAAGCCTCTAGGTAAAGTTTTTATTGTATTTATCCGTAAGAGTATCCATATTTATATATAATTTGTACATAGTTTTTCCCTAGGTTTTTTTCCTCCATGTTTACATTCCCTGTTCAATGTAAAACTCGATGTAACTTGTTACATTCTTGTATGTTCTGTTCAAATGTAAACCGCACTGATTATAATAGCGCGGTATATAAGAAAAATAAATAAATAAATAAATAAGTATATGCCCCAACAATAGCTGCAGAAGAGAATGAAATTGAAGAGTTCTATGAACAAGTACAAGCCGAAATTGACAGAACATGCAAACAGGATATCCTGATAGTCATGGGTGACTGGAACGCAAATGTTGGCAACAAAGAAGAAGGCAAAGTAGTTGGAAAATATGGACTTGGCAACAGAAATGAAGCTGGAGAAAGATTGATAGAATTTTGCAAGACCAATGATCTATTCATCTCAAACACCTTATTCCAGAAAGACAAGCGGCGACTGTACACATGGACTTCGCCCAATGGATTGTATAAAAATCAAATTGACTACATCTGTGGAAGTCAACGATGGAAAAGCTCTGTAACATCAACAAAAACAAAACCTGGAGCTGACTGTGGTACAGATCATCAACTACTAGTATGCAAACTCAAGCTAAAGTTGAAAAAGAGCAAACCACTCATGAATACAGCAAAATATGACCTTGAGAATATACCACTGGAATTTAAAGACTGCCTGCAAAATCGATTTGCTGCTTTAGATACAAATGACAGAGCTCCGGAAGAGTTATGGAATGACATCAAGAAGGTTGTGCTGGAAGAAAGCGAGAAGTCTCTACAAAAGGTGAAAAAGCAAATACGACCAAAATGGATGACGGAAGAAACTCTGAAAATTGCCCAGAAACGCAGAGAAGCTAAAGCCAAAGGAGAAAGAAAGACAATCGCAGAACTCAACAGAGATTTCCAATGTGCAGCAAGACAGGACAAGGAAAAGTACTACAATGACACTTGCAAGGAAATAGAAGCAGAAACTATTAGAGGAAGAACAAGATCAGCTTTCCTAAAGCTGCGAGAGTTAAAGAAAAAGTTCCAGCCTCGAATTGGAATGTTACAAGATGCTCAAGGTTCTATGTTGAATGATGCTGAGAAGATCAAGAAAAGGTGGAAGAAATATACAGAGTTTTTATATGATAAAGATCAAGTGGACCAACAGCCGTTTCAACCTGTACCTTATGATCGGGAACCATTGGTGATGAAAGAAGAAGTTGAAGTAGCATTGAAAGCATTATCAAAGAACAAAGCACCAGGCATTGATAGCATTCCCATAGAAGTATTTCAGCAATCTGATGCAGCTGTTACCATACTTACAAGGCTCTGCCAAGAAATATGGAAGACAACATCATGGCCAACTGACTGGAAAAGATCTGTGTTTATACCAATACTAAAGAAAGGTGATCCAACTGAATGTGGAAATTGTAATCATCCGAATATGTAATCTTCTGGTCTAGTCTCACAATCGCTCTGATCCCACATGCCAGCAAGATTCTACTGAAGATTATTCAAAAGAGACTACATCCATACCTAGAACAAGAACTACCTGAAGTGCAAGCAGGGTTCAGGAAAGGGAGAGGAACGAGAGACATCTTTGCGCATGTGAGATGGATCCTTGAAAAGACTAAAGAATACCAAAAGGATATCAATTTGTGCTTTATCGACTATAGCAAGGCTTTTGACTGGGTAAACCATGAGAAACTCTGGGCCACATTAAGAAGCATGGGTATATCCGAACACCTGATCGTTCTCTTGCGCAATCTGTACATTGATTAAGAAGCAACATTTAGAACAGAACAAGGAGAAACAGAATGGTTTAAAATAAGCAAAGGTGTAAGACAAGGCTGCATACTTTCCCCCTACCTGTTTAATTTATATGCAGAACAAATCATCAGAGAAGCAGGACTGTATGAAGACAACAGAGGTGTGAAGATTAGTGGAAGACTCATCAACAACCTTCGCTATGCTGATGATACCACATTACTGTCTGAAAGTGAAGATGATCTGAAACATTTGCTTCTCACAATCAAAGAACATAGTCTCAAAATGGGCCTGCACCTTAATGTAAAGAAGACAAAGATCATGACAACTGGCATAATCAACAGGTTCATCATTGAAGGAGAAGAAATTGAAATCGTGAACAACTTTAACCTATTTAGATCAACTATCAATAAAGAAGCAACAAGCAGTCAAGAAATCAGACGACGCATTGCTCTTGGCAGAATGGCTATGACAGACCTAGATAAGATTTTCAAGAGCAGAGATGCCATGGTATTTCAAGCCATGGTATTTTCAACATCATATGGATGTGAAAGCTGGACAGTGAAAAAGATAGACAGGAAGAAAATTGATGTCTTTGAATTATAGTGCTGGCGGCGAATACTGTGTATACCATGGACTGCCCGAAGAACAAACCAGTCGGTACTAGAGGAGATCAAACCTAAGCTTTCTTTACAAGCTCAGATAAGACTTCGACTTTCATACTTCGGACACATCATGCGAAGAGAGAGATCATTAGAGAAAGACATCATGCTTGGCAAGATAGAAGGTCAACGCAAAAGAGGAAGGCCAGCAATGAGATGGATCGCTACAATAACAGCAGCTACGGGTACCAGTCTGTCAACAATGAGCCGCCTGACTGAAGACCGAACACAATTTAGGATAGCTATCCAGAGGGTCGCTATGAGTCGATTCCGACTCGATGGCACTTAACAACAACTTCTACATGCTGAGTAATTTTGTTCTTTATGATGGTTTCTACCATTTTTCCCGGTACAGACGTCAGGCTCACCGGTCTGTAGTTTCCCGGATCACCTCTGGAACCCTTTTTAAAAATTGGGGTTACATTGGTGATCCTCCAATCTTCAGGTATTACAGATGATTTTAATGATAGTTCACAGATTAGTAATAGCAGGTCTCCAATCTCCTATTTCAGTTCTTTCAACCCCCTTGGATGTATACCATCTGGTCCAGGTGATTTGCTACTCTTCAGTTTATCAAATAGTTGTAATACATCTTCCCGGTGTAGCGATATTTCATTCAATTCTTCTGCAGTATCACCATTAAATACCACTTCAGTCCATGGGTAACATCACTACATCTTTCTCAGTAAAGACCGAAGCAAAGAATTCATTTAGTCTCTCCACTATAGCCTTGTCCCCTGTTACTGCCCCTTTTACCCCTCTATCATCAACTGGTCCAACTGACTCTCTCACAGGTTTTTTGCTATGAATGTACTTGAAAAAGTCTTTATTATGCGCTTTTGCTTCCACAGCAAGCTTCTTCTCAAATTCTCTCTTAGCCTGCCTTATCAATGCCTTGCATTTAACTTGCCAGTGCTTGTGCTGTTTCCATTTTTCATCATTTGGCTCTTTTTTTCCATTTCCTGAAAAATGCTTTTTTGGCAACAGCTTCTCTGACCTCACCTTTAAACCATGTTGGCAGTTTTTTGGACTTCCTTCCACTTTTCTTAAAGCGTGGAAGACAGCTGGTCTGGGCTTCCAAGAGGGTATTTTTAAACAACATCCAAGCTCGTTGTAAGTCTTTAACATTTGCAACTCCTCCTTCTAGTTTTTTCTTAACTATTTTGCTCATTTTATCATAGTCTCAGTTTATCATATAGTTGTAATACATTTTCATGGTGTAGCGATATTTCTTTTAGTTCTTCTGCATTATCACTGTTAAATACCACTTCAGTCATGAGTAACATCCCTACATCTTCCTCAGTAAAGCCCGAAGCAAAGAATTCATTCAGTCTCTCCGCTGTGGCCTGCTCCTCTATCATCATATGGTCAAACTGACTTTCTCACAGGTTTTTTGCTATGAATGTACTTGAAGTCTTTATTACACATTTTTGCTTCCACAGCAAGCTTCTTCTCAAATTATCTCTTTGCCTGCCTTATCAATGCCTTGCATTTAACTTGCCAGTGCTTGTGCTGTTTCCAGTTTGTCATTTTTTCTTTTTTTCATTTCCAGAAAGATGCTTTCTTCACAACAACAGTCTCTCTGACCTCACCTTTAAGCCATGCTGGCAGCTTTTTGGATTTCCTTCCACTTTTCTTAAAGCGTGGAATACAGCTGGTCTGGGCTTCCAAGAGGGTATTTTTAAACACCACCCAAGCTTGATGTAAGTCTTTAATCTTTGCAACTGCTCCTTTTAGTTTTTTCTTAACTATTTTCCTCATTTTATCATAGTCTCCCTTTTGAAAGTTAAAAGGTAGTAATGTGGATTTCCTTACCATCCCTCCTCCATTAATTAAATCAAACGCGATCATGCTATGATCACTATTACCTAGTGGCCCCAACACCCTTATCTCTTGCACCAGATCTGGTGTTCCACTAAGGACTAAGTCCAAAATGGCTTCCCCTCTGGTCGGTTCATGAACCAGCTACTCCAAGAAGCAGTCATTCATTTCATCTAGAAACTTTATCTTCCTAGCAGGTCCTGCTGTGACACTGACCCAGTCAATACTGGGGTAAATGAAACCACCCATTATTATTACTGTTCTGTAACTTTTGTTAGCTTCCCTGATTTCTTTGAGCATTTTATCATCCATTTATTCATTCTGGCCAGGCAGTCGATAGTACAACCCCACTGCCATCGCCTTCCCCATTTTATATGGAATTTCAATCCATAGATATTCTACAGCAAATTTTGTTTCCTGCAAAACTTTAATCCTTTTTGAATCAATGCCCTCTCTAACATAGAGTGCAACCCCTCCACCAATTTGATCAGCTCTATCATTACGATATAGTTTGTACCCAGGTATCACAGTGTCCCACTGACTGTCCTCCTTCCACCATGTCTCTGAGATACCAATCATATCTAACTTCTCATTTAGTGCTATATATTCTAACTCTCCCATCTTATTCTTTAGACTTCTAGAATTTGCATACAAGTATTTTAGAGACTGTATTTTATTGATATTAATCTGGTTATCAGTAGGCAGGGGTAATTTGGAATCTTTAAGCTCTGTCTGCCTGTACTCAAGGGCATTTGGGCTACCTTTGTCTTTATTGGAACCTCTCTGCTGATGTGCCCTAACTTCATTTTTTTGGTAGTATCCTTCAAGAATACCTTGTTCCGAAGCATGCACTCTTGTGCGACTGTCGGCTCTCCCCTATTATCTAGTTTAAAAGCTGCTCTATCACCATTTTAAAGGTTAATGCCAGCAGCCTGGTTCCATCCCGGTTGAGGTGAAGCCCATCCCTTCATAAGAGTCCCTCCTTTCCCCAGAATGTTCCCCAGTTCCTAACAAATCCAAAACCCTCATCCTTGCACCATTGTCTCATCCACTCATTGAGACTCCGGAGCTCTGCCTCCCTTTTGGGTCCTGTGCAAGGAACGGGAAGCATTTCGGAGAAAGCTATCCTGGAAGTTCTGGATTTCAACTTCTTCTAAAAACCTAAATTTAGCCTCCAGGATCTCCCTACCACATTTTCCTATGTCATTGGTTCCGACATGTACCAAGACAGCAGACTCCTCCCCAGCACTATCTAAGACCTTGTCTAGGTGGCGCATGAGGTCTCCTACCTTTGCACCAGGCAGTCATGTTACCAGTCGATCCTCACGTCCACCAACCACCCATCTATCTACATGCCTAATGATCGAATTGCCAACCATAACGGCTGTCCTAACCCTTCCCTCATGGGCACTTGGCCCTGGAGAAACTTCCTTGGTGCGAGAGTGTTTTACATCACTTGGAGGACAGGTCCTAGCTATAGGATCACTTCCTGCCACACCAGGGTGATGCTCTCCTGTCATGTAACCTCTCTCCACCATGGCAACAGGGATGCTGCCAGAATGGAGGTGGGACTTCAGGACTATATCCCTGTAGGTGTCGTCTATGTACTTCTCTGTCTTCCTTATGTCTTTCAAGTCTGCTACTCTTGCCTCCAGAGATCGGACTTGTTCCCTGAGAGCAAACAGCTCCTTTCACCTTGTGTCCATGTAAGACCCCTCACCAACTGGGAGAAAATTATACATGTGACACTCAATGCAAAAGACTGGAAATCCCCCATCTCGCTGCTGGACTGCTTTCTGCATCTTTGTTTTAAGTTTGTGTTTAGATATTTAAGTTCTTTACTTACTAAGGGTTGCTGGGGATAGTTATACTAATAAAACTATACCTAATATGTTTAATGTACTTTGTTCATCTGAAATTTAATTTATCTCAGGTTCTTAATGTATGCTGATGAGAATAAACAGCTGCACCTGAGAGTGAACATGGCACCTCCTTTCCTTTAAGAGATTTAAGCACCTATGAAGCTACGATTATCCCAGGGCTCGGTGGGTGTCGGGGAGGGAGGGAAAGAAGACTTATTAAAAGCTGGCTGCTACACAGTACCTTGTCATGTGCTTCTAAGGTAATCTGTGACCAATCTCCAGGGGGAGTCCCACAGCCCTTGCTTGGATAGAGGGAGTCTTGAGTTCTAAATCTAACCAGAAGTCTCTCTTCTCTGTTTTAAATTTAAACTAGGTCATGACTGAGTATTAAATTTAAAGTGGAAGCTCTCTGCTGGGTTCTAAATTTAACCAGAAAGCTCTCTAGAGCTACATGTCAAAACATGTCCACGTCATTAATAAGGAACCATCAGGATGAGAACATGCAACAGTGCAAATGTTGGAAATACATGCCCAAAAGCAGCAGCATCTGTCCATACTAATGTGCACAATGTTAGAGAGCTCTGATGGTGCAGTCAGCTATGTATTAGTGCTTTCTGTACTGCAGCCTGCCCCCACCCTGAGGGCCCCCCACCATTGACAAAGATAGCCCCTGCTATGTTGCTGCAGAGCAGCTGTACAAACGTTACTGCCCATTCACACTGGCTCCTGATGATGCTGTGGTCATTGCTACGGTCCAGGTACTGGCCAGGCATGCATGTCCCCCCAGAGCTGTGGATCAGCACACCAGTGCCTCCCCTGCACCCCATATCCCCCCCCCCTCCCACACACTCTTGCTTGCAGTCACAAATAACATCCCTCTGCCAGAATCATACCCTGTACCTATAAACAACTACTGGTAAGACATAATGCCATGGAGCCTCAGGACATCACATCTGATCTGCATTTCTCAGCCAAACATGATTCTGCTCCATACTACCTCACATACCATCCCTACATCTACATTCCCATCTTTCCGAACACTGAAACTATTAGGGAAGCCAAGAATAGCCTCTTTAGCACAAAAAGCAAATGTCAGAATAACCAGAACAAAGACTATTGCAGTGCTTTATATTTCTGCAGGGGTATTTTTTATTGTTATTTAACCTTTTAAACGTCCCTCACCTATGCATTCTATTCTTTACAACTGCATCTTGTGCCCTCCCAGACAGCAGATACACCAGTTCAATAGAGATGTGTTACAGCCATTCATCTCTATGGGACATAGGCATCTGCAGGAAACACTCAGGACATATTCAGGCCTTTCCTGAATATGCTTTCTACGTCTTAGCGACTTGCCATGCCCCCATTCTGACCCCTCCTGCCCATCTTCTGAGATCCCCATTCTAGCACCGTGTACACGCAGGGCTGCATAGTTTTGGAATATGGTTCTAGACGTTTTAGCAAGAAAAATGTCTATTCTGCACATCCAGGTGGCCTATTTGCATTTCAGAATGACCCCGTTAGTGCATATACCCTTACATCAGCCAGTTGTTTTGCACAATGATAGAGTTTTTGCTGATGGTAATGTGATGCTTCAAAGTATTGGAGTAACCTAGTGGTTAGAGCACTGGCTTGATAACCAAGAGACAATAGTTTGATTCCCACTAGCACTGCTTGTGGGAAAAAGGCCTGGCAGTTTACTTCCAGTCACACTGTCAAGAAAACCCAGGAGTCAGCACTGACTCGAAGGCACACATTGTGTTTACAATATGATGATTCATGAACAGGTATTTCTGATGGTTAGACCCTTGCTCTACACTCAGAGTCATTTTCATAATGTCCTTGTGGCCTAAAATCAAGGTTATCAGATAAACTACATTGCTTGGAATTACTGTATGGAACAATCATAGACACCAGAGGATGTGACAGGCTACCCCCTTCTTGTACAGCAAATAAACAAGCAGAGAATGCAGAAAGATAAGGCACGCCAACCCCTGTTTTAATTACATTTTACAGTATCTCTTACACATTCCGGTGGGCAAAGCCCTTAAGTAAAGTACTGAATGCCTCCTTCTATTATGCAAAGAAAATGTGCCTGCTCATCACTGCAGACTCCTATTGTTTGCACGTGGGAGATCAGATTCCCGCATGCAGGAGGGGAAGACTGCTACGATCGCAGCAAAGACTTTTGTTTGTCCACGAGGATCTCCCTTGGGCATATAGGAGTCTTTGCCACAATCGAGACGGCCTTCCACCCTGCCCACAGGGATCCGATCTTCTACAGGCAGACAGGAGTGCTGCAACCATGGACGTGAGCAAAATTTTGCTGGGGCCAGGGTCTATGTGGCCCACCCTATGCCAACACTTATGAGTCTTTAAATGTCCTGAATGAATCTGCTATCAGCTAATTTCTGAAACTAAGCATGGTTGGACCTGGCTAGTATTTGATGGGTGACATCCTGGGAATATCAGTGACTGTAAAACTCACTGTGCAAAAGAAAGGTCTGGCACTTTTCCAAGAAAACCCAAGGGTTGGGTCAGCAGCAGTCAGTATTGATTTGATGGCTCATTTTTTTGTATTATTTACATACATACATGAATGTAGGCCTAGCCTAGTGGTCAGAACAGCAGCCTGGTGACCAAGAGACCAGTGTTCGCTTCCCACTAGCATTCCTTGTGGCCTTGGCCAAGTCACTACCTTTGCCCCAGAAGAAAGGCCTCCTTAAAAATAGGAGCCAAGGTGAACAATTCACAATATATCCAAGAGGGGTTATTAAACAGGATGAGAGACCTGCCCTATCCTTTTATTGGAAAAACAATACATTAGTCATCAAACTCCTGCCCATCTACTAACCCTCTGAGGTATTGGGAGTGGTTTCAGTACCAGGGGCAGCAGTTCGTGAATTGTTCACCTTGGCTCTTATTTTTATGGAGATTTGCAGTATAAGATGTAAGGGCTGTTGGGAGTTTCTTATTGTTGGTATTGCCAGAGGAATGGCCTGGCAATCTACTTCCATTCACATCTTGCCAAGAATATGCTGGGTTGCCAAGAGTCAGCATTGACTTGACAGCAAAAAAAAAAAAAAAAAAGCAAAGCACAAAAAGAAGAGCTTCAAACTGTTTCTTTTTCAGAAAGTGTTTTAGCTTTCTTTGCTATGCAGAGCCTACCACACTAGGGGTGTCAAAAGGGAATGCTTTTGCATTTTAAGACAACACACACTAGGTGGCAGCAGACGTTACTGTATCAAATCTATGTATTCCATTTCAGAATCATAATATTTTTTCAACAATCTTTATCATGTATTGTCTGTGACAGCAGTTGCAAAGTTTGGAGGGCACAGGGCACCATATTGTACTAGCTATCATTCCATTGTTCATAGAAGAGACAAAGGTACCAGATAAATAAAAAAAAATTAAAACTCAAAAACTGCAATACAAGGATAGGAACCCTGTCCCACTGGAACATTATAGCTGCATAGCTCGGCACTAGGTCCTTTCAAGAGTATCAGCAGAGGTACTGAGGCTTGCTGGGCACTGCAAGGCCGAGCCAAGGCGTATCATAATGCTTTGTGCAGGGTCCTTCTGGAAAATTAAATGCTAATAGAAAGAAGGGAGGGAAGGTGAGAGCAGTACTGGCACAAGTGCACAATATGGTTATCAGTTCCTTTACTACTAGTGCACAGCTGAAACTAAAGAGAGATGATGATCTTTTAATGTGAGCTGCCTGATATACGCTGATGATATCCTGCTCTACATCCCGTTCTCTACAGAATTTCTGAATCTCTCCCCTTTGATAGAATGTTTTGACGCAGTTTCTGAATGGCTCCTATCCCAAAACCTCCGTATCCAACACAAGAAGACAGAGGTTCTATTCATTACAAGGGACCACAACTTCACCCCACCATCATATGTAAGAGTTAAAGAAGCAGAACTGCAAACAAAATCCACAATTCGTTATCTGGGGGTCACACTGGATCAACATCTTGATATGAAAGTGCACATAGAGAATGTAGTAAGAGCAGTTTATTTCAAGATTCGTTCTCTCAGGCATCTTCGCTCCTTACTTGATCCAGAAGACTACAGGACAATATACCAGGCGTTAATTCTACCACATTTTGACTTTGCTAATGCTATCCTACAAGGCCTTCCTCAATCCACTATTAACCCTATACAACTTGCTATGAACACCGCAGCTAGGGTTCTTCAGGGAGTCGCCAGATTTGAGCACGTGACTCCTATATTAAAACAACTCCACTGGCTCCCCATACATGGTAGGCTCACTTACAAGACCATACTGCTGACCTTTAAGGCCATCCACAGACTTTCATCCTCCTCACTCTCAAATCTCATCCATGTAACTCCATCGACTAGATCCAGAAGACCGACGGCTATAAACACACTAACACTTCCTAAGGCTGTAACAAAATGCACCCAGATAACGGCAAGCAGATCTTTTATATTCTATGCCCCAAGATGCTGGAACGCCTTACCACCAAGCGTTCGTGCCATTACCGACTTAACCCAATGTAGGAAAGCACTTAAATATCACCTTTTCCTCATATACTACCCACCAAACATTACCCCCAGCAAAATCCCCCACAAATAAGAGACACACCTTATCTTCAAATAGCCTCTCCCACTTTCTCAGTAAGATTACTAGGACTTTTGTGTTGTCATGATACCTTTTATATAATCATGTTTGTAATAAGTTAACCTTATGTTACCCAAATTTATATACCTATTTGCTGTAAACACGGAATAGCCTGTTATTCTGTTGATGTTGTTGTATGTGAACCGCGCTGATACCAAATAGCGCGGTATATAAAAGATTGTAATAAATAAATAAAATAAAATAAATGTCTTTACAAGGAGAGTAGAAAGAGATGCAGTTTCTGGGGTAGCTATATAGTCATGAAAGAGGCAGCAAGTGAAGGCCAATCAGCTCGCAGCAGGTGCACTGTATTCCCTATTGAAAAGTGTTTGGAGATCGTCTTGGAAAATACAAAATCTGAGGAATCCACATGGGCAGAATTTTAATCTGATTCATGCAATATTGAAAGTGCACTGGCTGAAGAGACCATTGAGGAGGAGATTGTTGTTAGCGTGTCAACTGGTGAGGAAGCAGAAACTGATCCTGGCTGAGCCAAGTCTGAAAGAACCACACAGACAGGAGAGAATGGGATGCCACTGGCCTTTCATCCTCTCCTCTGCTCTCAGTCATGGGTCCAACAGCAGCACCAAAAGAAGCAGCCCCTGCCACCAAAGTACAGGGGAAGGCTCATAAACCTCACATATGTGGAAGTATTTTAAGTGCTTGATAACCCACGGTATGCAGAACACATTTACTGTATGCAGAATGCATTTACTGTAAGCAGCACATAAGCAGAAGGAAACTGATGGGTCGTTTTACAGTGACACGTCGCATCATTTGGAAAAAAAAGCAATATACAGTAAAGGAGAAGGCTCTATCCAAGACTGGAAATAGCAGTGGTGGGAAAGATATAGTAATCAAAATCCTTATGTGCAAGTAGAGCCCCTATCCCCTACTGCCAATCAGATGACATAGTAGTAGGTCTAACGCACATTAAAGCAAACCACCATGGAAGACATGGAGTAGTGTTCATTAGCACTGTCACAGGGCAGGCAGCAGGCAGAATCGAGGGTGATGACCCAGTGCATTGAGGAAATGATAGCCCTGAATGACCATCCACTGCAGATGGTTGAGAAGGTAGGGTTTTAAGAGGTTGCAATACAATGTGTGTCGTCGAGTCAATGCAGATACTACATCTCTTAGCTCTCACTTACCAAGAGCCCTGTAGGACAACTTTTAATAGGCAAGTGATCCCCAGCCTGTAAAATCAGTTATGTCACCAGAGGCCAGTACTAGAGTGCATTTCACCACTGACATATGTACTAATCAGAACGCCTACCTCTCCCTGACAGCACACATGTGGCAGCTGGCCAAGGTAGGAAAAGGCTGCATGACTTATGGGGGAGTAACACAGGAGGAAACTGGCAGGGTCTCTCAAGATGGACAAGTCTCAGCTGAGGTGCCAGACCAAGACAAACCACCCATCTGGGCAGCAGCAGAATGGGATAGTGTTGACAGCGGAGGATCACATTTCTGTGACAACGGCAACACCACCAAACTTAAACTGCACGGAAGAAAGGCCCGGCAATCTACTTCTGTATCTTGCCATGAAAACCCAATGGATAGTTACAACAAAACAAATTGTGCTATGGTGCTGGAAGATGAGACCCCCAGGTCAGAAGGCACTCAACTAGCTACTGGGGAAGAGCTGAAGACTTTTCAGAGTAAAGCCAGCATTTATGATTTGGTTGGATCAAAGCCCTCGGGAAGTCTGACTGCTGATGTAGCTGTGCAGGAAATGAGAGTCAGAAGCTGTAAAGATGTCTTACACATTGGAACATGGAACGTACGAAGCATGAACCAAGGGAAGTTGGAGGTGGTCAAGATGAAATGGAACGTGTACAATTTGATCTGTTGGGTGTCAGTGAACTGAAATGGACTGGCATCGGGCACTTTGCATCAGATGATCACATGGTCTACTATGCTGGAAATGAAAGACAAAGAAGAAATGGTGTTGCATTTATAATAAAGAAGAAACTTGCAAGAACTGTAATGAAATACAATGCAGTAAGCGAACGCTTAATCTCTATTCATCTACGAGGAAAGCCTATCAACACAACCATAATTCAGGTATATACCCCAACAACAGCTGCAGAACAGAATGAAATTGATGAGTTCTATGAACAAGTACAAGCTGAAATTAACAGAACATGCAAACAGGATATCCTGATAGTCATGGGTGACTGGAACGCAAAGGTTGGCAACAAAGAAGAAGGCAAAATAGTAGGAAAATATGGACTTGGCAACAGAAAAGAAGCTGGAGAAAGACTGATAGAATTCTGCAAGACCAACGATCTATTCATCTCAAACACCTTCTTCCAGCAACACAAGGGGCGACTGTACACATGGACTTCACCCAATAGATTGTATAAAAATCAAATTGACTATATCTGTGGAAGTCAACGATGGAAAAGCTCTGTAACACCAACAAAGACAAAACCTGGAGCTGACTGTGGTACAGATCATCAACTACTAGTATGCAAACGCAAGCTAAATTTGAAAAAGAACAAATCACTCATGAATGCAGCAAAATATGACCTTGAGAATATACCACTGGAATTTAAAGACTGCCTGCAAAATCGATTTGCTGCTTTAGATACAAATGACAGAGCTCCAGAAGAGTTATGGAATGACATTAAGAAGGTTGTGTTGGAAGAAAGCGAGAAGTCTCTTCAAAAGGTGAAAAAGCAAAAACGGCCAAAATGGATGTCGGAAGAAACTGAAAATTGCCCAGAAATGCAGAGAAGCTAAAGCCAGAGGAGAAAGAAAAACAATTGCAGAACTCAGAGAATTCCAACGTGCAGCAAGACAGGACAAGGAAAAGTACTACAATGACGCTTGCAAGGAAATAGAAGCAGAAACTATTAGAGGAAGAACAAGATCGGCTTTCCTAAAGCTACGAGAGTTAAAGAAAAAGTTCCAGTCTCGAACTGGAATGTTACAAGATGCTCAAGGTTTTATGTTGAATGATGCTGAGAAGTTCAAGAAAAGGTGGAAGGAATATACAGAGTTTTTATATGATAAAGATGAAGTGGACCAACAGCCGTTTCAACCTGTACCTTATGATCGGGAACCATTGGTGATAAAAGAAGAAGTTGAAGCAGCATTGAAAGCCTTATTAAAGAACAAAGCACCAGGCATTGATAGCATTCCCATAGAAGTATTACAGCAATCTGATACAGCTGTTACCGTACTCACAAGGCTCTGCCAAGAAATATGGAAGACAACATCATGGCCCACTGACTGGAAAAGATCTGTGTTTATACCAATACTAAAGAAAGGTGATCCAACTGACTGTGGAAATTATCGCACAATTGCTTTGATCCCACATGCCAGCAAGATTCTACTGAAGATTATTCAAGAGAGACTACAACCATACCTGGGACAAGAACTACCTGAAGTGCAAGCAGGGTTCAGGAAAGGGCGAGGAACGAGAGACATCATTGCGGATGTGAGATGGATCCTTGAAAAGACTAAAGAATACCAAAAGGATATCTATTTGTGCTTTATCGACTATAGCAAGGCTTTTGTCTATGTAAACCATGAGAAACTCTGGGCCACATAAGAAGCATGGGTATACCAGAACACCTGATCGTTCTCTTGCGCAATCTGTACATTGATCAAGAAGCAACAGTTCGAACAGAACAAGGAGAAACAGAACGGTTTAAAATAAGCAAAGGTGTAAGACAAGGCTGCATACTTCCCCCCTACCTGTTTCATTTATATACAAAACAAATCATCAGAGAAGCAGGATTGTATGAAGACAAAATGGGCCTGCACCTAAATGTAAAGAAGGCAAAGATCACGACAACTGGCATAATCAACAGGTTCATTGTTGAAGAAGAAGAAATTGAAATCGTGAACAACTTTAACCTACTTGGATCAACTATCAATAAAGAAGCAACAAGCAGTGAAGAAATCAGACAACGCATTGCTCTTGGCAGAATGGCTTATGAAAGACCTAGGTAAGAACTGATTGATAAGTGCCTAAAAATAGCTAGCTTTTTTCACTTGAGTGTGAAGGGTGGGCAAGAGCTGCCGGAGAAATAGGAAGCACCTCTGTACCAGCTCAACCAGGATGTTGACACCAAGTGGAATTCTACTTATAACATGCTGAAGAAAGTAGCGAAGCAACAGGTAGCCCTACATCAGATAGCATCAACAGACCCTTGGGTAATCAGAACAAAAGAACAAAACAGAAAGGGTACCCCCACACAAAGAAAATGCAAGAACAAAACAAAGAGTGGGGGAATAAAATTGAAAAGAACAGATTTTATTAAGGACTATTAAGATTATTAAGGACTGGGAAAATATCACACAGATAATGAAAGTCCTAGACCCCTTTAAGGGGATAGCAAAATCAAATACAGAAGAAAAGATGACTAAAGATGTGAAGTGTGGTGACAAAATTTTTTTCAGGTATATTCGGGAGAGGAGGAAAATCAGAGGTGGAATTCCAGGACTCAAAAGTGCTGGGAGCAGATTCTTGGAAAATATTGAAAAAGTGAAAATGCTTAACAGATACTTCTGCTCAGTTTTTACTAGAGAAAATCCTGGAGAAGGACCATCTGTGATTGACAAATATACAAATGGGAATGGAGTAGATACCACACCCTTCACAAAAGATGATGTGTTAGAACAGCTTGCAAAACTGAAAGTGGACAAGGCTATGGAACCAGATAGGATACATCCCAGGATACTGAAAGAGCTCAGAGAGGTTCTTGCAGGGCCGTTAAAGAATGTTTTTAATAGATTCTTGGAGACAGGAGACGTTCCACAGGACTGGAGAAGGGCTCATGTGGTAGCTCTTCACAAAAGTGGTAATTGGGAAGAAGTGACAAACTACAGGCCAGTAAGTCTTACCTTGGTGGCAGGAAAAGTAATGGAGGCGTTCCTGAAAGAGCAAATAGAGGACGTCCTCGAAACCAACAGGTTGCATGATCCAAGGCAACATGGCTTTATCAAAGGACGAACTTCCCAAACAGATCTGATTGAGTTCTTTGACTGGATGACCACAGAACTACAAAGAAACATAGAAAAGGGACGACAGAAAAAGACCACATGGCCTATCAAGTCTGTCCTTCCATATCAACAACTACAACAGTCTCCTTTTTCCTTTAGAGATCCTCTATGTTTCTCCCATGCTTTTTTGAATTCAGATACTGTCCTCATCTCTACCACCTCCACTGGGAGACTATTCTACGGATCCACTACTCTTTACGTAAAGAAATATTTCCGCATTTCACTCCTGAATCTATCCGCTTTCACCCTAATCCCATGTCCCCTCATAGCAGAACTTGCTTTCAATCGAAAGAGGCTCTCCCCCTGTGCATTTATGCCATAGAGGTATTTAAACGTCTCAATCATATCACCTCTATCCTGCCTTTCCTCTAAGGTGTACATATTAAGATCCTTAAGTCTGTCCTCCTATCCTTTATAATGAAGACCACTAACCATTTTAGTAGCCACTCTCTGTACTGACTCCATCCTGTTTATATCCTTTTGAAGGTGTGGTCTCCACAATTGCATACAATATTCCAAATGAGGTCGCACCAAAGACCTATACAGAGGCACTATCACCTCCTTTTTTCGGCTAACCATTCCTCTCCCTATGCACCCAAACAACTTTCTAGCTTTTGCTGTCACCTTTTCTACCTGTTTAGCTATTTTAAGATCATCAGACACAATCATGCCTAGGTCCCGCTCTTCTTTAGTGGAGAAAAGTACTTCACCCCCTATACTATATTGCTCCCTTGGATTGCTGCAGCCCAAATGCATGACCTTGCATTTTTTAACATTAAATCCCAGCTGCCAAATTCTAGACCATCCTTCACAGCTGAGCTAGATCCCTCCTCATGTTATCTACACCTTCCTGAGTGTCTACTCTATTGCAGATTTCAGTATAGTTCATAAAGAGGCAAACCTTACCCGACAGCCCTTCCGCTATATCAGTAATAAAGATGTTAAACTTAGATCAAGGGCATGCAATGAATGTGATCTACCTAGTTTTCAGCAAAGCTTTTGATTTTGTTCCACATAGGAACATAAGAACATAAGATATGCCATACTGGGTCAGACCAAGATCCATCAAGCCCAGTATCCTGTTTCCAGCAGTGGCCAATCTAGGTCATACGTACCTAGCAGTTTCCCCAAAAGACACAGGTTCCACAATACTTGTATTGGGTCAAGCACTGATATCCTGGGTCCCTTTTTAATAATGGTTTATGGATCTTTCCTCCAGGTACTTGTCCAAACCATTTTTAAAACACAGCTACACTAACAGCTTTTACTACATCCTCCGGTAACAAATTCCAGAGTTTGATTACTCGTTGAGTGAAAAAATATTTTCTCTTATTAGTCTTAAATAGTTTATGCTATAGCTTCATTGCATGTCCCCTAGTCTTTCTATATTCTGATAACGTAAACAATCGATCTACGTTTAACCATTCCATTCCGTTCATTAATTTATACACTTCTATCATATCTCCCCTCAGCCGTCTCTTTTCCAGGTTCAAGAGCCCTAACCTTTTTAGCCTTTCTTCATAGGGGTATCCTTCCATCCCCTTTACCATTTTGTGGCTCTTCTCTGTACCTTTTCTAATAACGCTATACAGGGCCGGATTTACCTTGAGTGAGGCCCTACGCCAACAAAAATTGTGGGCCCCCAGAAAAGATAAAAACGAGCACGCCGGATCAGCTGCGCGCTGTTGGCCCTGACGTCATAATTAAACTGGGAATCCCAAAAGCCAAACTTGGAATGTACAACTCTGTAAAAAAAAAAATGTACATTAATTTGCTCTTGTACTAAACAAAGCCCAGACGTTAATGATGCACAATTACCAGAGCTGACATATTCCAATTAATAAATTAAAAATAAAGAGATATTTTTCTACCTTTTGTGCATTTTTTTTCAGCTGCAATTGCTCCAGCCACTTTCTTCTGCTTTCTTAGTGTCAGCCCACCTCCATTCTTAACCCCCCCAGCCCATTTCCAGTCCCAGCCCCCTCCCATCAGCTCAAGTAAAATTTAACACAAAAAAAAAAAACGCTGGCTGCTGCCGCTGCCGCCGCGGCAGCATTGGCTGTCCCGCGGGGCCCCCTCTGCCCGGCTGAATCCCTCCCTCCCTCCGCGACGGTTGAGCCCCTCCGTGCCGGCTTTGAGAGGCGCGAAGGGAGAGTGTCTCCCTCGCGTCTCTGTTAAGCCCGCAGGAGGACACTCTCCCGTCGCGCCTCTCAAAGCCGGCACGGAGGGGCTCAGCCGTCGCGGAGGGAGGGATTCAGCCGAGCAGAAGGGGCCCCGCGGGACAGTCCATGCTGCCGCCGCGGCAGTGACAGCAGCCAGCGTTTTTTTTTTTAATTTAATTTGAAAAAAGCAGAATGTTCTGCTAACAATTTGTTTAACTTTTCCATTTTTGTGGGCCCTTGCCAGCTGTGGGCCCTACGCCACGGCGTGCCTGGCGTATAGGTAAATCCGGCCCTGACGCTATATCCTTTTTAAGATACGGCGACCAGAATTGCACAGAAAATTCAAGGTGCATCGCACCATGGAACTATACATAGGCATTATAATATCCTTTGTTTTATTTTCCATTCCTTTCCTTATGATTCCTAGCATTCTATTTGCTCTCTTGGCCGCCGCTGCACACTGGGCGGAGGGTTTTAACATGTTATCCGCAATGACGCCTAAATTTTTTTCCTGGGTGGTGGTTCCTAATGTGGAACCTTGCATTGTGTAAACATAGTTTGGGTTGTTCTTCCCTAGGTGCATAACTTTGCACTTCTCCACTGTAAATATCATCTATTTCGATGCCCAGTCTTCCAATTTATCAAGATCCTCTTGCAATTTTCCACAATCCTCACGGGTTTTAACAACTTTAAATAGTTTTGTGTCATCTGCAAATTTGATAACCTCACTTGTTATTCCCTTTTCCAGGTCATTTATGAATATGTTAAAAAGCGGAGGACCCAGCACAGATCCCTGGGGTACACCACTATTCACCTTTCTCCATTGGGAAAATTGGCCATTTAGCCCTACCCTCTGCTTTCTATCTTTAAACCAGTTCCTGATCCACAATAGTACACTGCATCCTATCCCATGACTCCTTAGTTTAGCAAAACGTCTCTGATGAGGGACCTTGTCAAAGACTTTCTGAAAGTCCAAATACACTATATCAACCAACTCACTTTTGTCTACCTGTTTATTCACACCTTCAAAAAAACATAACAGATTAGAAAGACATCTTCCTTGTCTAAAGCCATGTTGGCTGTCTCCCATTAAGCCATGACTATCTACATGTTCAGCAATTTTGTTCTTTTTGATGGTTTCTACCATTTTTCCTGGTACTGACATCAGGCTCACCAGTCTGTAGTTGCCCGGATCACCCCTGGAACCCTTTTTAAAAATTGACTTTATGTTGGCCATCCTCCAATCTTCAGGTATTAGAGATGATCTTAATGATAGTTCACAGATTACTAATAGCAGGTCTGCAATCTCATATTTCAGTTCTTTCAACACCCTTGGATGTACACCATCTGGTCCAGGTGATTTGCTACTCTTCAGTTTATCAATTAGTTGTAATACATCTTCCCAATGTATCGATATTTCCTTCAATTCTTCCGCACTTTAAATACCACTTCAGTCATGGGTAACATCCCTATATCTTCCTCAGTAAAGACCGCAGCAAAAAATTCATTCAATCTCTCCGCTATCACCTCTTAATGCCCCTTTAACCCCTCTGTCATCTAATGGACCAACTGACTCTCTCACAGGTTTCTTGCTACAAATGTACTTGAAAAAGTCTTTATTACACATTTTTGCTTCCGCAGCAAGCTTCTTCTCAAATTCTCCCTTTGCCTGCCTAATCAATGCCTTGCATTTAACTTGCCAGTGCTTGTGCTGTTTCCATTTTTCATCATTTAGCTCTTTTTTTCTATTTCCTGAAAGATGCTTTTTTGGCAACAACAGCCTCTCTGACCTCACCTTTAAACCATGCTGGCAGTTTTTTGGACTTCCTTCCACTTTTCTTAAAGCATGGAATACAGCTGATCTGGGCTTCCAAGATAGTATTTTTCAACAACACCCAAGCTTGATGTAAGTCTTTAACCTTTGCAACTGCTCCTTTTAGTTTTTTCTTAACTATTTTCCTCATTTTATCATAGTCTCCCTTTCGAAAGTTAAAAGGTAGTACTGTGGATTTCCTTGCATTCCCTCCTCCACTAATTAAATCAAACACAATCATGCTATGATCACTATTGCCAAGTGGCTTATCAATAAACTCTTCAGCTTGAAGATGGGTCCCAAGGTGGTGAATTGGATCAGAAATTGGTTGACTAACAGACGACAGAAGGTGACCGTAAATGGAACTCACTCGGATGAAAGGAATGTGATTAGATTAGATTGTGAATGTGATTAGGTTAGATTGTGAGCCCTTCGGGGGACAAGGGAATAAAAAGTACCTGTTAGTATACATGTAAACTGCACTGTTTCTAAAGAGTGTGGTATAAAAAATAAATAAATAAAATAAAAATTATCAGGGTCCCAGGGTTCAGTCCTGGGATCGGTACTGTTCAATGTATTTGTGAGTGATATTGCAGAAGAACTGAATGACACAAGTTCAGCTGGGACACAATAGAAATTCTAGCATGAGCAAAAGGTAAAAGAGAAAAAGAGTTCCTGAAAGCCTGGTTTTCCACCACAAATTCAATAAACAAACACATACACATAGACCCGATCTATCACCCATACAGACAGAAGAATTGAGACACCTTTAACAGCAACCACACAACAACCTTCAGAGAAGGCAACCAACCAGAATATCAATGGCCAGACATCCGAACTAACCAACCAGAATGTTCCACATCAACCGATGGCTCAGAAACACCCATTCAATCCAACCAACCAAAGTGCTCCATGTTAGCCAACAATGCACAGAACCCAATATAAATACAGACACAAGCATTTGAGCAGATTACTACCTTAATCCCCACACTGATGATTTCCCCTTGGAAGGAGATGGAACACAGTAATAATAATGGGTGATTTCAATTACCCCGGTATTGAGTGGGTTAGTGTCAAGGCAGGACATGCTAGGGAGAAAAAGTTTCTAGATGAAATAAATGACTGCTTCTTGGAGCAGCTGGTTCATGAAAAGATCAGAGGGGAAGCTATTTTGGAACTAGTCTAGCAGGACACCACATCTGATGCAAGAGATAAGGATGTTGGGACCACTTGGCAATAGTGATCATAGCATGATTGCGTTTAATTTAATTAATGGAGTGGGGATGGTAAGGAAATACACAGTATTACCTTTTAACTTTCGAAAGGGAGACTATGATAAAATGAGGAAAATAGTTAAGAAAAAACTAAAAGGAGCAGTTGCAAAGGTTAAAGACTTACATCAAGCTTGGGTGTTGTTGAAAAATACTATCTTGGAAGCCCAGACCAGCTGTATTCCATGCTTTAAGAAAAGTGGAAGGAAGTCCAAAAAACGGCCAGCAGGGTGTAATGGGGTGTGTGTGGGGGGGGGGGGGGGGGTAGGGCGTTGTGACACTCTTGATGGCTTGTACTGCTTTTAGAGATGCCTGCCATCAAGTTTCAAGCAAATCTGATTAAAACTAGATGGCAAGCCTTACTGTTGCATTGCAAAATAGCTTCCCCCATAGACTAATGGGAATGAATGGTACAGTATGGTTTCTGAAGATTAACCAATGGGTATATTCTGTAAAATACTTCAAAAGAAGAATTTCAGGAGAAAGTAAATGGCAAACAGGAAAATTTAAAAGACGAATATTCTTAGACCGCAATAAATTTTCATACGATTCTAATTTGTGGTGAATATTTAAAACTATCCTTAATAGTAGAGGAATGCACAGCTTTTAAGGAGAGACATTGATTTTCACAAACTGACATTCGAGAAAGAATATTTCCCACATACCCTTCTACCTCACTAATCTTACTAGAAATCTCAGAAGAAAACTCACACAGCGATTTAACAGTTGGGACAAGGGAATTCTCAATCCGGTTAACTGCTTTCCAGATGTCTGCTAGGGTAACCTGATCATCAGGTAAGTCCCCTGCAGCACCCGTGATAGCTGTCCAGGTAACAGGTTTCAGCTTGTCCCCCAGAGACACTGGAGTACTCTGCTGAAACTGACCCTCCACGGTAGATAAGGGTACAGGGGAGATTACACATGGCAGGGAAGGAGGAGTGCGATCAGGGGAACTAAGGGATGCAGCAGACGAACCCAAAGTCAGAAAGTAAGGGCCCAAAGGCACATCAACAGTAGACAGTACCTTGATATGTTTGTCCATAGGACCCACTGTTGCAACAGCCGCAGCCGTAGCTTCAGGCGCAATCTTTTTCTTTCTCTTACCCATCCAAATGTTGTGTAGCCTCGGGTCCCGACAACACTTCTCCTGCGGTTCTCCAAGGGGCTCCCAAGGGGCCTGTCACGCCCCTTGTATCTAGCCCCTTAGATCGCTGCCCCGACTCGCGCCTCCGGCTGCGCCGGTGAGATGGGTTTATAACGAGGCCCCCTGATGACGTCGGGGCCACCGGAGCAGGAGCCTGTTCCCTCTCAATCGGGCGCTGTTCCTCTGGCTCTCCCCCGATGGGTATATTCTGATTAACCAAAATGAAGTCGACAAGCTTTGGCATGCACATGCTTAGTATTTCCCTTTTCATAGTATATTCGGGGCCAATGCTAGGATATTGGGTAATCTTGACGAACCTTCATCCTTATCCACCCCCCTGAGATTTTGATAATTAAACTCAATATTCATGATCATTCCAACACCACCCTTCACACAACAATCCTGTAAAAATGCGTAATTGAACAGCATACGTTTGCATTTTAAACTTCCCTATGTCTGCCTGCTCTTGACTTTGAATGGGCTTTGAATCGTTGGCCATGCCCTGGGTGAATTGTGCCTTCCTATTCTTGTACTCCAAGTGCATTCCCCAACACTTGCACACTGAAAATATCATCTGTTTGAAATGAAACAGGAAATGGCATTGACATTTCCTCCTTTGCTTTACATTGCTTTAAAAATGAAATACACAATTCTTTTCTTTTAATTTTGCTTTCAATAAAGCAACCAGCAGCCCAAGCTATGCCACCCCCCCCCCCCACTCTGCCAAATAAAATACAGCAGTGGTACACTAAGATGTAACGGTGGAAGCACCCAAGCCGGCCCCCATTTCCCTTGGATTCATTTTAACCTATCTAGGGGGTTTATGATGAGCAGAAGTTATCCCCAATTGCACTTTCCCTGCAGGATTGCTATTTTAAAATGGCAGACGTAGACACTGAGGCTGGCACCATTTTGTTACATGGGCACACACCCACACCACCTCTGGTTTCTTCTGAGACTAATGTGAAAATAGTCGCAAAGAAGTTCCTTCTCCTATCTCCCCTCTCTATGCTCCATTGTTTTATTTCTTTGTGGCTTTTATATGACAGTCTATTTCCTACTTACACCTTTGCAACCTTGTATTATTTCTTCATGCCCTGTGGGTTCCTCCATAATCTCACAGATCATGTCTCTTCTCCACATCCTGAGAACCAGCATACACTTACCTTCATTCCCTCTGGGCTGGCATGCCAAGGATCCATTTCTTACCACACACACCTCACTGCTGTTGCAAATGTAGGGCTGGCAGAACATAGTGCCACTGGGGCTGCAGATGCAGGATTCGCTGCAGTTGTTCCGTAGGACCATTTCATTCACCTGTGGCATCAAGATGAAAGATAACTCGCCAAAGAAAAAACTAAAGAGCTACAATTGAAATTTCAAATAGATAAATCTAGAACATCTATTTTTACATTGTATGTATGTTTTTCTCTCTCTTTCTGTGAATATGTGTCTGTGTGTACCCTTATTTGGCACCTTTACCCCTAGTAGTCATCTTTTAAGACTACCACTAGGGATCAGAGGTGCCATTTGAACTTGGATACCTGATGGATCAGCAACGACTAGGAATCACTCTCACTTCCCTTAGACCACTTGGGTAACCTCTGGTAAGAACCAATGGCGTATCATGGGGTGTCAGTGGTAGTGTAATTGTATGAGAGATTTGGGAGGTTCTTGTGATCAAGTCACGAGGGTGATGGGAGTATGAGGAGCTGTGATCATGTTGGGGACTAAAGAACATTGGTAGTCTTACAGGATGACTGGTCTTTCATCCCCAACACCAGTGCCAAGTGCTTAACTTCATCTGCTGATCATGCCATCTGAAAATCTAGCCCCTATTGTATATCTCTGTCTATAGTTGTACCTGTTAAGAGCTATGTAGTTTCCAAGCATTAAAATAAAACTAGTAAGGTGTGTTCAAATTGTCCCCTTGACCTTTCACTTGGCTTTAACACTTACTTAAAACAAATTCCCAGTTCTCACCTCCTAAGTAGAAGGCCTCTTTGTAAAGGTCTCTAGAAACAATTTCTTTCTTTCAAATATTCTTTGAGTCGAACGAAAAATAGTTTCTAGATACCTTTACAAAGAGGCCTTCTACTAGGAGGTAAGAGATCTGAGAATTTGTTTTAAATAGGTGTTAAAGCCAAGTGAGCAGTCAAAGGGGCAATTTGAAAGGCTCCATCTATCAAACCAAGGGTTGTATGAATCACCCAGGAAATTGTTAACAGATTACCTTAGAAGCAAAGGTCTGGGACCTGTGTAGCAAGCCAGCCTTTACAAAGGGTTAGTTCACTCCCGCCCACCCCAGGCATAATCTTAGCTTTATAGACTTTTAACCTATTAAAAGGTGAAGGGATGTAGTATCTGAAGTCCCACCTCCAATTTGGCAACCTCTCAGTTGCCATGGAGGAGAGAGGTCACGTGAAAGGACAGCATCACCTGGGTGTGGCAGAAAGTGATCCTGTAGCTAGGACCTATCTGCCAAGTTTCTCCAGGGCTAGGTGCCCATGAAAGAAGAGTTAGGACAGCTGTTATAGTTGAAAATTTGATCATTACGTATGTAGAGAGCTGGGTGGCTGGTGGACGTGAGGACCAACTAGTAACATGCCTGCCTGGTGCGAAGGTGGCAGACCTCATGCGCCATCTAGACAAGGTTTTAGATAGTGCTGGGAAGGAGTCTGCTGTCTTGGTACATGTTGGTACCAATGACATAGGAAAGTGTGGTAGGGAGGTTCTGGAGGCCAAATTTAGGCTTTTAAGTAGGAAATTGAAATCCAGAACTTCCAAGGTAGAATTCTCAGAAATGCTTCCTATTCCATGCAAAGGACCCAAAAGGCAGGCAGAGCTCCAGAGTCTCAATGAGTGTATGAGACAATGGTGCAAGGCAGAGGGTTTTGGATTTATTGGGAACTAGGAAACATTCTGGAGAAAGAAGGGGCTTTTACAAAGGGATGTGCTCCACCTTAACCGGGATGGAATCAGGCTGTTGGCATTAACCTTTAAAAAGGAGACAGAACAGATTTTAAACTAGATAATAGGGGAGAGCCGAAAGTCGCCCAAAAACACATGGTTCAGAACAATGTATCCTTGAAGGGTACTACCAAAAAAATGAAGTTAGGGCACATTAGCAGAGAGGTTCCAATAAAGACAAAAGTAACTCAAAGGCCCTTAAGTACAGAGCAAGACAGAGCTTAAAGATTCCAAATTACCCATGCCTACCGATAACCAGATTAATATGAATAAACTACAACCTCTAAAATGTTTGTATGCAAATGCTAGAAATCTAATAAAATAAGATGGGACAGTTAGAATGTATAGCACTAAATGAGAGGTTAGATATGATTGGTATCTCTGAGACCTTGTGGGGAGGAGTCTGCTGTCTTGGTACATGTCGGTACCAATGACATAGGAAAATGTGGCAGGGACGTTCTGGAGGCTAAATTTAGGCTTTTAGGTAGGAAGTTGAAATCCAGAACTTCCATGGTAGCGTTCTCCGAATTGCTTCCCGTTCCACGTGCAGGACACAAAGGCAGGCAGAGCTCCGGAGCCTCAATGCGTGGATGAGACAATGGTACAGAGCTGAGGGTTTTGGATTTGTTAGGAACTGGGGAACATTCTGGGGAAAGGAGGGGCTCTTCCGAAGGGATGGGCTTCACCTTAACCGGGATGGAACCAGGCTGCTGGAATTAACCTTTAAAAAGGAGATAGAGCAACTTTTAAACTAGATAATAGGGGAAAGCCAACAGTCACCCAAGAGCGGATGGTTCAGAAGAATGTATCCTTGAAGGATACTACCAAAAGCAGAGAGGTTCCAAAAAAGAGTAAAGTAGCCCAAATGCCCTCGAGTATGGAGCAGACAGAGCTTAAAGATCCCAAATTACCCATGTCTACCAATAGCCAAATTAATATGAATAAAATACAGTCTCTGAAATGCTTGTGTGCAAATGCTAGAAGTCTAAAAAATAAGATGGGAGAGTTAGAATATATAGCACTAAATAAGAGGTTAGATATGACTGGAATATCAGAGATATGGTGGAAGGAGGACAACCAGTGGGACACTGTGATACCTGGGTACAAACTATATCGTAATGATAGAGCTGATCAAATTGGTGGAGGGGTTGCACTCTATGTTAGAGAGGGCATTGAGTCAGAAAGGATTAAAGTTTTGCAGGAAACAAAATTTGCTGTAGAATCTCTATGGATTGAAATTCCATGTAAAAAGGGGAAGGCGATGACAGTAGGGGTGTACTATCGACCGCCTAGCCAGAATGAATAAATGGATGATGAAATGCTCAAAGAAATCTAGGAAGCTAACAAAAGTTACAGCACAGTAATAATAATGGGTGATTTCAATTACCCCGGTATCGACTGGATCAGTGTCACGGCAGGACATAGTAACATAGTAAATGAGGGCACAAAAAGACCATCATGGTCCATCTAGTCTGCCCAGTACAATGCCAAGAGTAGGTACACCTGCTGCTCCGCCTCCCCATGTCTTTGTCCAGGGGTGATCCTGCCACTCCATATAGGATACCCCCATATGTTAAGGAATTAGATGATTCAGATTATTTTGCTATTTTCTTGTTGCTGTAAAGGGATCCACTGTGTCTGTCCAATGCCCTTTTGAACTCCGTCACTGTATTTACCCCCGCCACTTCCATCAGGAGACATGCTAGGAAGATAAAGTTCCTAGATGAAATAAATGACTGCTTTTTGTTGGGGCCACTGGGCAACAGTGATCATAGCATGATCGCCTTTGATTTAATTAGTGGAGGAGGGATAGTAAGGAAATCCACAGTACTACCTTTTAACTTTCAAAAGGGAGACTATGATAAAATGAGGAAAATAGTTAAGAAAAAACTAAAAGGAGCAGTTGCAAAGGTTAAAGACTTACATCAAGCTTGGGTGTTGTTGAAAAATACTATCTTGGAAGCCCAGACCAGCTGTATTCCATGCTTTAAGAAAAGTGGAAGGAAGTCCAAAAAACTGCCAGCATGGTTTAAAGGTGAGGTCAGAGAGGCTGTTGTTGCCAAAAAAGCATCTTTCAGGAAATGGAAAAAAGAGCCAAACGACAAAACCTGGAAACAGCAGAAGCACTGGCAACTCAAATGAAAGGCATTGATAAGGCAGGCAAAGGTCGAATTTGAGAAGTAACAAGTACATTCGTAGCAAAAAATCTGTGAGAGTCAGTCGGTCCATTAGATGATAGAGGGGTTAAAGAGGCACTAAGAGGCGACAAGGTGATAGTGGAGAGACTGAATGAATTCTTTGCTTCGGTCTTTACTGAGGAAGATGTAGGGATGTTACCCATGACTGAAGTGGTATTTAAAGGTGCGGAAGAATTGAAGGAAATATCGATACATCGGGAAGATGTATTACAACTATTAGATAAACCGAAGAGTAGCAAATCACCTGGGTCGGATGGTATACATCCAAGGGTGTTGAAAGAACTGAAATATGAGATTGCAGACCGGCTATTAGTAATCTGTGAACTATCATTAAAATCATCTCTAATACTTGAAGATTGGAGGATCGCCAATGTAACACCAATTTTTAAAAAGGGTTCCAGGGGTGATCCGGGAAACTACAGACCGGTGAGCCTCATGTCAGTACCGGGAAAAATGGTAGAAACCATCATAAAGAATAAAATTACTCAGCATGTAGATAGTCATGGCCTAATGGGAGACAGTCAACATGGCTTTAGACAAGGAAGATCTTGTCTTACTAATCTGTTATGTTTTTTTTGAAGGCGTGAATAAACAGGTGGACAAAGGTGAGTCGGATGATATAGTGTAACTGGACTTTCAGAAAACCTTTGACAAGGTCCCTCATCAGGGACTTTTGGCAAAACTAAAGAGTCATGGGATAGGAGGCAGTGTACTACTGTGGATCAGGAACTTGTTAAAAGATAGAAAGCAGAGGGGAGGGCTAAATGGCCAATTTTCCCAAAGGAGAAAGGTGAATAGTGGTGTACCCCAGAGATCTGTGCTGGGCCCGCTGCTTTTTGACATATTCATAAATGACCTGGAAAGTGGAATAACGAGTGAGGTTATCAAATTTGCAGATGACACAAAACTATTTAAAGTTGTTAAAACCCAAGAGGATTGTGGAAAATTGCAAGAGGATCTTGATAAATTGGAAGACTGGGCATCAAAATGGCAGATGAAATTTAATGTGGACAAGTGCAAGGTTATGCACCTAGGGAAGAACAACCCAAACTATGGTTACACGATGAAAGGTTCCACACATTAGGAACCACCACCCAGGAAAAAGATTTAGGCGTCATTGTGGATAACATGTTAAAACCCTCGGCCCAGTGTGCAGCGGCGGCCAAGAGAGCAAATAGAATGCTAGGTATCATAAGGAAAGGAATGGAAAATAAAACAAAAGATATTATAATGCCTCTATATCGTTCCATGGTAAGACCGCACCTTGAATATTGTGTGCAATTCTGGTCACCGTATCTTAAAAAGGATATAGCGTTATTAGAAAAGGTACAGAGAAGAGCCACCAAAATGGTAAAGGGGATGGAAGGATACTCCTATGAAGAAAGGCTAAAAAGGTTAGGGATCTTTAACCAGGAAAAGAGACGACTGAGGGGAGATATGATAGAAGTCTATAAATTAATGAACGGAGTGGAACGGGTAAACGTAGATCGATTGTTTACCTTATCAGAATATAGAAAGACTAGGGGACATGCAATGAAGCTACAGGGTAAATTATTTAAGACTAATAAAATAAAATATTTTTTCACTCAACGTGTAATCAAACTCTGGAATTTGTTACCGGAGGATGTAGTAAAGGCTGTTAGTGTAGCTGGGTTTAAAAAAGGTTTGGATAAGTTCCTGGAGGAAAGGTCCATAAACCATTATTAAGAAGGGACCCAGGATATCAATGCTTGAACCAATACAAGCAATGTGGAACCTGTGCCCCTTGGGGAAACTGCTATGTACATATGACCTAGATTGGCCACTGTTGGAAACAGAATACTGGGCTTGATGGACCTTGGTCTGACCCAGTATGGCATATCTTATGTTCTTACACTGTAGAATCTCTATGGATTGAAATTCCATGTAAAAAGGGGAAGGCAATAGCAGTGGGGGTGTACTAGCGACCGCCTGGCCAGAATGAACAAATGGATGATGAAATGCTCAAAGAAATCAGGGAAGCTAACAAATGTTGTTGTTGTTAAGTGCCGCCGAGTCGATGTCGATTCATGGCGACCCTCTGGATAGTTGCCCTAAATTGTGTTCGGTCTTCAGTCAGGCGGCTCATTTTTGACAGACTGGAACCCATTAGCTGCTGTTGTTGTATCAATACATCTCATTGCTGGCCTTCTCTCTCTTCACACGATGTGTCTAAAGTATGAAATTCATCTGATCTTCTAATGAAAACTTAGGTTTGATCTCCTCTAATACTGACTGGTTTGTTCTTCGGGAAGTCCAAGGTATACACAGTATTCGTTGCCAGCACCATAGTTCAAAGACATCAATTTTCTTCCTGAAAGCATGTATATTTGTACAGGGTACCGTACACTATTAGACTGACTAAACCTGAGAAAGAGTTAATTCTGTTCAGAACTTTGCTTAGAAATAAAACTTCATATATTTGCTTACTAAGTGAAGGTTTACATGTCCTGAAATAAAGAAAGGGCAGGTTGTACTCCAGCCTCTCTGTCTCAGGGATACCAGATAGCAGTCTCAGGGTTATTAGCTAAAATACTCTCAGGGTTAGTAGATATCAAGCAGTCAACAGTAAACAGTTATGTGTATTTCTCCTCATACCAACCTAGTCAGCAGTAAACAATTATGTCAATTACTGTAGGTCAATTATGTCTTGGAATCCTGCATGTCTCTTCATAATGGCCTATGTAGCAGTAAACAGTTATGTCTTGGACTCCTATATATGTCTCCACACATGCACCCACATTGAATAAAGTTGACCTACAATATGATAAATAAGTCATCTTTGACATATAATGATAAAGTGAAATTATGCTGTATAATAAAGGCTAGTAAGTTAGAGTAAACAGGGAGAACGTGTTTCTCTCAGTTTCTCTCCACTAAAGCTTTGGTGTATTTTCTATAGAACTGTGTTGTATATTATTGCTGTCTTTTGATAACCTTCCCATTGTTTTTGAATGTAGCTTTCTGTAGCTCCAAGAACCCAGTGAGGTTACTGGTGAGGAGAGGGTTAAGTAAGCTCTTCACTTCCTGTCTATCTTTTTCACTGTCCAACTTTCGCATCCATATGACGTTATTGAAAATACCATGGCTTGAAGAAGTAGAATCTTTGTATAGAGAGAGACATCTCTGCTCTTGATAATCTTGTCTAGGTCTTTCATAGTTCACCGAGACCGCGGCTTTGACTGGCTTTGTCTCTCCTGTGCATTCATACACTAGCGGCATTTGCATAGCTAGTAAGTACTTTAAAAGACTTATTTTATTAATGGCACAAAAGCTTCCTGTTTCTCATTAGTCCACTGGTAGTGCTCAATTTTTAGTTTATGATTGATTCAAACACTACTGGTATTTGCACAAGCTAGTAATTATTTTATTTATTTTATTTATTTATTTATTACATTTTCTTTTATACCGCGCTATTTAAGATCAGTGCGGTTTACAATAAAACATTGAATCTACACATCTCAGTTTAGTGATTTGTGCTTACAATAAACAGGTAAAAATAACTCGGATGTACAATGAACAAGTTTCTTAACAGGGAGAACAGGGAGAACAATAACTATATACAGGCCAGTTAATGTAACTATATACATGGTTACGTGCACAGCACGAGCTTCTCAGAGTAAGTTAAGTATGGAGGCGGTTAAGGTGTGGTTGCAGGTATTCAGACTAGGAGTGTATGATGTATGGGCTTGAGGAGCTACCATGAGGTGTGGAAGTAGGTGACTGTGGAGGGGGGGCTGCGGCATTGTAGTAAAGGAGAAAAAGGTGATGCTTCAGTTCCTTCTTGAATTGGGAGAGATCGCTGATGGTTCTGATAGGCGCCGGGAGTGCGTTCCAGCAAGATGGTGCAAAAAAGGCAAAGGCTCTAGATGTGGTAGCTTGAGAGCACTTAGTACTTGCCTTAGGTAGAATGAGGGTGTTTGCAGCATTCGATCTCCTTATTTTAAGGGATGGCTTTTTTCAGTTGCACAAAAGTTTCCCATTTTCATTAGCCCACAGGTAGTGTCTAATTTTAAGATTTTGACTGCTTCACATCACATTCAAGTTGCTTTACATCTTTCCTATGCTCAGCAATAAACATTTACATACATTTAAGATAGAAGATTTGGAAACATGATGAGACCGCCTGGTTAATATGTCCTATTTGATCGTTTGTTGCCCCATTTGCACATTTCATTATTCTTTTTCATATATAACTGCACTCATGGAGACTTTTACATTTTAGGTTGCCATTTGACAATACACATTCTATTGCAAAGGTGTTCACTACAGAGTGAGTATATATGTGGATTTTAGTATAGCATTACTTCCCCAGTCTTGTCTATAGTTCCTCCTCATCCATAAGTTATAAATGCACATTTAGCTTCCCATAATTACTCTTTATTTTTAACATGATTTTAATTGGTCTTAGTTCCATCTTTATTTGCATTTGATATTTTATGTCCATATTTGCTTTTATTCTTTACATTTGTCATTTATTTAGGTTTCACTGCCTTATGCTTAGTTTTATATTTATTATTTAATTCATATAGTAGGTGTTTTGTTTTGTTTTTTAGTGCCATCAAGTCAGTGTTGACTCATAGCGACCCACCTACTTCTGGGGTTTCTTGGCAATGTATCACTGGAAGTAGGTTGCCAGCCTTTTCTTCTGAGGCAATGGAGGGTAAAGTGACTTGCCCACGGTTACAAGGAGTGCTACTGGGAATTGAATCCTTGAACTTCTGGGTACTAGGCATTGCTCTAACCACTAGGCTACTCCTCCAGTAGATGTTTTTAATGGTGCAAATTATATTCACTGATTTTAATTTTTGTTTATATTTTGTGTTTGTTCATCTTACGTCCCTTTGAGGCTTTTAACCCCTTTATTGATGAGGAACCCCTATGCATTTTGCCGAAATGCGTAGGGGTTCCTCATCAATAAAGCTTTTTAGACACCTGTTATACCTCGCTCCTTTGTGTGCTTCTTCAGATGTTCTATGATTTCTTTCTAAGTGGTGCGAGATGCAAGGAAAAGAAAATCAATGAAGATTGACCATAGCTGAGACTCAATTGTTCCTTGTGGGATACTTTATTAAGGACCAGACTCGACAGACTTTCAGAAAATCGCATATGCATCAAGGGTCTGAACCAAAGTTTGTATCAAACATGTAAATATGTGCAATTATGTGAGGATGTATAGCATCAACTCTGTAATACATTATGGCAGTTTTTGGAGATACTCAGCTGTGATCAATTTCCATTGGTTTACTTTTCCTTGCATCTCACATTTTTTGGTTACGAAGTGACCCGTCCCTTTGTCCCCCTCTTTCTAAGTAGTACTAGTAAGGTGAGGCAGCTTTTACCCACATTAATGCTCAATCTTATCTTAGCATGGACATTAAGGGGGTTATTCTGTGCATTTGACCTTGTCGATCACCGCACCCTCATCTCACACCTTCAGGATGCTGGCTTAGCAGGTGTCGTTCTTCACTGGTTTCACTCTTTCCTCTCTTGTCGGTGTTTCTCCGTTCTTTCAGGGTCCCTTTCTTCCCTTTCCACTCCCCTTCCCTGTGGTGTCCCCCAAGGTTCTGTCCTAGCACCACTTCTGTTTAATATTTTTCTTGCCCCCTCACTCTCTTGGTCCAGCAACACGGTGTTTCGGCCCACTACTACGCGGAGACATCTTTCTTCTTTACCACACAGATTCGGTTGCTCCTGACATCACTCCCCTTAATGATTGTCTTTCCACTGTGGCATCCTGGCTCTCTTCTAACTTTCTCCACATCAACCTTTCTAAAACCTCAGCCATTTGGTTCACCGCTGATAGCCCCATTCCCCCTCCTATCCCCTTGCTCTCTTCCTCTCCAATCCCCATTGTAACCTCTCTGCGCTACCTTGGTGTGACCCTTGATTCCTCCCTATCCTTTAAAGATCATATCTCTTCCATCGTTCAGCACTGTTTTTTCACTCTGAGGCAACTCCGCTCTGTCCGTCCTTTCATATCTTC
Source organism: Ichthyophis bannanicus (assembly GCA_033557465.1). Taxonomy (NCBI): domain Eukaryota; kingdom Metazoa; phylum Chordata; class Amphibia; order Gymnophiona; family Ichthyophiidae; genus Ichthyophis; species Ichthyophis bannanicus. The sequence goes on from CM066044.1 coordinate 272,306,223, forward strand.
TTCTTCCTCAAAACCCACCTTTTTTGTTCAGCATTTGACCTTCCGTTACCCCTGCCCCTCTCCCCCCCCCCCCGATGATGCTCAATTGTTTGTCTCCTCCAACTATGTTTTCTCCTCTGTCTCTTTATAGCTTTTACTCTATTCTTTCCTATTATTTTTATTGGTGTTCCTTTTCAATTTCTAGCAGCTCTTTTTTAAAATTTTAAAGTTTTGACTGTATTTGTAAACTGCTCAGATGCTGTCGTGATGGACGGTATATTAAGTGTAAACAAACATTCTGGGGTGGAGTGAAGGTGCAGACTATCACTAACCGGGCAGCAGTGATATTGAATACTGCCCGGTTACCGACATGCACCTAAAAGATAGGTGAGGAAAACACTTGCCTATCTTTAAGGCACAGGAGCTAACTGGGCAACATCCAATATCGCTGCTGCCTGGTTAGCCGCAGTGACTTCCTGTGTCTGTAGCGATCACCAGATATTCAGTGCCATTGCCGCGGCATTGAACATCTGTGTTAGAGGTCAACGCAGAGGGCTATGTGACGATGAGGCACATAGCCCTTCCAAAATGCACACAGCTCAATATTGGGCCCTAAGGGAGTATGACAGCCACAGAAAGTCCGACACAGATGGTGGAATCTTGCATCCTATCAGCTTCTGGAGAATCTCTGCGTAATCAACTCAGGGTACTAAGCTCAGGAAAGGTCATCACACAAGGAGATCCTGAGAATCAAGTCACACAGCTCTGTCCAGGTGAGTGATGTGACTTTAGAACATGAGAACATAAGATATGCTATACTAGGTCAGACCAAGGTCCTTCAAGCCCAGTATATAACAGCAGCCAATCCTGGTCACAAGTACCTCTCAAGTTCCCAAAAAGGTACACAGATTCAGTGTTGCTTATCCCAGAGTTAGCAGTGGTTTTCTCTGGTCCTCAATGGTTTATGGACTTTTCCTCCAGGAACTTGTCCCAACTCATCATATTAAGAACATAAGAAATGCCATACTGGGTCAGACCAAGTCCACCAAGCCAAATATCCTGTTTCCCAAAGTCCACAGCTTCCACAATGCTCGTCCTGTGGGAAGCAGTGGATTTCCCGGGTCCTCTTTAATAATGGTTTATGGACCTTTCCTCTAGGAACTTGTCCAAACCTTTTTTAAACCCAAATACACTAACAGCTTTTACTACATCCTCCAGTACCCAATTCCAGAGTTTCATTAATTGTTGAATGAAAAATATTTTATCCTATTAGTTTTAATGGGTTACATTGTAGATTCATTGCATGTCCCCTATTCTTCCCACCTTTTGAAGGAGTAAACAACCGATCAATGTTTACCCATTCCACTCCATGCATTATTTTATAGACCTCTATCATATCTCCCCTCAGATGTCTTTTTTTCCAAAATGAAGAGTCCTAACCTTTAAAACCTTTCCTCATAGGGGTATCCTTCCATCTCCTTTACCATTTTGGTGGCTATTCTCTGTACCTTTTCTAATTCTGCTATATTCTTTTTAAGATATGGCGACCAGAATTGCACACAATATTCAAGGTGCGGTCGCACAATGGAATGATACAGAGACATTATAATATCCTTAGTTTTATTCTCATTTCCTTTCCTTATGATTCCTAGCAGTCTATTTGATTTCTTGGCCATTGCTGCACAGGGTTTCAATGTATTATCCACGATGATGCCTAAATCCTTTTCCTGGGTAATGCTCCCTAATGTGAAACCTTACAACGTGTAACCTGTGATAAGGAAGCTTATCAAAGCTCAGGGAGTAATGACAAAAGAGGAGAATTTACTCTGATTAAGGGACCTGTGCTGGCAGGTTATAGAAATAAGACAGCTTGTTTCCCTAAAAGACTACATGTTCCAGAATGCACCAGTATGCAGGAAGTCCCTAGGGGAGCTAGAGTGGAAAAGCATGAGTCTAATCAGAGAAAGCATTATGTCATCCCTAATCAAACAGCCTCTAGGAGAAATCTTAATCCACAACACCTGAAGAATGCAAGGGGTGGAGTTGCAATCTAAGCCCTTTAAAACTAGAGGGGAATCTTCAGGAAGACAGAAGGAGAAAGGGAATCAGACGGAGAACCAGAACAGAAGGAAGAACAACTGGAACCAGAAAGAACAAGGACAAGGAAGCAGACGGTCCAAGAGAGGAGCTCAGAGAAGTACGTATGCCTGGAGAGATTCCTGGGGGAAAGAACCTTCAGAGGACTGGAGAAAGCCAGAGGTCTGGAGATCCACAGCCAGGGACCCTCAAGCAGCACCTAGGAAGAGGTCTGTTACAGCTAAGGAGAAAAGGAGCCCAAATACCTCTTGGAGGACGTCTGGAGAAAAGATCCTGAGGTCCAGAGATACCAACTGGAGGACAGGACACAGAAGCTCTATTACATACTGACCAGAATACCAGAAGAAGCAGCCTGACGCTTGCCTGGATTCAGGTATGAACTGTGAATGTTTCTCTAGCTTTGAGCAATGCAAACAGCAGGGAAACAGTTTCTCTCCATATAGAGGTCAGTTCCTAAAGCCCTCTGACCCAGACGGAGAAACTGAATCTATGCAATTTCAGGAGCAAGGTTTAGTATCTGAGGAAGAGGATGTTTATATGGACTGTTCTTTGAGTAGGTTGTTGTTTTAGGAAAATCCTAAATATAAGAGCAAACATCAAAAGGAAGCATTCTAATTATTGGCTTCCCATAAAGTTTTGTTGAAAAGAAAAAGCTTTTGGGAACGTTTGCACGTGTGCTGAAATCAAGCTACTGATTGCAGTTAATTGTCACCTGTTGGTAGAGGAGAGCTCAGCACAAGCCGTGCACACGTGGGTTTTAAAAGTTCTTTTCTGTATGGAGAAAGTGAGCTATGTTTTTGTATAAAGAAGTTTTCCTTTTTGATTTGTTTACACCTCAGCACTGCTAAGGAGTTTATTAGCAGTGGCTGTAAGAAAGCCTTTCTGTTCCATAAAGGACTTTGATACTTATTTGCATAAGCTTTTCAGTTGCCTTATTTATGTTGAATAAACCCTGGAGAAGTTATCTGGATGGTGTTACCAAGCATATCTGTGTGTGGAATATTCACCCCATAAATAAACTCTAATTTTGCCTTACACTTGACCAACTGCAAGAGTCTTCATTTATTTTAAAAGGCAAGCTTTGTGTGAATGGACTTCAATAACCACAATCCTTTGCAAGACAGTTAATTTACATACTTGCCAAGATGGTGGTACCTTCATAACAAGCACCCCCTTTTACAAACCATAGTTTGGGTTGTTCTTTCTTGTGCATACTTATCCTCATTAAATATCATCTGCCATTTGGACTTTCAATTTAGCAAGGTCCTCTTGCAATTTTTACACACCCTCTTGTGCTCTAACAACTTTGAATAATTTTGTGTCATCTGCAAATTTGATCATCTCACTCATTATTCCAATTTCCAGGTCATTTATAAAGATGTTAAAAAGCAGCGTACCCAGCACAGATCCCTGGGATACTCCACTATTCACCTTTCTGCATTGAGAACATTGTCCATTTATCCCTACTCTGTGTTTTTTAAGAAGTTCCTAATCCACTCCGATAAAATGACTTTTTAATTTCACCAAGAATCTCTCATAAGGGATCTTGTCAAAAGCTTTCTGAAAATTGAGATATACTATATGAATCAGCTCATCTTTATCGATCTGCTTATTTACACCTTCAAAAAAATATAACAGATTAGTAAGATTAGTATTTCCTTGGTTAAACCCACATTGACTTTCTCCCATTAAACCATAACTATCTAAATTTTCAGGTAATTTTATTCTTTATAATAGCTTCTAGCATTTTGCCTGGTACTGACTCAGGCTCACCGGTCTGCATTTTCCCGGATAACCCCTGGAACTGTTCTCCAATCTTCTGGTACTACAGATGATTTTAATGATAGTTCACAGATTACTAATAGTAGGTATGCAATCTCATATTTCAGTTCTTTCAGAACCCTAGGATGTATACTATTTAGTCCAGATGATATTCTTTAAATTATCAAATAGTTGTAATACATCTTCTCGGCTTATCAAGATTTGTTTCAGTTCTTCCAATACATCACCTTTAAATACCATTTCAGGCATGGGTAACCTCCCTACATCTTCTTCTTCAGTGAAGACTGAAGCAAAGAACTCATTCATTCTCGCCATCATGGCCTTGTCCTCCCTTAGTGCCCCTTTTACCCCTCTATCATCTAATCGTCCGACTCTCTCATACGTTTTTTGCTATGAATATGCTTGAAAAAGTCTTTATTATGTGTTTTTGCTTCAGCAGTAAGCTTCTTTTCAATTTCTCTCTTTGTCTGCCTTATCAATGCCTTGCATCTAACTTGCCAGTGTTTATGTTTCCTGTTTTCGTCATTTGGCTCCTTTTGCCTTTTCCTGAAAGAAGCTTTTTTAGCTACATCAGCCTCTCTGACTTCACCTTTAAGCCATGCTGGCAGTTGTTTGGCCTTCCTTCCACTTTTCTTAAAGCATGGAATACATCTGGTCTGCGTTTCCAGGATAGTATTTTTAAACAACGCCCATGCTTGATGTAAATCGTTAACCTTTGCAGCTGCTCCTTTTAGTTTTTTCTTAACTATTTTCCTCATGTTATCATAGTCTTCCTTTTGAAAGTTAAAAGCTAGTGCTGTGGATTTCCTTGCTGTCTGCCCTCCATTTATTAAATCAAATTTGATCTTGATATAGAAACATAATGGCAGTAAAAGACTATATGGCATATCTAGTTTGCCCTTCCATATCAACAACAGTAGTCCCCTTTTTACCTTTAGGGATCCTCTGTGTTTGTCCCATGCTTTTCTGAATTCAGATACTGTTCTCATGTCCACCACCTCCTCTGGGAGTCTATTCCACACATCTACCACTCTTTCTGTAAAGAAATATTTCTGCATATTACTCCTAAGTCTATCCTCTTTCACTCTCATCCTATGTCCCCTCAAAGCAGAGCTTGCCTTCAATTGAAAGAGACCCTCCTGTGCATTTATGCCACAGAAATATTTAAACACATCCAAAATGAAAAGTCCGAAAGGTAAAGTGATTCCCAAAGAACTCGCAGAAATCCTTAACAAGTTTTTTTGTCGGAGTATGTCAGCCCAGTGCCAGGAACTAGTCCCAAGGCACCACCGTGACCGCTCCTTTTATTAGAGAATTATACTTTTAGATAAAGTTAAAAAGTCCAAACTTAGCTTAGCTGCTGCTACAATACTGGCTGCCAAAACGCCGAAACTGCTTCAGACGACGTGGCTCACGTTTCGGGTTTACCGCCGACTGGCAAAGAAACCCTGCTTCAGGTCCAGAGGTCAGCTAATGGCAGACATTCAGTGGATTTCAAGCAGCATGCTGCTGAATTGGAACATCGCTTGCTTCAACGGGGCTACCCTTCAAGGGTGATTTCTAGGGCTTACAAGCGAGCTTGTCATTTGCACCGTGATTGGCTTTTTCTCCCTAAGGCTTCTGCATCAATGGATTCGACAATTACTGGGGTTCTACCATTTACCCAACATATTACACAGGTTACATCTTGGTTGCACCGGTTTTGGCCCATTGTTGGAGTACATGACTGTTTTCGTGACTGTCAGTTACGAATCGCATATTCACAGACATCTACGGGACAAGCTGGTGTCAACGGTCCCTTTGTGTGATCGTCCCCCCAGATCCCATTCTGATAATGGCCATTTTGCTTGTGGGAATTGCACTTATTGTGCTCAGGCTTTGGAAGGATCAATGTGGGTGGACGGTCACACGTCGCGTACTTTTATTACCAGATGGCACACAGATTGTTCCACGGATTATGTGGTGTATTTACTCATCTGTCCCTGCTCGTTGTATTATGTTGGTCGCACTAAGAGGGCTATAAGGACTCGCCTCTCAGAACATGCATCTCGTCTAAGGACACAAACTTTGACGGCTCCCATGGTGGAACACCACCTACTGATGAATCATGCTTTTTCCTCTCTGAGGTGGAGAGTGGACTTCATTCCGTCGGATCCCCGTGGAGGGGACCGTGAACAGAAACTCCAAATCAGTGAACAACGCTGGATTTTTCTATTAAATACCGTAACTCCACATGGTCTTAACTCTCAATTGGATTGGCATAGCATTATTTAGATTATCACCTCATCTTTCCCGGTGGTTAATGGGGGTTCCCTGTGTAGTGGGGACTCCGGCACTTGCCCCAGTGTAAAGTGTTTAGGATTGGCTGAGAAGCTCCTCGGGCTATGCTGACGTCAGACGCGATGGCATTATATAGTACGTCACATTCCCGGCACTGTGGAAGCTGAATGTCTGCCATTAGCTGACCTCTGGACCTGAAGCAGGGTTTTTTTGCCAGTCGGCGGTAAACCCGAAACGTGAGCCACGTCGTCTGAAGCAGTTTCGGCATTTTGGCAGCCAGTATTGTAGCAGCAGCTAAGCTAAGTTTGGACTTTTTAACTTTATCTAAAAGTATAATTCTCTAATAAAAGGAGCGGTCACGGTGGTGCCTTGGGACTAGTTCCTGGCACTGGGCTGACATACTCCGACAAAAAAACTTGTTAAGGATTTCTGCGAGTTCTTTGGGAATCACTTTACCTTTCGGACTTTTCATTTTGGATGTGTTTATCTGTTCCAAATGAGGGTCTGTTTTGACTACAGAAGTATTTAAATCATATTACCCCTATCCCGCCATTCCTCTAAAGTATACATATTAAGATCTTTATGTCTGTCCTCTTTTGCTTCATAACAAAGATCACTAACCATTTTAGTAGCCACCCTCTACACAGACCTGCTTATATCCTTTTAAGGTGCAGTCTCCAAAATTGCACACAATACGCCAAATGAGGTCACACCAGAGACCTATACAGAGGCATTATCACCTCCTTTTTTCTGCTGGCCATTCCTCTTTCTATACACCAAAGCATCCTTCTGACTTTTGCAGTCATCTTTTCTACCTGTTTCGCTACTTTAAGATTGTCAGACACAATTATGCCTCTTTTGTGGAAAGAAGTACCTCACCCCCTACATTGTTGGCTCCTTTGGATTTTTGCAGCCCAAATGCATGACCCTGAATTTTTTAGCATTCAATTTCAGCTGCCAAATTCTAGACCATTCTTCAAGCTTAGCTAGATGCCTCCTCATGTTATCTACACCTTCCTGGGTGTCTACTCTTTTGCAGATTTTGGTATCATCCGCAAACAAGCAAATGTTACCCGACAACCCTTCTGCAATATCACTAACAAAGATATTAAAAAGAATCAGACCAAGGACAGATCCCTGCAGCACACCACTGGTAACCTTCTTCTCCTCAGAGTGAACTCCATTTACCTTTACCCTTTGTTGCCTCCCACATAACCAATTTCTAATCCAAACAGTAACTTTAGGGTCCATCCCTAGGGTGCTCAGTTTGTTTATAAGTTGCCTGTGTGGAATAGTGTCAAAGGCTTTACCAAAATCTAAATACAACATATATAGGGCTCTCCCTCAATCCAACTTCCTGGTCACCTTGTCAAAGAAATCAATCAGATTTGTCAGACAGGACCTGCCTCTGGTGAATCCATGCTGCCTCGGATCCTGCAATCTATTGGACTCCAGAAACCTCACTATTCTCTCTTTTAGTAGCCTTTCCGATAATTTACTAACCACAGAGGTTAGACTAACCGATCTGTAGTTCTCAATATCATCCTTGCATCGGCTTTTTTGCGTTTCTCCAGTCCTTTAACATCACTCCAGACTCCAAAGAGGCACTGAAAAGATCAATTTGTGGAGCTGCTAGAACGTCCTCAAGTTCCTTTAATATTCTTGGCTGTATCCCATCCAGACCCATGGCTTTGTCTACTTTTAGTTTAGCTAAATCCTCACAAACAGTCTTCTGAAAATCATTTATGATCCCCATCACTTCTGTTTCTATTTGAGGGTGTTTTATGAGGTCTTGCTCATGGCCCTTCATCTGTGAACACAGAACAGAAATATTTATTAAACAATTCTGCTTTATCCTTACCAGTTTCTGCATATTCCTTCCCCACACTCTTGAGTTTGACAATACTACTTTTGCCCTTCCTCTTCTCACTAATATACCTGAAAAATTTCTTATTCCTGCAAAAAAAGCTGCCCGATCGGCGATGGCAAAAGGGAGCAGGCAGGTAAGCCCCTCTCTGCTCCCCTTCACCAAGGCCAATCAGACCGAAGAACACCACCGGCAGGACTTTTAAACCACGGAGAGTTCATGGCGCGGGAACACCTTTAAAAAGCGGCCCGATCAGCGTCAGCAAAAGGGAGCAGGCAGGTAAGCCCCTCCCTGCTCCCCTTCACCAAGACCAATCAGACCGAAGAACACCACCGGCAGGACTTTTAAACCACGGAGAGCTCCAGACACGCCCGCACCTTGTGGGTCCTTGCCTGAGGGCCTCGCCAGTTGGCCCTTTGGCGTGGCCCTTAGGCGTGGATTGTCGAAGAAGGAAAAGAGAACAGAAAAGATACGCGGCAACCACTGCCTATAAAACTACGCATTACCAAACACCTCTCACCTACAAATCACCAAGATTTACAACCTGTGAAAGCTTTCACAGGTTGTAAATCAACAGTTGACTGTGTCTTTCTCCAATTTAGCTAAGATAGAGTGTAATGTTCATAAGCTATCTGCAGATTCAGTGGAAACGAAGAAACAAGTAGTTGCTTTTGACCAGAAACTTTCACAGGTCTCTGGTTTAACTGAGTCATTGATGAAAGATAATATGGTTTTGAAAGGGAAATTAGAGATCCTGGAAAATGCTAGTAGAGCTTCAAATATACGTTTGCTGAATTTTCCTATTATTCCGGCGGTAGCACAAGTTGAACTTTTCAAGAAGTACCTTCAAGAATCTCTAATGAGTCCCTCTGAATTGATTCCTCCGGTTTCGAGAGCATACTTTCTTCCTGCTGGTAAAAAGGCGGGGAAATGTCCAGTTGGCGTGTTGGAAATGGATTCGCTGGATGTATCAGCATTGCTTCGGTCCCCTCAAGAAGAAGATATTGTGGTTTCCACTCTGTTGGTGACTTTTGTGCTGTCTTCGGACAGAGATTGGTTCCTTAAAATATATTATAAAAAGAGGAATGTCCTGTTCATGGGGAAAAAGATTTCCATTTTTCCTGATATTTCCCGAGATACCCAGAGAAGGCGTAAAGCTTTCTTATTAAAACCTGGGGTTCTTCAGCTAGGAGCTTCTTTTTTGTTGAGGTTTCCTTGCAAATGTATTGTGGTTCATAATTCTCAAAAATTTGTATTTTTTCAGCCAGGGGATCTATCTACCTACCTCAGTACTCATATTGTATCATCTTCCCCTTCATAAGGTGCCTTGCGTCCATTGTTTAGTAATGTTCCTCTCTCTCCGTCACCATGCTTATTTCCTTAATTTTTTCTTAATGAAATATATACATGTGTGGGTCTCCTTCCCTGTGTGGTATTTTCGCTTTATCACCCCCCCCAACTGGGGACTAATCATGTGTCACTGTGATTTTCTTTTTATAATATTTTCTTGATACTGATTTGTGCACTTTTTCTGTACAAGCGTATTGCTTGGTTTTGTTATTTGAAAATTCAGAAATAAATAATTAAAAAAAAAATCACCAAGATACTCACTGAACCCCTCAAGAAAAGCCAGCTACGGTAAGCTACAAACTTATAGACAAACATGACACCTCTAGAATATCATATGATCATTCTCTTGGCTACATTGCTGCTCATATCCTCTATCCATCTAAGCAACAATTGGAACAAAAGCATACAATTTCTTCACAGAGCAATCCTCCTCCACCTTACAACTCACCACAAACTACTGTTCGCTAAACAAGCACCCAGGCTCATACATAATAGCACTGAACGACTAACGACAATTACTACAATCACCAAACACCATCATCATCCAATCAAATGTTCTCTCATCAATGCTCGTTCCATCTGCAACAAGATTCAGACTATTGCAGACCACATTCACCTCACTGACACAGATGTAATGTGCATCACAGAAAGCTGGATCAATGACTATGACAATGTCCTACTAAACCAATTAACTACAACACAATATACACTATTTAGTTGCCCCAGACTACATCAGAGAGGGGGTGGAGTACTCATACTTGCAAAGAAACACCTGAACTTCACACTGAACAACTCTCAATCACTACAGACAGTAGACCTCTTAACCATCTCTAACTTGGAGCACACCATAACTAACGTATAGAAAACCTACTCCCAACATAGATGATCTAGCTGCAATCATAGACGAGGCATGTACAAGAAATCACTTCACCCTCATGGGTAACCTCAACCTCCCCTCAACTACAGAAAACCATGCTAATGCATTCCTTAATGCCATGAATTCCCTACAGCTAACCCAAATAATTGATGCACCAACCCATTGCAAAGGATCAATCTTGGATCTTATATTCATATCCAAAACCTACTTAAAGAAAACCTAAATCTGCAAATTGACCCAGTATCATGCTCAGATCACACCATGATATCCCTCAATATACCAGCCAATACTACTCAACCAAAAACACTACAACAGCAACAGTTCAAACATTGATTTAAGGCATTCAATGCACAAAACTTCCTTGAACAGACCTCGGCACTAATAGACACAGACATAACTGATCTGGATACATTTATAGCCTCATGGAACCAGACAATATATACAACTTCAACCTTCAATCAACCTTCAACAAAAAAACTCACCACAAAACACCATATATCCTCATGTCCTCCATGGTTCTCCAAAAACCTGGACGGCACAGAAGAGAACTGAAAGAAAATGGAAAAGAACACAGGACAATACCACCAAGACACAGCTACACAACCTTCAAAAGAAATATAACAATCTATGTAACAAGACACAAAAGGAATTCATCACAAACAATCTTATGAAATCACTCCACCGCCCTAGAGAACTATTCTCAGTTGTATCCCAACTGATCAATGACTCTAACACAGCCGACATAGCAATCAAAAGAATGAAAATCGATCTACAAGTTATGGCAGACTTTCTCCACAATAAACAACTCACAACAATGCATCAACACTTGGTGCCACCCCATGAAAATAAGGATACAGACAATAAACACCTATGGCACAATGTCAACCTAATAAATAAAAGAGAAATAATAGACATCATCAACAACAACACCAACACCATGACCTCGCCCCTCAACCCATGTCCAGTTACATGGCTAAAAATATCTACGCAACCAATTTGTTCAAGCCATCCTATGGATAGTTCACTCCTCTCTCACCCAAGGATACCTTCCCTCCAGTGCTCAAACAGGCCTCTATATGTCTTATCATAAAAAAGACCTCACTAGAGAAGACCCTCCCAAGCTCCTATCGCCCAATCACGAGTATCGCATTCCTGGCCAAAATAATTGAAAAAAAAAAAAACATTCAACGCCAACTTCAAGACCATGTGGATACTCATGCACCCCTAGACCAACACCAACGTGGCTTCTGCCCACAACATGGCATGGACACTCTCCTAACAGACCTATTCAACAGAATCATCATCGGACTAGATAAACCCCGTCAGGGATTTGTGTTGCTGTTCCTCGACATAAGTGCTGCTTTTGATTCAGTATCTTACCCCATCAAGCTAAACAGACTAAGTGACATTGGTCTAATAGACAACACACTAAGATGGTTCAAGTCATATCTATCTGACAGAACCATGCAAGTAAAGGCTGGCACCTCCAACTCAAGATCTTTCAAGTCAATACAAGGCATCCCTCAAGGCTCAGCCCTCTCCAGACTATTATCCAACCTATACATTCAGCCAATCTGCAGCCTACTACAGAAATGGAACACACACTATCACCTCTATGCAGATGACATCATGTTCTACCTGCCATTTAACACCAAAAACCCAGATTTCTCAACCATATCAGATGTCTTCAATGCTGTGACAAACTTCCTAGCCAGTATAAATCTCACAGTAAGCCAAAGTAAAACCGAAGCTCTACTCATATTTAGAGATCAAGATTTCAAGCCTACAAAAAAGATAATAACACAGGATGCAGAAATACAAATAAAACAAGAGATCAAATACCTAGGAATAACCATTGACAGCAACCTCAACATGACCTCTCACATCAAAAATACATCCAAACAGCATACTGGAAGCTAAAGCTCATCAAACTCCTTCGACATCTTCTGCAAGAGACGGACTTCAGATCAATACTACAAGCCATAGTCATACCACACCTCGACTATAGAAACGTCATTTACCAAGGCCTCCCAAAAAATGCTCTATATCCAATCCAATTAGTCCAAAACACTGCTGCCAGAATCCTCACTGCCAGCTCATCCATGCACCACATAACATCAATCCTAAAAAAACCTATACTGGCTCCAAATAACACAACGAGCAAAATACAAAATCACTACTACCTTCAAGATAATGCATAACCTCTCAGCTCCCTGCCTCTCAGAGCTGATCACAACAACCTACTCAACAAGACCAAGAGCAGTCTCCAATCAGAACCTCCTGAACATCCATCCGCTCAGGACCATAACCACACAGCAGACCAGCAACAGAACATTCTCCTTGTATGCCCCATCAGTGTGGAACTCACTACCAGATAATATAAGATCAGCAAAATCCATTACTGAACTATAAAAACAACTAAAAAAACACCTATTCAGAGAATACTACAGACCTGATGACAAAACATAATCTAGGAGCTAAAATACCATATAGAAGGACAGCTAAGCCGAACCAACCATTCTTCCCCATAACATGTAGACCATCTCCACATGTAAATAGTTTGCTCCCCTCACATAATGTATCTTATATTTATCTCCAAGTTATAATCCCTGTTTAATGTAAAACAATTCCTCTGTAATTGTTATGATGTTTGATGTAAACCGCCTTGGATAAAGGCGGTATACAAAAACCTGTTAAATAAAAAATAAATACAAATAAATGTTATTGCACTGGCTATTTCTTCTTCTTTTTGTACCTTTGCTTTCCTGACTACTTTGCTAGCTTCTCTAAGCTTTTCCAAATACAGATGCCTGTCTTCCTCTCTCTGTGATCTCTTGTATTTCATGAAGGCCTCATTCTTTTATTTCACCTTTTCAGCTACTTCTTTTGAGAACCATAGCGACCTCCTTTTCCTTTTACATTTATTTACCTTTTAACAAAAAGGTTTGTTGCCCTTAAAATATCCCCTTTTATTTTTGCCCATTGTTTTTCTACATCTCCCAGCTGTTCCCATCCCACTAACGACTCTTTGGGGTATTGTCCCATCTTGGCAGTTAGTTTTCCTAAAGTCCTCAAGATTGCTCCCATACAGTTTGCCTCTGGCTCGCCCCCTCCCCAGTCCCCCGGAAGTGACACGGCTGCATTCCTCAAGGTTGCTCCCACATACTTTGCCTGTGACTCCGCTCCCCCCCGGAAGTGATGCGGCCGCGTGAATGTGGCTGCATTCCTCAAGGTAATCGGCTCCAGCAATATAAAGCCACAACGCCAGCGTCTTCTACTGTACCTTCCATGCTTTGCTACTTTGTTGTGCCTGTATTGCAAGCTGGAATGCCCTCCCCGCTGACATCAGAGCTATCACAGACCTAACCCAATTCAGGAAGGACCTAAAACATTACTTATTCACCAGATACTTCCCGATGTAGCCCCGACAGGAGAATTACACTCACCATGTACATAACTGTAAATACTAGGTTGCAAAATTGTTGTTAATTACCCTGTTATCCAAGTTGTAATCCCTGATCAAATGTAAATGCATTTTCAGTAACCCTGAATGCATATGTTTGTTTTGATGTACACCGCACTGATGATAGCGCGGTATAAAAGAAATGCTAAATAAATAAATATCTGTTTGTGTCTCTGCAGGTTGCTCCCACTCACTTTGCCTGTGACTCGCCCCCTCCCCCTCCTCCTGGAAGTGAATATACCGCGTTCCTTAAGGTAATCGGCTCCAGCACTATAGAGCCACAACGCCAGCGGCATTTGTTGCTGTGGCGCACAACGGGGGCACGCACCAAAGGAGTGCACCTAAGGAGCACGATGTGCTCCTTGGGGTGGCTCCGGCAGCGTAGGCATCAACTCTGACCTAGGGCTTACTCTTTGGATACCCTGGGTTATCCTTTGGCTCGCTTTTTTATACTTCTGCTTCTCCAGTCTACAGTCCACACCATTCCTGGTAGGTGTACCTCTCCTTCCTTTTTTTCCTGCATTTTCTGAAGCAGTATCTGCTGGGCCCTCGATGGCTCCCATTCCTGTTTTGTGGGGAAATCATCCCTTCCTTCTGGTCCACCCTTTTAAGGCTGATGGGTCCTTGTTTTGCTGTCCTAATAACCTCCTTCCCTGCTTACCCGCTCTTCACCATTTTCCCTCCCACTCCCAGACCACTACACATTCTTCCCCCATCGTGCAGGCTTTCCTACAGAAGCTCTCCAGATCAACCAACAGTAAGGATTTAAGGGTTTGTTTTATTATATTAAGTTGTTAGCTCTCTGACTGGGAGCTCTTAAAAGGGTTTTTTGTATATTTTTAAAGCAAGGTTACTTTTTTTGGTGCTTTAGTGGGACTTTCCTTGAGCACAGTAGGTGGTTGAACTCCAGTAACCTCCTCAGCTTTGGGAACTGCTAACACCTAATCAGGTGTTAGTTCCCTCCCTACCCACCCCGACTCCCACCCACCCATAGCGAGTAGTCTTGCTTTATAGGGCACCTCCCCATCTGACATCACAGAGAATTGGACCAGCACATTTTGAATATAATTAAGGAGATTTAACTGCTTTTTATCTGAAAGGACAGCTGGGAAACCGGCTGGTACTTGGTAGATCTCTCTCTTTTGCTTTAACAGATACCTAAGCTCCACGAACAGAACAATGGCTGGGAAAAATCATATCGCTAAAGCTGTTGCCCCCGTTATAGCTTCTGCCTCGGTCCAGACAGAGGTCCTAAAGCCAGTTGAAGGACCGGTTCCATGTGCAGGGTGCCTGCATGCTGAAGCTCTGAGGAAACAAGTGGAGGAACTCAGAGAGGAGGTGGCGAGGCTGAGGAGCAATCAAGACAGTGAGAAGTACATTGATGAGATGCTTCTTGCAGCAACCAAGCTCTCCAGCAGAGGAGAAGATGGGTGCCAACAGAATGTCGATGGTTGGACACAAGTCACCAGGGCCTGCAAAATCACCAATCCAACTTCTCCAGCCCTTGAATTGAAGAACCATTATGCAGCCCTGGAAGTGGAGGAGGTGAAAGCATCCCTGAAAAGGGAAGAACCAGAGCTCAAGTACCCCAAAGTTGCAGAATCAGTAACCACAAGGAAATGAAGGGTAGTGGTGGTTGGAGACTCTCTTCTGAGGGGTACTGAGGCGTCCATCTGCCGGCCAGACTTGATGTCCAGAGAGGTATGCAGTCTGCCTGGTGCCAAAATCCAAGATGTTACAGAGTTTTCTGAGACTCATCAAGCCCACTGACTATTACCCAATGTTGCTAATCCATGTTGGAACAAATGATACTGCCAGGTATACCTCAGAATGTATCAAAAGTGACTTCATGGCTCTGGGACAGAGGGTGAAGCAGTTAGGTGCACAGGTGGTGTTCTCTTCAGTCCTCCCTGTTGAGGGTAAAGGCCAAGGCAGAGAGGCTCGCATCCTGGAGATGAATGCTTGGCTGTGTGGATGGTGTCATCGAGAGCGTTTTGGTTTCCTAGACCATGGGATGCTGTTCCAAGGATTGCAGAGCAGAGATGGCATCCATCTGTCCAAGAAAGGTCAACGCGTCTTCAGTAGTAGACTGGCTAATCTACTGAAGATGGCTTTAAACTAGATTCGTTGGGGATGGGTAAAGAAAGCCCCCAGGTAAGTGAAAGCCCCCAGGTAGGTGATACATTAAATAACTTTATGGAAATGGGTAACAGGGGTAACATATGGAAAGCAGTGTGTACAAATGCCCGTAGAATGGGAAATAAGATCCCTGATGTTGAAGCTTTGGTGGGAGTGGCTGACTTGGATTTAGTGGCAGTTACAGAAACATGGTTCACAGAAAACCATGATTGGGATGTAACTATACCTGGCTATACTTTATTCAGAAAGGACAGGGTAGGAAGTAGGGGAGGAGGAGTGGCACTATATGTAAAAACTACCATTAAAGCTTTGGAATTACAGAGCTTAAAAGGGAGAGGGGAGGCATTGTGGGTTAACATAGAAAGAGGGAAAGAGAAATCTATTTACATTGGTGTGATATACAGACCTCCCTCACAAGAGGAAGAGGTGGACAGAGAGTTAATTGAAGACATGTGCAGCATTGCTAGGAAAGGGGAAGTGCTAATGATAGGAGATTTCAATATGCCAGATGTTGATTGGCACATTCCTGCTGCAGTATCATCTAGAAGTAAGGAGATCCTGGATTCTCTACAGGGAGAACTATTCAGGCAATTGGTAACAGACCCCACACATGAAGGGGCCATACTGGACTTGGTGCTTACCAATGGTGAAAGTGTTTCTGATGTTGTAGCGGGAGATCATTTTGCATCCAGTGATCACCAGATGGTGTGGTTCAGTATTAGGACTAGGGCTGTTAGAATCCATTCAAAGGCGAGGATCTTAGACTTTAGGAAGACTAACTTTGCGAAGATGGGCCAATACCTCAGGAAGTCGTTAGTTGGATGGGAACAGCTGAGGGATGTAGAAAAACAGTGGGAAAAACTGAAAGGGGATATTTTAAGGGCAACCAACCTTTTTGTTAAAATGGTAAATAAAGGTAAAAGGAAAAGGAGACCACTATGGTTTTCGAAAGAAGTAGCTGAAAAAGTGAAGAAAAAGAGGGAGGCCTTCATGAAATACAAGAGATCACAGAGAGAGGAAGACAGGCATCTGTATTTGGAAAAACTTAGAGAAGCTAGCAAAGTAGTCAAGAAGGCAAAGATTCAAAAGGAGGAGGAAATAGCCAATGCAATAAAATGGGGGGATAAGACATTTTTCAGATATATTAGTGAGAAGAGGAAGGGCAAGAGTGGTATTGTCAGACTCAAGGGTGCAGGGGAGGAATATGTAGAAGCTGATAAGGATAAAGCGGAATTGCTTAAGAAATATTTTTGTTCTGTGTTCACAGATGAAGAACCAGGAGCAGGACCTCAGAAGACACCCACAAATAGGAACAGAAGCAAAGGACATCTTGAACAATTTTCAAAAGACTGTGTTCGTGAGAAACTATCTCAACTTAAAGTAGACAAAGCGATGGGACCGGATGGGATACACCCGAGAATACTGAGGGAACTTGGGGACGTTTTAGCAGCTCCACTGACTGACCTTTTCAATGCCTCGTTGGAGTCGGGAGTGGTGCCAGAGGACTGGAGAGAGGCTCATGTGGTGCCTTTACACAAAAGCGGAAATAAGGATGTGGTTGAAAACTACAGGCCGGTTAGTTTAACTTTGGTGAGTAAATTATTGGAAACACTGCTGAAAGAGAAAATAGTGAGGTTTCTGGAGTCCAGCGGATTACAGGATCCAAGGCAGCATGGATTCACCAGAGGCAGGTCTTGTTAGACAAATCTGATTGATTTCTTTGACTGGGTGACCAGGGAGTTGGACCGAGGGAGAGCCCTAGATGTGGTGTATTTAGATGTCAGTAAAGCCTCTGATACTGTTCCACACAGGCGACTTATAAACAAACTGAGCACCCTAGGGATGGACCCTAAAGTTACTGCTTGGGTTAGAAATTGGTTGGGTGGGAGGCGACAGAGTACAAGTAAATGGAGTTCACTCTGAGGAGAAGGATGTTATCAGTGGTGTGCCCCAGGGATCTGTCCTTGGTCCGATTCTTTTTAATATCTTTGTTAGTGATATAGCGGAAGGGCTTTCAGGTAAGGTTTGCCTCTTTGCGGATGATACCAAAATCTGCAATAGAGTAGACACCCAGGAAGGGGTAGATAACATGAGGAGGGATCTAGCTAAGCTTGAAGAATGGTCTAGAATTTGGCAGCTGGGATTTAATGTTAAAAAATGTAAGGTCATGCATTTCGGCTGCAGCAATCCAAGGGAGCAATATGGTATTTTATTTATTTACATTCTCTTATATACCGCACTATTCTGCATCAGTGCGGTTTACATTGAACAAACTGAAATTACATTGAATAGGGCATTATAACTTGGAGATAACTATTTTACAGGGAACATGGGCTATGGAGGGTTAAGTGGCTTGCCCAAGACCACAAGGAGCACCTGTGGGACTAGAAACCCCAGTTCTTCCGGCCCAAGGTTGCAGTCCTCTAGTGGGATTTGAACCCCCGACCTTCTGGCCTGAAGTACCTTGCCCCAACCACTAGGCCACTCCTCCACTCCAGTATAGGGGGTGAAGTACTTTTGTCCACTAAAGAAGAGTGGGACCTAGGCGTGGTTGTGTCTGATGATCTTAAAGTAGCTAAACAGGTAGAAAAGGTGACAACAAAAGCTGGAAGGATGCTTGGGTGCATATGGAGAGGAATGGCTAGCAGAAAAAAGGAGGTGATAATGCCTCTGTATAAGTCTTTGGTGCGACCTCATTTGGAGTATAGTGTGCAATTCTGGAGACCGCACCTTCAAAAGAATGTGAACAGGATGGAGTCGGTGCAGAGGGTGGCTACTAAAATGATTAGTGGTCTTCATTATAAAGGATATGAGGACAGACTGAAGGATCTTAATATGTACACCTTAGAGGAAAGGCGGGATAGAGGTGATTTGATTGAGATGTTTAAATACCTCCGTGGCATAAATGTTGTGGCGGCGGCGCCCCCACTAGGCGGTTGCCTAGTGAAAGCGGCGGACCATCTTGGATCTTGTATGTTGCTTAAGCTTCAGGGCTAAGACCTCTGAAGGGTGTAGTTGCGTGCAAAAAGCAGTCCAAGTGGTATTTTGGCCAACACAGGAAAATTTATTAAATTTTTTGTTTTAAATTTCAGCTTTGCAAGCAGACCTTTGTAGAAGGCTCCAACCACAACAATAGAAAAAGGATGTTTTCACCAAATAAACTTTCTTTACAAAAAGTGTATTTCAGCAGTGTTATCAATGAGTAGTTTCTTCCAGCTCTTTAACAAAAGAATTTCTTCTTCCAGAAACAAACATAATTGAACTACTTTTTAACAGCAGAGTCCAGCAAACCTTTTAGCTTCCCTTAGCTGCTTCAGGTTTTAACTCTAAAACACTTCTCTGCTTGTCAGCACAGAAACTAAAACTGCTGTGTTTAAGCTTTCACTCAGCACAAGTGTTCTTGTAGCTTTAACCATGAGATTTCCTTCTCTCTCTAAAGCTTCTTAGCTACAATAATCAGGATAACTGTTTCCTGGGTTTCCTTCCTATTAAACCCTTAGCTTTTCTCAGTCAGAGATTATGCACAAAGAACATTCCATTTGGGAGTCTGTGGAGTAAGGTTTACCATTTTAACAAAAAGGTTGGTTGCCCTTAAAATATCCCCTTTCAGCTTTTCCCACTGTTTTTCTACATCCCTCAGCTGTTCCCATCCAACTAACAACTTCCTGAGGTATTGGCCCATCTTCGCAAAGTTAGTGGTATTTAAAGGTGCGGAAGAATTGAAGGAAATATCGATACATCAGGAAGATGTCTTAGATAAACTGAAGAGTAGCAAATCATCTGGGCCGGATGGTATACATCCAAGGGTGTTGAAAGAACTGAAATATGAGATTGCAGACCTGCTATTAGTAATCTGTGAACTATCATTAAAATCATCTCTAATACCTGAAGATTGGAGGATCGCCAATGTAACACCAATTTTTAAAAAGGGTTCCAGGGGTGATCCGGGAAACTACAGACCGGTGAGCCTGACGTCAGTAACGGGAAAAATGGTAGAAACCATCATAAAGAATAAAATTACTCAGCATGTAGATAGTCACGACCTAATGGGAGACAGCCAACATGGCTTTAGACAAGGAAGATCTTGTCTTACTAATCTGTTATGTTTTTTTTGAAGGAGTGAATAAACAGGTGGACAAAGGTGAGTCGGTTGATATTGTGTATCTGGACTTTCAGAAAGCCTTTGACAAGGTCCCTCATCAGAGACTTTTGGCAAAACTAAAGAGTCATGGGATAGGAGGCAGTGTACTATTGTGGATCAGGAACTGGTTAAAAGATAGAAAGCAGAGGGTAGGGCTAAATGGCCAATTTTCCCAATGGAGAAAGGTGAATAGTGGTGTACCCCAGGGATCTGTGCTGGGTCCGCTGCTTTTTGACATATTCATAAATGACCTGGAAAGTGGAATAACGAGTGAGGTTATCAAATTTGCAGATGACACAAAACTATTTAAAGTTGTTAAAACCCAAGAGGATTGTGAAAAATTGCAAGAGGATCTTGATAAATTGGAAGACTGGGCATCAAAATGGCAGATGAAATTTAATGTGGACAAGTGCAAGGTTATGCACGTAGGGAAGAACAACCCAAACTATGGTTACACGATGCAGGGTTCCACATTAGGAACCACCACCCAGGAAAAAGATTTAGGCGTCATTGTGGATACCATGTTAAAACCCTCGGCCCAGTGTGCAGCGGCAGCCAAGAGAGCAAATAGAATGCTAGGTATGATAAGGAAAGGAATGGAAAATAAAACAAAAGATATTATAATGCCTCTATATCGTTCCATGGTGAGACCGCACCTTGAATATTGTGTGCAATTCTGGTCGCCGTATCTTAAAAAGGATATAGCGATTTTAGAAAAGGTTCAGAGAAGAGTCACCAAAATGGTAAAGGGGATGGAAGGATACTCCTATGAGGAAAGGCTAAAAGGTTAGGGCTCTTTAACCTGGAAAAGAGACGGCTGAGGGGAGATATGATAGAAGTCTATAAATTAATGAACGGAGTGGAACGGGTAAACGTAGATCGATTGTTTACGTTATCAGAATATAGAAAGACTAGAGGACATGCAATGAAGCTACAGGGTAAACTATTTAAGACTAATAAAAGAAAATATTTTTTCACTCAACGTGTAATCAAACTCTGGAATTTGTTACCGGAGGATGTAGTAAAGGCTGTTAGTGTAGCTGGGTTTAAAAAAGGTTTGGACAAGTTCCTGGAGGAAAAGTCCATAAACCATTATTAAGAAGTGACCGAAGATATCAATGCTTGACCCAGTACAAGCATTGTGGAACTTGTGTCTCTTGGGGAAACTGCTAGGTACATATGACCTAGATTGGCCACTGTTGGAAACAGAATACTGGGCTTGATGGACCTTGGTCTGACCCAGTATGGCATATCTTATGTTCTTATGTTCCACTGTATTCCACCTCCATGTCTTCCTCTGCATTACATGACTGTGGAGCTTGGACAGGTTCAGGGATTTCAAGTTTTACTTCCTTTAGAAGCTTGAACAGTTTTTCCCACTGAACTTCCCTTCTTCTCCCCAGGATTATATTAGTGTTCTCAGACTTCTTTCCCTTTAGTAAAACATTTAAAGGCTTTGTTTGCTTTACCTTATCTGTAAAAGCATTCTTCCTGTCATGCGTCCCATACGGTACAGCTTCTTCCTCAGAATCAGGTATACTTATTTCTGAGTCAGAGTCACACACATTAACTCCCTCAAACTTTCCCCTCCTACCTCTGAGCTTGACTGTAGACCTTTTACAGCAAGGGCATCTCCTAGGAGTAGCGTCCTCTGAATCAGAGCTGCCTGGGGGATCACTGCAGTGTTTGTCTCTAGCCTTTCTAGGCTCTCCAAGCCTGAAGACTTGTTCCTCTTTAGATGGAGCTGAGACCTCCTGCTCCAGCTTCCTCACAGCTAGCCTTCTCGCTTCCTCTCTCCTGGAAGGAGTGCAATTAGCCTGGATTCTGGCTCTTTCCCGAATGCCGTCTTTCAAGCTGTTCCCATGTCTTGCTTCTCTCCTGCCAGTCTTGCTGACGCTTCCTGCTCGCTCTGTTTGCCTGTGCTTAAATGTTTGCAAGCGTGCTCTCTCTCCTGGCCCCACCCACAGGTGTCTCCTATCACTTCCTATAGTTGCCCTGGAGTCTGGGTGTGGCCTCAGCCTAGCTTTGCAAGTGTGGGTTTTTCCACTGCTTTCATTTTGGAACATGTGCTTAGGTGAGCCCATCCCCCTTATGGAAGAAAAAGTTTCTTTTTTCTTTGTTTCCCAGGGCTGTGCTACACCCTCCTTACCACAATGTTCAGGGAGAGAGCCTCTTTCAATTGAAAGCAAGTTCTGCTACGAGGGGACATGGGATGAGGGTGAAGGGAGATAGATTCAGGAATGATATGCGGAAATATATCTTTACGGAAAGAGTAGTGGATCCGTGGAATAGTCTCCCAGTGGAGGTGGTAGAGATGAGGACAGTAACTGAATTCAAAAAAGCATGGGACAAACACAGAGGATCTCTAAAGGTAAAAAGGGGACTGTTGTAGTTGTTATGGAAGGACAGACTAGATAGGCCATGTGGTCTTTTTCTGTCATCATATTTCTATGTTTCTATGTTTCTAAGCTGGGGCTCCTCAACTGTCGCTCTCTGAGAACAAAAACCCTTCTAATACAGGATCTTGTTCTTTGGGAATCCCTAGATCTTTACTCCTCACTGAGACCTGGCTCAAAGAAGGCAAGGATTCTCTTCTTACTCGCTGTCTCCTTTTCGGCTTTGCTGCTGTCTCCGTTCTCCGCACAGACCGTGTAGGTGGTGCTGTAGCAGTTCCTATCTGTTCTTCTCTTCACGCAAGTCCCCTCTCCTCTGTTACGCTACCCGGAAGCCCTTCTTCTCTGCCTCCAGACCTCCCCATCTTTACATATTCTCATCATTTACTCTCCTCCAGCTCTCCGCTCTGACCTTTGGGATTCCCTTCTACTGACTATCTCTGACTTGTCATTGAATTTTCCTCACCTAGTAATTGCAAGGGATTTTAACCTGCATCTCAATTCACCTTCCTCCTCTAGGGATCACTCCTTCATCTCTTTCCTACAGGATCTGTCTCTTACCCATGCCACTTTTCCTACTCCCTCGGCTGGCCACACCCTTGACTTGCTTCTTTCTCCAACTTACTCTATTTTTCTCTTGTGCTGTCTATGCTCTCTACAACTACCCTGGACAGATCACCATTGTTTGACTTTCCAATGTCTTTTTCCCCCATCTAGTCCTGCTATTCCCGTCGGATCACCCCTCTTACCCTCCAACATTTCACAAGTCTCTCACTGGTCCCCCTGTCTTTCAGATGTCCTACATCAATTGGCACCTCTATAATCACGCCCCTCAAGCCATTGTCCTTCACAACTTTGGTTTCATAGCAACCTTCACCTCCTTCGTACCCAACTCCGTCGTGCAGAGCGACTGTGGAGAAAGGCACCCTCACCATCTATGCTGTTATCTTTCAAAGCACATCATTCCCATTATCTCACTCAAGTCCACAAGGCCAAACAAACTTACTTTTCTGTTGCTATCTTCTCTGCCTTGAAACAAATTTGTCACCTCTACACAGTTCTCAGGTCCCTCACAGCACTCCAGCCAGATTCCAATTCCATATCCTCTCAACTGACTCCTTCCCCCTCCCAATTGGCCTCTTTCTTCAAAGATTCTTGACCTTAGGGCATCATTACCACACTGTCTTCCCCCCTATTTCCTCCCCTCTTCCTCCCTCCCCACACCCCATCTCCCAGCTTTCACATGTCTGGGTCTCATTCCACCCGCTTACAACTTCCGAACTTATTAAATCCATCTCTTCTTCCAATAAGGCTACCTGTTCACTTGATCCCATACCCTCCTTATGGCTTCTCACATCCTCTTTCGCTCTCATTCACTCAGTCCTTACCATGATTAATACTAGTCTCTCCACAGGTACTTCTCCTTGCCCCTGGAAGCATGCCCTCATTCTCCCTATTCTCAAAAAACCCTCACTTGATCCTCTTGTTCCTGCTCACTATCGCCCTGTTTCCAATCTCCCTTTTCCTTCCAAAATACTTGAAAAAGCAGTTTTTGCACAGCTATCCCATCACTTGGATTCCACTCACTTCCTCCATCCCCGACAATCAGGCTTTCGACCAGGCCATAGTGTTGAAACGGCTCTCCTTGCCTTCCTCAATGAACTACACGTTGCTCACGACCGTGGTGACTTTTCGGTGGCAGTATCCCTAGATCTCTCTGCAGCTTTTGATCTAGGTGATCACTCCCTTCTTCTATCCCACTTGCGTGAGGCTGGTCTTCGCAGCACCGTCTACTGGTGGTTTCACTCCTACCTTTCCTCCCAGTCTTGCGCGTCCTTTCTCATTCCACCCCAACAGTTTCGTCTGATCCTTTTCCTTTGCTCTGTGGCGTTCCTCAAGACTCAGTACTGGCACCTCTCCTTTTCAATATCTTCTTGGAACTCCTCGCTCTTCTGGTACAACAATTTGGGATTTCTGCTTTTTACTATGCTGATGACCTTGTTCTTCAATGCTTCCCCTCTTCACCTGGATCTTTGCCCCCTTAACCGTTTTGGATAGCTCGCATATTCTTTCTCTGTTCTGGATGATTTATTAGATTTGTTACACAAACAACTATGAAATACCGTCAATAATAAAAAATATTAAAACTTTGCAGAAAATAGAAGTTTCACATAGGGGCTTGTTTACAAACCGCGGTAGCGGTTTGCGATCGTTATCGGAGCCGTGGCCCCATTGAAATCAATGGGGCCGCGGCTCCGATAACGATCGCGAACCGCTAATGCGGCTTTGTAAACAAGCCCCATAGTGTATGTTTTTCATACACTGGTCCAATATGGTATATTGTCCGTCTTCAGAAAAGATAGGATTCAGTTCCAATATTCATTGACATAAACATACTGTATGATACTATTGAAACTGCAGTTTTCATTTAAAACACTTTATTATGATATAATATAGTTTGTCAACAGTCCATTCTAACGGCAGAAAATGAAACACGTGAAAATACTTCTGATGCAGTGCGTCGATATTGCACCATTGAAACACCTAGAACAGAATGCTTGACAGCAATTAGTTTCGAGAACATATTAGCCCAGCGTATGAAAAACATACAAGGCCAATATACGCACCAATAACTTTGACACTAAGGGGCTTGTTTACAAAGCCGCGGTAGCGATTCGCGATCGTTATCGGAGCCGCGGCCCCATTGAAATCAATGGGCCACGGCTCCGATAACGATCGCGAATCACTACCGCGGCTTTGTAAACAAGCCCCTAAGTAACTTACAGTTATCTAAACCTATTTTCTAAACTCTACAAATACTTTTATTTGCAAAATAGTAGCTATTACAGCATTATAAGCTACTTACTATTTTTTGTGATCTTTTTATGTTGAGCCGCCAGTACTGTCAAAATCAGCAAACTTCGAATACCTATTAAACTAACTAGATCTCAGATAAAAATCTGTATATAACGTTTGTTGACATAACGATAATAGCTAAACATAGTTCCATTGAATTTATAACCATTAATTAGTAAACAGTTGATTAGTAAGTATGGAAACCTTATGTATGTAAAACATAAGCTGGTCCAAAACGGGTTAATTCTTGTCTTCTCTTTTTTGCTGAATGGCTAACCACTAATTTTCTGCACTTAAACTTATCTAAGACACTTGCTATTTTAGTTCAATCATGGTAGTCCTCCTCCTCAGGCAGCCCCATCCTTCTCTGGTTCACCCATCCCTTTGGTTTCCTGTTTTCGCTACCTAAGTGTTTTCTTTGACTCCGATCTCTCTTTTCGGGATCACATTTCCCATATCACTAAAACTTTTTTCTTTCTCCATCAGATCCGTGCTGTTCGCCCTTTTCTTACTCCACAAGCCCTTACCACTCTTATGTTGTCCATTGTTATGTCACGTCTTGATTTTTGCAATTCTGTCCTTGTCGGTATTCCCTAGTCACAGTTGCATAAATTACAATGTATTCAAAACACAGCTGCACGCATCATCTCCCACTCTACTCGTCAGAAGCACGTAACCCCTCTTTTCATTCACCTTCACTGGCTCCCCTTAGACTTCAGCATTTGCTTTAAAATCCTCACTTTGGTACACCAGGTCCTTTACACTCACACCCCACAATATTTGGTGGATCTCATTCAGTTTCACATTCCCAGTCGTTCTCTCCAGTCACTGCACATAAATCGCCTTCACCTCCCCTCTCTCTCCCATGCCCATCTAGACTTCTCGCTTTCTTCCAACACAACCTTCTTGATGTCATTCCATAACTCTTCCGGAGCTCTGTCATTTGTATCTAAAGCAGCAAATCGATTTTGCAGGCAGTCTTTAAATTCCAATGGTATATTCTCAAGGTCATATTTTGCTGCATTCATGAGTGGTTTGCTCTTTTTCAACTTTAGCTTGAGTTTGCATACTAGTAGTTGATGATCTGTACCACAGTCAGCTCCAGGTTTTGTCTTTGTTGATGTTATAGAACTTTTCCATCGTTGACTTCCACAGATGTAGTCAATTTGGTTTTTATACAATCCATTGGGTGAAGTCCATGTGTACAGTCGCCCCTTGTGTTGATGGAAGGAGGTGTTTGAGATGAATAGATCGCTGGTCTTGCAGAATTCTATCAGTCTTTCTCCAGCTTCATTTCTGTTGCCAAGTCCATATTTTCCAACTACTTTGCCTTCTTCTTTGTTGCCAACTTTTGCGTTCCAGTCACCCATGACTATCAGGATACCCTGTTTGCATGTTCTGTCAATTTCAGCTTGTACTTGTTCATAGAACTCTTCAATTTCATTCTCTTCTGCAGCTGATGTTGGGGCATATACTTGAATTATAGTTGTGTTGATAGAGCATTCCTCGTAGACGAATAGAGATTAAGCGTTCACTGACTGCATTGTATTTCATTACAGTTCTTGCAAGTTTCTTCTTTATTATAAATGCAACACCCTTTCTTCTTTGTCTTTCATTTCCAGCATAGTAGACCATGTGATCATCTGATGAAAAGTGCCCAATGCCAGTCCATTTCAGTTCGCTGACACCCAACAGATGAAGTTGTACACGTTCCATTTCATTCTTGACCACCTCCAACTTCCGTTGGTTCATGCTTCGTACGTTCCATGTTCCAATGCGTAAGACATCTTTACAGCTTCTGACTCTCATTTCATGCGCAGCTACATCAGCAGTCAGACGTCCCGAGGGCTTTGATCCAACCACATCATAAATGCTGGCTTTACTCTGAGAAGTCTTTAGCTCTTCCTCAGTAGCTAGTTGAGTGCCTTCCGACCTGGGGGTCTCATCTTCCAGCATTATAGCACAATTTGTTTTGCTGTAACTATCCATTGGGTTTTCATGGCAAGATACAGAAGTAGATTGCCGGGCCTTTCTTCCGTGCAGTTTAAGTTTGGTGTTGTTGCCGTTGTCACAGAAATGTGATCCTCCGCCGTCAACACTATCCCATTCTGCTGCTGTCCAGATGGGTGGTTTGTCTTAGTCTGGCCCCTCAGCTGAGACCTGTCCATCTTGGGAGACCCTGCCAGTAGTTAAACTACCGATAGTTTAGCTCTCAGCATCACTGATGCACACAAGCCCTCACAGCACGACAAGCTGCAAACCATATCTGGCATATTGAAATCAAATATCAGTAGCACTTCTCCTTTCATGGCAATACTGTGTATGTTTTCTATTAAATCTTCATTCACTTCTACTCCCTGTGAAGGGGGATCTGTATAGAACTCCAATGCAAATGGATTTCCCTTTCCCTTTTTCTCCTTTCGTCCTTTTAAGCCCTGCAGTTCTATAGCTATGATCACTATTACCAAGTGACCCCAGCACTGTTATCTCTTGCACCATATCTTCTGTTCCCTTTCTCTTTGTATTGGTTCTTGAATCAGCTGCTCCATAAAGCAGTCATTTATTTTAACTGGAAACTTAGCATGTTCTGCTGTGACATTGATCCAGTTGGTACCAGGGTAAATGAAATCACCCATTATTATTGTGTTGTAACTTTTGTTATCTTCCCTTATTTCTTTTAGTATTTCATCATCCATCTGTTCATTCTGGCCTGGTGGATAGTAATACATCCCCAATGATATGGCCTTGCCTTTTTTTCATGGGATTTCTATTCATAGAGATTCTACAAGGTGTTTTGGTTCCTGCAAAACCTTTATCCTCTCTAACACAGAGCACAACCCCTCCATCAATTCAATCTACCCTATCATTGCAATATAGTCTGTACCAAGATTTCACAGTGTCCCATTGGTTGTCCTCCTTCCACCAGGTCTTTGAGATTACAATTATATCAAACCATTCATTTAGTGCTATATATTGTAACTCTCCCGTCTTATTTTTTAGACTTCTAGCATGTGCATACCAACATTTCAGAGGTTGAGTTTTGTTCATATTAACAATATGGTTATACATTAACAGGGGTAATTTGGACTCTTTCAGCTCTGTCTGCTCTTTACTTAAAGGCATCTTGGTTACTTGTACCTTTATTGATGCTCTAATTGGTGATGCTCTAATGTCCTTCCTTTCTTATCGTCCCTCCAGTCCAGTCCTGTACTTCTGGGTAGTGCACCTCTTCCAGTAGCTTGGAGACTGAGCACATCATCTTTTGATGACAGCAAGGTACTTAAGAAGCTGGTTCCTCCCACCAGCCCCAGTATGCTGTCCAAGCAGCTGGAGGAGTTAGTGAGCCAGGGTCTGGACTCACTGAAGGGAAAACTTTATTTTCATTCTTTTTCTTAGTCCTCCTTACTTGGCTTTAGTTTTTGTTTTGGGATGAAGCTTAAAAAAAAAATAGAGGCAAAGAGGGTGACAGGAAACGGTCCTAGTAGGAGAGAGATCCCCCACCTCAGGTACTTGGTGGGGGGGGGGGGCGGCTTTGGGGGCTTCACTACTGCCCAAACTTCTGGTGGCTCCCGAACCCGTTACCAGATGAGGAACCGCCACACGAACACAAGCAGAGCCGCAGACAGCATCCAGTCTCCCTTGATGCTGATGCCGGTTTCTGGTGGCTGAGTGCAAGGTGAACTGAACATAAAGGCCCGTGGCACAAAACGGAGACAGCAGGTAAAAGCCTCAAGTGGCAAGCTCCACATTAATGTATGCTTGTGACCACTGGGGTGTGGGGGTCTGCCAGTGAGAAAGTGTGAAGATATTTTCTGAAGGCCAGGCCTGCTTAAGAGCAGGGAAAACCGCATGGCTGGCAGTTCTAAGCTGCGCCGTAAAATGCATCCGCCATTTTTATCGCGGCTGCAGTTACAGACCTGCTGCCAGGGTTAAAAAAAAGCATGCATGTCCCTCTCTAATTGGAGTGTTGGGAGAAGGCAGAAGTATTCAGACCTTGTTA
This sequence comes from Ichthyophis bannanicus, assembly GCA_033557465.1. NCBI lineage: Eukaryota > Metazoa > Chordata > Amphibia > Gymnophiona > Ichthyophiidae > Ichthyophis > Ichthyophis bannanicus. The sequence goes on from CM066044.1 coordinate 272,335,447, forward strand.
AAATTTATCTCTAGATTTACATTTAAATTGTCTTTATTTTCTTTATTTTCTTTGTTGGTTTGGTTTCTTTTGGGTCCCTTTTGGTTTAGGTAGTATGGTCTGCCTGGGCTCTTGGGGGGCGGGGGAGGTTCTTGGATTTGGGGGCCATAAAGGGGCCAGTCCACAGCCATTCCACCATGCTGCCAGACTACAGTGCCAAGTATGTGGGGCCCATCAGGAGACGGTTTCTGACACAGGCATTTGCCACGGTTGCACGCAAGAGGCCATGTCTCTAGAACAAGACTTATAGGATAAGGCGGGACAGGACTGGAGTTCCTTGCCGACTAGAGAGACTCAGGACTCTGGGCCCTGTGCCTCCGTTCCTAAAGCTGGCATCCTGTTCCCCGATCCTTCCCAAACCCTATACATCTAGCAGTCCGGGAAAGCTGGCGGTCCCTGGTGATTTTTCTCTGGAATTCGTCCTGCTTCTACATCAAGCATTTCGCATGCGCCAGCAGGGGTTGTCGGCTGGTTCCTCAGTGCTGAAGAGGGGCACAAAGAGGACAGCGAACACAAGAGTGTGCTGAACCCTGGCAGCCACTGTAAAGAGGGCTCGGCCCTCAGAGGAGTGGCAAGAACGGTCACCCTTGTCTAAAGAACCAAATGGGGAGGACCTGGAGATGGAGGTAAATGTGGAAGGCAATGAATTAGAAGAGGAAAAGATTCCAGAATAAGAGGAGCAGGTGCGGACTGTATGGGTTTTCCACCGGGAAGAGTTGCCGGCATGGATCATGGAAGCTATCAATGCTTGACCCAGTACAAGCATTGTGGAACTTGTGTCTCTTGGGGAAACTGCTAGGTATATGTGACCTAGATTGGCCACTGTTGGAAACAGAATACTGGGCTTGATGGACCTTGGTCTGACCCAGTATGGCATATCTTATGTTCTTAAGCTTTGAAGGCCCTTAATATGCCCACTAACTTCCTGGTGGAGGACGAGGCGCTAGAGGACCCACTGCTTCAGGAAGTGTGGAAGACGCAGGAAGTTTTCCCTGTGCACAGAGTAGTTAAGCAGATGATCCAAGATGAGTGGGAGCTGCCAGAGACTGGCCTTAGGGGGTTACAGACCATGTCGCACCTGTACCCAGTACCGGAGCAGGAACGCAAGTTGCTTCACTCTCCTAAGGTGGACACAGCGGTTTCGGCAGTTACCAAGAAGACGATGATCCCAGTAGAAGGTAGCGCTTTGCTCAAGGATTTCCAGGACAGGAAGTTGGACACCTTGTTAAAGTAGGCTTTTGATATCAATGCCCTCTCACTGTAGACTGCCATATGTGTGACATGGGTAGCCAGGGTCTGTAAACGCTGGTCACAACGGGTTCAGCAGCTGGAAGTACCGGTGACAGATTAATCGGGGGAGTTAGCCAAGTTGAAATTGGGAGCTGCCTATCTCATGGATGCCCACTATGATCTCATTAGAGGACTTTCAAAAAGTATGGCCTCGGTGGTGGCGGCTCGCTACTACCTCTGGCTACGGAACTGGGTGGCAGACAGTTCCTCCAAGTTCCGCCTCAGCAAGCTCCCTTTTAAGGAGAAATTTCTGTTTAGTGATGAACTAGACTAATTGGTCAAGGGCTTAGGAGAATCGAAAGCAGGGCGTCTGCCAGAGCATAAGCATAAGCAGTACCACAACCCGCCTCCGGCTCAAGCCCAGAAGCGAGACTTTAAGCGTTTTCATATGTCTTGCTTTTCCCCTTACCAGAGAGGGAGGTTCTCCTCCAGGGGACAAGGCTTTTGAGGTTTTTGGGGAGCGAGCAAGGGCTTTGGAGTCACCTCGTACCTCAGGACCCAAGAAATCCCAATGAAGTGAGGGGGGCCCTGGTGGCAGTGCCGCCCCTGAGAGGTCGGGTGCGGGAATTTTACTCTGCCTGGGTCCAAATCACTTCTGACCAATGGGTCCTGGAGGTCATCTGGTAGGGCTATGCCCTCCAGTTGGAATGACCAGTGGAGGAGGCCTTCATTCAGTCTCCCTGCAAAGCACGCAGCAAAGCCGCGGTGGTAAAGGACACCATGACACGGCTTCTGCAACTGAGGGCCGTGGTACCGGTCCCCAAAGACCAGTGCAGATGCGATAGGTACTCCATTTACTTTGTGGTGTCCCAGAAGGAGGGCTCCTTTTGGCTGATTCTCGATCTCAAGCGCATGAACTGCTGCTTGCAGGTGCCGCATTTTCAAGTGGAGACCTTGCGGTCTATTATAGTGGCAGTAACAGAAGGGGAACATCTGACATCTCTCGATCTCACAGAGGCATATCTGCATATTCCCTTCCAACCGTAACACCAGCGGTTTTTCCACTTTGCGGTACCCTTGGGCCATTTCCAGTTTCAGGCCTTGCCATTTGGGCTAGCAGCGGCCCCTCATACTTTCACCAAAGTCATGGTAGTGGTAACGGCAGCACTCCACAAGGAAGGAGTTCTGGTTCACCCATATCTCGAAGACTGGCTGATTTGCACGAAGTCCAGAGAAGAGAGCGCACATGCAATGGCACAAGTGTGCAGTTCCCGCAAGGTCTCGGTTGGGTGGTCAATGAGGCCAAAAGCTATTTGGTGCTTTCTCAGGAGCTCGAGTACCTGGGAGCGTGCTTTGACACCCGCGTAGGAAGAGTTTACCTGCCGAGTCATCGGGCGCAGGGACTACGACTTTTGGTGTGCAAATTTCTGAAGAAGTCAGAATTGATGGCTTGGAATTATTTGCAGGTATTAGGGACCATGGCAGCTACTTTTGAACTTGTTCCATAGACACGGGCACACATGTGACCGTTGCAGAGAGCTCTGCTCCACCGGTGTCCCATCAGAGGCAGCCCTTGTCACAGAAGCTTTCATGTCCGAGTTGACTAGGAGAGCACTAAGGTGGTGGCTTCACCCAGGGAATATGGAGAAGAGTATGCCCTTTGAGTCTCCATGGTGGATCCCTCTGATCACCAATGCCAGTCTGTCAGGCTGGGGGGCTCATTGTGAAGGACACATTGTGCAGGGGCGCTGGAGCCCACTGGAAACACGTTGGGTGATCAATAGGCTGGAGATGAGGGCGGTAGCCTGGGCACTCCAGAGCTTCGAGACATTGTTGCAAGGGCAGGTGGTACAAGTCCTCTCAGATAATGCGACCACGGTTGCCTCTATCAACCACCAGGGAGGCACAGGCAGTGCATCACTGGAGGAAGTGGCCGAGGCACTACTAGATTGGGCAGAGTATCACTTCCAGGTGCTATCTGAGGCACACATAGCAGGAGTCAACAATGTGACGGCAGACTACCTAAGCCATATGCGAACAGACTCCGGCGAATGGATGCTCAACAGGAGGTGTTTCTGCAGCTGGTGATGGGGAGTACCAACGATGGACCTGATGACGAACTTGGCGTCTACCAAGGCAAACATTTTTTTTAACAGGCGCCAAGAACGGATGTCAGAAGGTCTGATGCCCTGGTGCAAAGGTACCTGCGGAGGGGCTTCTTTATGTGTTTCCTCTGTGGGCCCTCATAGGCAGAGTCGTGCAGCAGATCAAGGCTCACCAGGGTTTGGTCATTCTGATCGCCCCGGATTGGCCAAGACGTCTGCAGTATGCCGACCTGGTACTCCTCCTGGTGGATCAACTGTGGCAGCTTCTAGACCGGCAAGATCTCTTGATGCAGGGACTGCTTCACATGCCTCAGGTGGAGCAATTCTCGCTTACAGCTTGGCTCTTGAGAGGGTGCAGTTGAAGAAAAAAGGCTACTCAGGTCCGGTGATCGCAACTCTGCTGAAGGCAAGGAAGCGGTTCACCTGTCTGGCATATATCCGAGTTTGGCATCATTGTGGATAACATGTTAAAACCCTCGGCCCAGTGTGCAGCGGCGGCCAAGAGAGCAAATAGAATGCTAGGTATCATAAGGAAAGGAATGGAAAATAAAACAAAAGATATTATAATGCCTCTATATCATTCCATGGTGAGACCGCACATTGAATATTGTGTGCAATTCTGGTCGCTGTATCTTAAAAAGGATATAGCGTTATTAGAAAAGGTTCAGAGAAGAGCCACCAAAATGGTAAAGGGGATGTAAAGATACTCCTATGAAGAAAGGCTAAAAAGGTTATTAAGACTAATAAAAGAAAATATTTTTTCACTCAACATGTAATCAAACTCTGGAATTTGTTACCGGAGGATGTAGTAAAGGCTGTTAGTGTAGCTGGGTTTAAAAAAGGTTTGGACAAGTTCCTGGAGGAAAGTTCCATAAACCATTATTAAGAAGGGACCGAGGATATCAATGCTTGACCCAGTACAAGCATTGTGGAACCTGTGTCTTTTGGGGAAACTGCTAGGTACGTATGACTTATATTGGCCACTGTTAGAAACAGGATACTGGGCTTGATAGACCTTGGTCTGACCCAGTATGGCATATCTTATGTTCTTATGTTGAGGTGTGGTGTGCAGACTGGCAGTCTCACCTGTCTATGGCGTCCATCCCAAACATCCTAGCATTCTTACAGGCTGGTTTCAAGAAGGGCTTGGCCGTTAGTTCGTTGAGGGTACAACCGGCGGCAATCTCCTGTTATCGTGGAAGGGTCCAAGGGGTAGCATTTGGTACACACCCAGATGTAGTGCAATTTCTGAAGGCAGTGGCCTGCCTTCGCCCTCTGTGGAGGTCAGTGGTCCCGCCATGGGATCTTAATTTGGTGTAGGCGACACTTACCAGGGAACCCTTTGAGCCACTGAGCCAGGCTTCATTGAAGGACCTCACCCTGAAGACAGTGTTTCTTGTGGCAATATGCTCGGCATGCAGGATTTCAGAGTTTCAGATCTTGTCTTCCCAAGAGCCATTCCTTTCTTTCTCAAAGGAGAAAGTGGTCCTGCAGCCAGTGCCTCTCTTTTTGCCTAAGGTGGTCTCTGCCTTTCATTTGAATCAGGCAGTTTCTCTGCTGGCTCTGGCAACCGTGAATAACGAGTCCACAGATCCACAGTTCTGCCTCTTAGATGTTTGCAGAATCCTGTAGCATTATTTGAAGAAGACAGCATCTTTTCAGAAATCAGAGTGTCTGTTCCTGTTTTTGGATGACCGCGCAAAGGAGAAGCAGCAGCCAAAGCCTCCATTTCCAGATGGATCAAGGAAATAATCGCATCGGCGTACATCTTGAACGGAAAGTCAGTGCCGGCGGGTTTGCATGCTCATTCCACGAGGGCTCAGGCAGTCTCGTGGGCGGAGTATAGTTTGGTGCCACTGGTAGAAATCTGTAGAGCAGCAATGTGATATTCACTGCATACTTTTGTGAAGCCTTACAGCCTGGATGTTCAGGCGACGGGGGATGCTTGTTTTGCTTTGGCAGTGCTTCAGGCCAGTCTTGCAGGTCCCTACCATTAATTCAACTGCTCTGTTACATCCCAGAAGTGTGGGACTGGACTGGAGGGACCATAAGGAAGGGGAAATTAGACTTACCTGCTAACTGGCTTTCCTTGAGGAACTCCTGTCCAGTCCCAGATACCTCCCCTTGGTTAGAAGAATCTGATTTTGCAACTGGGTCCTGAAGAGAGTTCCCATGTGGGAGAAGACTTTGGAGGAGGATCGGGAGAGCTTGTGCTCAAGGCTGATCGTCAGCACCCATGAACTCCACAGGTGAGCCTCCTCATTCAGGGGGGAGAAGGGGGATCCCTTCTTTGGTGGGAAGGGTGCGCCAGGTTCGTTATGTATTTAGTTAGTTGTTTTTAGAGTTATGTATTCTTGTATGACTACTTATTTGTTGCTCCTGTGAGTCTGCTTTGTCAATAGGTTACTGGGGCTGGTGGGAGGAGCCAGGTACTCTGCTGTCATCAAAAGATGACGTACTCAGACTCCAAGCTGTTGGAAGAGGTGTACTACCCAGAAGTGAGGGACTGGACTGGAGTTCCTCAAGGAAAGCCAATTAGCAAGTCAGTCTAATTTCTCCTTTGCTAGTATCCTTCAAGGATACATCATTCCAAACCATGTGCTCTTAGGTGACTGTCGGCTTTCCCCTATTATCTAGTTTAAAAGCTGCTCTATCTCCTTTGTAAAGATTAATGCCGATTAAGGTGGAGCCCATTTTTTCATAAAAGCCACCGTCCCCCCCCCCTCCTTCCCCAGAATGTTGCCCATTTCCTAACAAATCCAAACCCCTCTTCCTTGCATCATTGTCCCATCCATGCATTGAGGCTCTGGAGCTCTGCCTGCTTTTTGGGTCCTGCACATATAATGGGAAACATTTCTGAGAATGTTACCCTGGAAGTTCTGAATTTCAACTGTCTACCTAAAAGCCTAAATCTGGCTGCCAGAACCTCCTTAGCACATCATTAGTACCAACATGTACCAAGACAGCAGGTTCCTTCCCAGCACCTAGGTGGCGCGTGAGGTCCGCTACCTTCACAGCAGGCAAGCATGTTACCAGGCAATCCTCACATCCACCAGCCACTCAGCTATCTACAAGCCTAATGATCAAATCTATCAAGATATGTCAGAATGTTCTGTACTTTACAAGAAGCTAAAAATGGGGTAGGCAAGAGCCTTTCCCATTCTCAAACACCATCATATATTTGGGCCCTGCTGCCTTAAGGGGAGGCGCCATCCGGCGCTTCTCCACCGCGTGGACAGCCCACTCTTCATTCAGGCCCTGCTGCCTTAAGGGGAGGCGCCATCGGGTGTTCCCGCGCCTGGCGTGGCCCTACGGCGGGGACCAAGGCGCTTTAGCTCACTGCTCCACTACACCTTGCCGCCTGACCCTATCCAACTTCCTCACGAGGTAAGCACCCCTCTGCTAGTGCTACCCACAGCCATTTGACTCCACAGCTACCCATTGCTCCCTTATTACCTCTCCCCTCTACTGCAGCTAACCCTGCATTGCACTAATCAGGTTACCTACTGCTTGCACTGAACTGGTCACCCACTGCTGAACTAGCCACCCACTGCTTGCTCTGAACTGGTCACCCACTGCTGAACTGGCTACCCACTGCTTGCTCTGAACTGGTTATCCACTGCGTGCTCTGACCTGGTCACCCGCTGCTTGCACTGAACTGACTGTCCACTGGTTACCCACTGCTTGTGCTGATCTGATGCCATCTCATCACCTGCAAGATAACTCACGCTGCTTTGCTCCCTCTACTCCCCTACTATGGCCCCACATTGTCCTTCTTCTTCTCTGTGCTGATGTGACGCCATCTCATCACCTGCAAGATAACTCACACTGCTTTTCTCCCTCTACTCCCCTACTATGGCCCCACATTGTCCTTCTCTTCCTCATACTCCCCAATTGTCTCCCCTCCTACCAATGCCCTCACTGCTCTCCCCCCTACTCTCCCTCTAGCTTCCTAACTACTCCCTCCATTCTATCTTCCAACCTAGCATCAGCCCTTGAGCTACATCTCCCCCTCTCCCTCATTCAACCATCCCCTCTCGTTAAGACAACTGCACCCTCGTTTCTGCCGTACTGTCTCAACCCTACCCCACTCTCTACTACTCCTTCTCCTTCTCTCATCAGGTAATATTAACACCAACCCTGGCCCCCCTCGATATCTCTCTCATTCCAAGAAGAGCTCCTCACGCACCTTATCTAATCTCATCCATATCCCTCTACTCTCCCCTTCTGCACTCCTTCACTCATGCCCTAGTCTCTCAACCAGAGATATAGACCCCCAACCTCAACCCTATCCCCTTTAGAGTTTTGTCCCACCCTAAAAAGAACTCCTCACACACCCTATCTGATATCATCAATGCCCCCCCTCGCTCCCCGTTCACTTCCCCTCCCTCATGTCCCTCTTGGAGGGCACATTCATCCAGAGACACACACCCATACCCTGGTCCAGACCTCTGTATTGCCCTGGCAATAAATCCTCGCGAAACAGTCCCCCTAGACCGCTGCCTCATTGTCGAAAAAGTCCTCACGTAACTTATCCAACCTTATCCATATCCCTCTCTTTACCCCTCCGCTCTCCCATTCTCATGCACCCTATGGAATGCATGCTCACTCGCTAGCAAACTTCCTTTTACTCATGATCTCTTCATCTCTAATGCACTACACCTTCTTGCCCTAATTGAGACTTGGCTCCATCCTGATGATACTATATCCGCTGCTGCTCTCTGCCATGGGGGCTAGCAGTTCTCACATACACCTTGCCCCACTGGCCACGGTGGGGGTGTTGGGCTCCTACTTTCTCCCTCTTGAAAAATTCCAACCCCTCCCACCACCTCAATCTCTCTCTGCCCTCTCCTTTGAAGTCCATGTCATTCGTCTCCTCACACCACTTCCCCTCCATGTAGCTGCTATCGCCCACCGAACAAATCCAAATCAACCTTCCTTACCGACTGACTCCTGGCTTACCAACTTTCTTGATCCCTCCTCCCTCACTCTTATTCTTGGCGACTTTAACATCCACGTCGATAACCCCTCCGATCCCCATGCTTTAAAGCTCCGTGCCCTCACCTCCTCATTTAACCTCCAACTTTGCTCCACTGCCCCCACCCACACACACGGTCATTGCCTTGACCTGATATTCTTCTCTAACTCTTCACCCTTAAACTTCCACAACTCAATCCTTCCCCCATCTGACCATCACCTTTTAACCTTCAATCTTCAGCTTCCGCTGCCTCTAGCCCGGCCCGTCTCCTCTGACCTATTCAGAAACATTCATAATATTAATCCCTTAACTCTCCTCCACCATCTCTCCATCTCTTCCTTCATTTTGTCCTCCAAATCCGTCGATGAGGCAGTAGCCTCTTATAATGCTGCACTATCCTCGGCTCTTGACACTCTTGCCCTGCCCACCCCCCGTCCCGTTAGACGTTCTACTCCTCAGCCCTGGCTCTCATCTACAACCCGCTACTTACGCATCTGTGCCCGTTCTGCTGAACGTGCTTGGACCAAATCCCGCTCCCCTGAAGACCGTCTACACTTCAAATTCATGCTTGGCTGCTTCCAGTCAGCCATAGCACTTGCCAAACAAAACTACTTCACCCATCTGACCAACTCCCTAGCCTCTGATCCTTGCCGTCTCTTTAACACCCTCAATTCTCTCCTTCAGGTCCCCCCTCCCCCAGCTCCGCCCTCACTTTCTGCCAAAACCTTTGCCGACTACTTCCATGACAAAATCCAAAAGATTACCCTCCAATTCCTCACACCTTCCTCTGCTACCCTCTTCTCCTTCCCTACGATCGCTGATGAGGAAACCACACTTATCCTTTCCTCCTCCAAACCCACCACCTGTTCCTCCGACCCCATCCCCACCCATCTTCTCCACCCCATCTCCTCCACCGTTATCCCCTCCATCTCTCATATTCTCAACTTATCACTCTCCACTGCAACTATCCCCTTCAATTTCAAACATGCCGTTGTCACACCTCTCCTCAAAAACCTTCACTCGATCCCACCTGTCCCTCTAATTATCAACCCATCTCCCTCCTCCCCTTCATATCTAAACTTCTTGAACGAGCAGTCCACCGACGTTGTCTCGACATCCTCACCTCCCAGGCCCTCCTTGACCCACTCCAATCTGACTTCCGTCCCCTACACTCCACCGAAAAGGCTCTTACAAAAGTCTCCAATGACTTGTTCCTTGCTAAATCTAAGGGCCTTTACTCTGTCCTCATCCTTCTCGACCTCTCCGCTGCCTTTCACACTATTGACCACAACCTCTTCCTCTCCACCCTCTCCTCGCTTGGTTTCAAGGGTTCTGTACTGTCCTGGTTCTCATCCTACCTCTCCCATCGCTCCTTTAATGTAAGCTCTGGTGGCTCCTCCTCCTCTCCCACCCCGCTCCATGTTGGTGTACCCCAGGGATCCGTCTTGGGCCCCTTCCTCTTCTCTCTCTACACCCAATCCCTTGGCACGCTTATCTCCTCTCATGGCTTTCAATATCATCTCTATGCTGACGACTCCCAAATCTACCTCTCTACACCCGATATCTCTCCAGCAATCCAAACCAAGATATCTGCCTGCCTTTCTGACATCGCCGACTGGATGTCTCATCACCGCTTGAAGCTGAACATGGCCAAGGCTGAACTCCTCCTCGTTCCCCCTAACTCCTCTCCTTCTCTTCCCCCCTTCTCAGTCTCCGTGGATCCTTCCTGTTTCCTCGGCCTGCAATCTGGGGGTCATCTTTGACACCTCTCTCTCCTTCTCCTTACATATCCAGCACGTTGACAAAACCTGTCACTTTTTTCTCTACAACATTAGCAAAATCCGCCCCTTCCTGTCGGAACACACCACCAAAATGCTTATCCACTCCCTAATCTCCTCTCGCCTCGACTACTGCAACCTATTCCTTGCTGGTCTCCCCTTGAGCCATCTCCTCCCCCTTCAATCCATACAAAATTATGCTGCTTGACTAATCTTCTGCCAATCCCGCCATGCCCACATTACTCCTCTCCTCAAGTCGCTTCATTGGCTCCCCATCCAATTCCGCATCCAATTCAAGCTTCTCCTACTCACTTATAAGTGCATTCACTCTACAGCTCCTCCATACCTCTCATCTCTTATCTCTCCCCACATCCCAGCTCGGGATCTTCGCTCTGCTAACAAATTACTTCTGTCTAGGCCTTTCACTCGTACCGCTAACTCCCGACTTCACTCCTTTCACCTTGCTGCATCCTATGCCGGGAACAGCTTACCAGTGTCTATACGCCAGGCACCTTCCCTGGCCCTCTTCAAATCCACGTTAAAAACCCCATCTCTTCACTGTCGCGTTCAGATCCTGACTTCTGTCCTTCATCTTAATCTAACCCCGTCATTCTCATGACCGAACTGTAAAACCCATCGAATTGACTAATGTTTTGTATTATCTTGACTAGATTGTAAGCTTGGACGAGCAGGGACTTTCTCTGGTACTTTTGGTTGTGCAGCGCTGCATGCGTGGCGCTTTACAAGTGTTTAAAAGTAGTAGTAATAGTAGTAATGTATCCTTTGGTTCAGACTGGAATTAGGGGTGTAACTCATCTACTGCAGATTATTAGTAGGAGTTCATAACCCAAAGCTCAAAAATTGATTTCAACTGAAGAAGCATACAATGTCATAAAGAAAGTGCAGGCTTTGCAACACTTAAACCCACCTTTATTCCAACCCAATGGATGTTGGAAAGAGTTATATAAAAGGGGTCAAATGTGTCTGATGCAAAATAACTCCCTGAAAATTTAACAAAATGGAGTAAAATTTATCATGTGAGAAAAACTAATAAAAAGGCACATCAGGTTTGAAAATGAGCTGGATTAGACTGAGGTTTCCAGAGATATAAGCCTCCCCCCACCCGACCCCGTGGGCATTTCTATGGGAGGAGGAGTTTCAACTTCTGTAGCATATAAACTTACATAGCAGTTAGGGAATTGTTCTTTTCAAATTTCCTGTCCTGATTCCATACTCTTCCAAACTCCCATACTGCCCCACCCCCAAAACCTGCCCCCATGACAAATGCCTCACCATTCTGCACCCTGCCCTCAATACCCAAATACTCCCTTGCAGCTGTCCTACAACCACATAAATGTCACTACGATAAAAAAGAAATACCCAGCTGCCTCACCACATGCAAACTACTCCACCCCATAAAACTAGACCCCTGCAAATTTTGCCCATACCAGAAACAGCCTCCTGCAGGAATCTCGCCACTCTTTTTAACTATGCCAACTCAAAAAACTGCAACCTTCCAACAGCCCCACCGCACCACAAACTGCCCACCCCCAGAAACAACCACCTGAAAATACCCCATCCCCAGAACATACATCCTTACAACTGTCACACCAACCTGCAAACTGCACCACCCTCAAATCCTACCCCCTGGAACTTCCCTACCACCACAGATCTTCTCCCACCCCCAAAGAATACTTCCCAGAACTATCCATTCCAAAACCTTTTCCACACAACTTCCCCACAAACACACACACTGCCCCTACTCCTAAAAAACACGCCATCACAACTGTCCTACCATCCTGCAAACTGCCCCACTAAAAAATATCCCCAACTGCCCCATCACATTGCAAATAACCTCCACCACTACAAACAACCCTGCAACTGACCCATCATCCCATCAACTGTTCCTGCATGTGCTCCAACAACTCATAAACTGCCCTCACCCCTAATAGATACCGTCCTACAATTGCCTCGCTCCCAGAAACTACCCATCAACTGCCCCACCAAGCTGTACACTGCCTCTACCCCTAAAAATCTACTCCCTCACAAACGTCATGCCATCCAGCAAATTGTTCCACACCTAAAAAAATATACTCAGCTGTTCAAACACACAGTAGAATAACTCATCCCCAAAAAATATCCCCTCACAACTGCCCTACCACTCCACTAACTGTGCCATTCTGAAAAAAACATACGCCCCGCATATGCCCCCTTGCAAAACTACCCAAAAAACTGCCATGCCATAACTGCCCCACCAAAGTGCACACTGCCTCACCCTTAAACAACTCTCCTTCGCAACTTTCAAACTTCCCCACCCCTAAAAAATACCCTCCACAACTGGTCCAGTACCTCACAAAATACTTTATCCCCAAAAGCCCTCCTGCAACTGTCCCACCACGTTATCGAATGCCCCTCCATCTGCTACACCACCCTAAAAACTGCTTCATTCCCAAAAGCTTTGGTCCCCATAACTGACCCACCCCCAAAAGCTATCCCCTCAGAACTACCTTACCAACATGTACACACTACACCACATTTAAAAACACTCCCTTGCACCTAGCCTACCACCCCACAAACAATACCCTGCATGCCTAAAAAATACCCCCAAACTGTCCCATCACCCTGTAAAATACCCCCCCCAAAAAAAAAACCCTTCCCCCTGCAAATGGCTAACCACTTCATCAAATTCTCCTGCATCTGCTCTATCACCCTGCAAACTGCCAAAATTGCCTCAATGCAAAAACCTAACCCCTTCTGCAACAGATCCACCACCCTATCAACTACCTCGTCCACAAAAACTAACCTCCCACCACAACTATTCCACTAAGTATTGCAAATTGCCTTATTCTGCCACAACTCCCCGACTATCCTGAAACTACCCCACCCCAAAAAACAACCACCTGCAACTAATTCACCACCCTGCAAATAGCCCCCCACCAAATCCCATGCAATTGACCCCCACCTTGTAACCTGTCCCACTACCCTGCAAACTATTTCCCCCTGGGGAAAGGCGGGAAGGCAGCATGCAGGCGCTGTGGGATGCTCCCAAAAGCTTTCTAATTGGACGCTGGGGAGCGTTCCCACGCTGGCTCCGTCGGTACCCATATGTGAAGACTACATTCCTGCTTGTTCCTGGAGATCAGCTTTTACTACATCCTCAGGTAACAAATTCCAGAGTTTGATTACACGTTGAGTGAAAAAATATTTTCTTTTATTAGTCTTAAATAGTTTACCCTGTAGCTTTATTGCATGTCTCCTAGTCTTTCTATATTCTGATAACGTAAACAATCGATCTACGTTTACCCGTTCCACTCTGTTCATTAATCTATAGACTTCTATCATATCTCTCCTCAGCCGTCTCTTTTCCAGGTTAAAGAACCCTAACATTTTTAGCCTTTCTTCATAGGGGTATCCTTCCATACCCTTTACCATTTTGGTGGCTCTTCTCTGTACCTTTTCTAATAACGCTATATCCTTTCTAAGATATGGCGACCAGAAATGCACAAAATATTCGAGGTATGGTCGCACCATGGAACTATACAGAGGCATTATAATATCCTTTGTTTTATTTTCCATTCCTTTCCTTATGATATCAAGCATTCTCTTTGCTCTCTTGGCTGCCACTGCACACTGGGCAGAGGGTTTTAACATGTTAACCACGATGAAGCCTAAATCTTTTTCCTGAGTGGTGGTTCCCAATGTGGATCCTTGCATCTTCTAGCCATAGCTTGGGTAGTTCTTTCCTAGGTGTATAACTTTGCATGTGTCCACATTAAATTTCATCTGCCCTTTGGATGCCCAGTCTTCCAATTTATCAAGATCTTCTTGCAATTTTCCACAGTCCTCTTGGGTTTTAACAATTTTAAATACTTTTGTGTCATCTGCAAATTTGATAACCTCACTTGTTATTCCCTTTTCCAGGTCTTTTTTGAATATGTTTAAAAGTAGCGTAGATCCCTGCAGTACTCCACTATTCACCTTTTTCCACTGGGAAAATTGGCCATTTAGCCCTACTCAATGCTTTATTTATTTATTTATTTGTATTTCTTCTATACCGCACTCTTTTTCATCAGCGCGGTTTACATTAAACAGGAATACTCATTTCAATCAACAGACTGTGGTGAGCTTACATATAACAGGAAATATACAACTGGGATTATAACTTAGGGAAACTATGTACATATTTGTAGCATGTATAGGACCTATATACACGGGATAGAGTTTCTTTTCATCATCTTAAATAGGGCGGTTACACTTTATCTGAAAGTGTTAGAGGGTTGATGATGTGCTTTGGAAATGTAGAATGAAGAGGTGATGCTTTATGGCTTTTCTAAATTGTTTGAGGTCAGTAATAGCTCTAATGTTGGGAGGTAGGTTGTTCCAACATCTGGGTGCGTAGTACGCGAAAGCCCTGTCTGTTGTTGATCGTTTGTATTTTGTGGCCTCATGTGGTGTAGTTAGGGTATTTGCCGCTGCTGACCTCCTAGATCTGGTGTTGGGAGTGTGATGGAGGAGTTTCGAAATTGATGATGGAGCTATAGAATTTATTGCTTTAAAGGTCAAGATAAGGGCTTTATATGTTATTCTGCAGTATATAGGGAGCCAGTGGAGCTCCATTAGGATGGGTGTTATGTGATCGCTCTTTGAAGCACCGTATAATACCCGGGCTGCGGCATTCATGGCTAGTTGTAATGTATTTAGTGAGTTCTTTGGGAGACCATGGAGTATTATATTCGCATAGTCGAAGTGGGGTGTGACTATGGCTTGGAATATAGTTCTGAAGCTGTCTGGGTCAAGCATATTTTTTAGATGGCGTAGGGTCTTTATCTTGAAATAAATGGTTTTCACGGTGCGGTTGATATGTTCTTTAAAATCTAGGCGATAGTCCAGTATCACTCCAAGGTATCTTATGGAGGGCTTGATTGGGAGGTGTGCATCTCGTACTCTTAGGGTCTCCGGGGGTGCGAATTCTCTGTTTTTCGTGACAATCAGTACTTCGGTTTTTTTGTAGTTTATTCGCATATTCTGCGTGAGTAACCAGTCTGCTATTGCATTAAAGCAATCTACTAAAGATGTGTAATCTGGGAGCTTGACATTGAATGGAGTGAATAGTAGAACATCATCTGCGTAGATCAGTGAGGAAATGCCAAAGGATCGAGTGATATCGCACAGGGGCTGCATGTAAATGTTAAATAGGAGTGCCGATAGGGATGAGCCTTGTGGAACTCCTTGTTTTAGCTGGAAAGGTTCTGATGTGCCTGTAATAGTCCGGACGTGTTGCAAGCGGTCTTCCAGGTATGATTTGCACCATTTCCATGCTAGGCCGTGGATTCCCTTGTCATATAGGCGGGTTAGTAGTATTTCATGGTCAACCGAGTCAAATGCTGCAGATATGTCGAGGAATATTAGTGCGAAGCCCTTGTTAATGTCGTCTAGTCCACTGATGAGTGTGTTGGTTAATGTGGTCAATAGTGTCTCTACTCCGTGAGATTCCCTAAATCCGTGCTGACTGGGATCAAGGGGGGAGGAGGTGTCTATGTGTTGTTGTATCTGATTATTGGTTACTTTCTCAATTATTTTGGATAGCAGTGGTATACTAGCTATCGGGCGGTATGATTCTTCTTTTGTTGGGTCTAGTTGATTGTTCTTTAGCAGCGGTCTTATGGAGGTCTGCTTTAGTGCTGATGGGAAGGTGCCTGTTGAGAATGACATCTTTATAATTTCTGCTATGACAGGGCTAAAGTCGGATCGCATAGCTCTTATCCAGTGTGCTGGGCAGGGGTCGTTAGGTGCTGTGGTAGTATTCATTTTGACGATAATGTCTTCAACGCATTTTGCAGAGGGAGGGGAAAGTTGAAGGAGTGATGAGGGGAGCTGAAAGAGAGGGAAATTTTGTCCTTGTTGCTGTAGTGGACTTTGGGATGAGGAGGTGTGTGATGTCGGAGGACTTTGGGGTGAGGAGGTTGTTGTTCTGATAGCTTTAGATTGTCTTCTAACCAATTCCTGATCCACAATAGTACACTGCCTCCTATCCCATTACTTTTTAGTTTTGCCAAAGGTCTCTAATGAGGGACCTTCTCAAAGGCTTTTTGAAAGTCCAGATACACTATATCAACCAACTCAACTTTATCTACCTGTTTATTCATACCTTCAAAAAAACATAACAGATTAGTAAGACAAGATCTTCCTTGCCTAAGCCATGTTGGCTGTCTCCCATTAAGCCATGACTATCTACATGTTGAGTAATTTTGATCTTTATGATAGTTTCTACTACCATTTTTACCGGTACTGACGTCAGGCTCACCGGTCTGTAATTTCCCCGATCACCCCTGGAACCCTTTTTAAAAATTGGTGTTACATTGGCGATCCTCCAGTCTTCAGGTATTACAGATTATTTCAATGATAGTTCACAGATTACTAATAGCAGGTCTGCAATCTCATATTTCTTTCTTTCAACACCCTTAGATGTATACCATCCAGTCCCAGTGATTTGCTACTCTTCAGTTTATCAAATAGTTGCAATACATCTTCCTGGTGCATCAATATTTCTTTCAATTGTTCCGCAGTATCACCTTTAAATACCACTTCAGTCATGGGTAACATCTCTACATCTTCCTCAGTAAAGACCGAAGCAAAGAATTCATTCAGTCTCTCTGCTATAACCTTGTCCCTTCTAACTGCTCCTTTTACCCCTCTATCATCTAATGGTCCAACTGACTCTCTCACAGGTTTTTTTGCTACAAATGTACTTGAAAAAGTCTTTATTATGCGTTTTTGCTTCCACAGCAAGTTTCTTCTCAAATTCTCGCTTTGCCTGCCTTATCAATGCCTTGAATTTAACTTGCCAGTGCTTGTGCTGTTTCCAGTTTTCGTCATTTGGCACTTTTGTCCTTTTCCTGAAAGTTGCTTTTTTGGCAACAGCAGCCTCTCTGACCTCACCTTTAAACCATGCTGGCAGTTTTTCGGACTTACTTCCACTTTTCTTAAAGCGTGGAATACTGCTGGTCTGGGCTTCCAAGATAGTATTTTTAAACACCCAAGCTTGATGTAAGTCTTTAACCTTTGCAACTACTCCTTTTAGTTTTTTCTTAACTATTTTCCTCATTTTATCATAGTCTCCCTTTTGAAAGTTAAAAGGTAATACTGTGAATTTCCTTTCCATCCCTCCTCCTTAAATTAAATCAAACATAATCATGCTATGATCACTATTGCCAAGTGGCCCCAGCACCTTTATCTCCTGCACCAGATCTTGTGTTCCACTAAGGAACATGTCCAAAATGGCTTCCCCTCTGGTTGGTTCATGAACCAGCTGCTCTAAGAAGCAGTCATTTATTTCATCTAGAAACTTTATCTCCCTAGCAGGGCCTGCTGTGACACTGACACAGTCAATACCGGGGTAAATGAAATCACCCATTATTATTACTGTTCTGTAACTTTTGTTAGCTTCCCTGATTTCTTTGAGCATTTTATCATCCATTTATTCATTCTGGCCAGGTGGTCGATAGTAGAAACCCACTGCCTTCGCCTTCCGCTTTTTATATGGAATTTCAATCCATAGATATTCTACAGCAAATTTTGTTTCCTGCAAAAATTTAATCCTTTGTGAATCAATGCCCTCTCTAACATAGAGCGCAACCCCTCCACCAATTTGATCAGCTCTATCATTACGATATAGTTTGTACCCAGGTATCACAGTGTCCCACTGGTTGTCGTCCTTCCACCATGTCTCTGAGATACCAGTCATATCTAACTTCTCATTTAGTGCTATTTATTCTAAATCTCCCATCTTAATTTTTAGACTTATAGCATTTGCATGCAAGCATTTTAGAGACTATTTTATTCATATTAATCTGGTTATCGGTAGGCAGGGGTAATTTGCAATCTTTAAGCTCTGTCTGCTCTGTACTCAAGGGCATTTCAGCTACCTTTGTCTTTATTGGAAACTCTCTGCTTATGTGACCTAACTTCATCTTTTTGGTAGTATCCTTCAAGGATACATTGTTCCGAACCATGCCCTCTTGGGCGACTGTTGGCTCTCCCCTATTATCTAGTTTAAAAGCTGCTCTATCTTGTTTTTAAAGGTTAATGCCAGCAGCCTGGTTTCATCCCGGTTAAGGTGAAGCCCATCTCTTCGGAAGAGTCCCAGGATGTTCCCCAGTTCCTAACAAATCCAAACCCTCATCCTTGCACCATTGTCTCATCCATGCATTGAGACTCCGGAGCTCTGCCTGTCTTTTGGGTCCTTCGCGTGGAACGGGAAGCATTTCGGAGAACGCTACCCTGGAAATTCTGGATTTCAACATCCTACCTAAAAGCCTAAATTTAGCCTCCAGAACCTCCCTACCACATTTTCCTACATCATTGGTACTGACATGTACCAAGACAGCAGACTCCTCCCCAGCACTATCTAGGACCTTGTCTAGGTGTCGCATGAGTTCTGCTACCTTCGCACCAGGCAGGCATATTACCAGGCGATCCTCATGTCTACCAGCCACCCAGCTATCTACATGCCTAATGATTGAATCACTAACTATAACGGCTGTCCTAACCCTTCCCTCATGGGCAAATGGCCCTGGAGAAATTTCCTTGGTGCGAGATGGTTTTGCATCACCTGGAGGACAGGTCCTAATTATAGGATCACTTCCTGCCATACCAGGGTGATGCTCTCCTGTCACGTGACCTCTCTCCTTCATGGCAATAGGGATGCTGCCAGACTGGGGGTGGGACTTCAGGACTGTATCCGTGTAGGTTTTGTCTATGTACCTCTCTGCCTTCCTTATGTCTTCCAAGTCTGCTGCTCTTGCCTCCTGTAATCAGACTTGTTCCCTGAGAGCAAAGTTTATTTATTTATTTATTTAGCAGTTTCTTCTATACCGCCCCTTCCAGAGATCAAGGGCGGTTTACATTGAACAGTGAAAAAAAATTTGTATACTTCTGTATACTTTACATGGAACATGGTTTTAACTATATACAAGTGTTATTACAGGGAACATACTTTTATACGTTAGCTGGAACAGTGTTTTTAAACTATATATAGGTTATATTACATGGAACATAACATAACTAATTACAAGTAGTTATTTACAAGAGCGATAGAACAAACAGGTTGGGTAATTCTTTTGCGTGTTGGGTGGAGTGTGTAAGGTTTTCTTGTGTTAGTCGTTTGTTCTGTCTTGAGTACTGTTGGATGTGTTTCTGTGATTGTTGGGGAGAGGTTTTTTGTTGATAGGGGATTTCAAAGTGGTTTGTGAAGAAGTAGGTTATAAGTTCTTTTATCATGCGGAGGGTTAGTGGTATTTCGTTCCAGAGAGTGGGGGCAGCAAAGGAGAATGCCCTATCACTTGTTGTTGCTTTAGTTTTTCTGAAGGTTGTTTTTATGTTGAGGGAATGAGTTGCATTTTGTCTGCGCGTTCTAGTTTCTGATGGGGGGTGTATTAGAGTAGATAATTGTGAGGGAGAGATGTTATTAAGGACTTTGAAAGTAGTTAGGAGGATTTTATATTTTATTCGGCTACTTATAGGGAGCCAATGCAAGTCTAACAGTATTGGGGTCACATGGTCTGTTAGTTTAGCTTTTGTGATCATCTTGGCGCATATGTTTTGGGCTCTTTGGAGTAGGTAGATGCTCTTTAGTAGTAAACCATTTAGGAGACTATTACAATAGTCGAAGTGGGGGGTGATGAGGGTATTGACTACTGATCTAAAGTCTTGTGTGTTAAGTAGGGGTCTCAGGTGTTGTATTGTCTTGAATTTATAGAATATGGTTTTTACTGTCTGTTTTATGTGTGGGAGCATGGTGAGTGAGTGGTCTAATATTATTCCAAGGTACTTTACCTCCTTTTTAACAGGTATAGGTGTGTTGTTTATTGTGATTGTTGTTGGGTAGTTGTAGTCAGTGTCTGGCTTTCTCGTTATGAACATTGCTTCTGTTTTTTTGAGGTTGATGCTTAGATGGTTGTCTTCAAGCCATGTGGTAGTCTCATTCATGCTTTGGAGTAAGCTATCGTATTTGGGGTTGTTGGGTTTTATGGGGATGGCAAGCATGATATCATCCGCGTATATGAAATGGTTGATTTTATGTTTCTTGAATATGTTTGTAATGGGTTAAAGGTGCAGATTGAAGAGGAGGGCAGAGAGGGCTGAGCCTTGGGGGATACCCTGACCTTGAGGGAAAGTTTCTGATGTTTCTTGACTCAATTGTACCCGTATTAATCTATGTGAGATGTATGACTTGAACCATTCAAGGACTGTCCCTCCTATTCTTAAATTTTCTAGCCTGTTGATGAGTGTATTATGATTGATGCTGTCGAATGCGGCAGATAGATCTATGAAAAGAAGTAGGAAACCTTGGTTGTCGTCATTAGTACCACTGATGAGGAGGTCCGTCAGTGCGATTAGAAGAGTTTCAACTCCATGTAAGGGGCGGAAGCCAAACTGATGTGCATCAAGGAGTTTGTGCTCATCAATGTGGTCCTGTAATTGGAGTTGTATGGTTTTTTCTAGGGCACCTAGGGCACACGTAAGACCCCTCACCAACTGGGAGAAAATCATACATGTGACACTCAATGCAAAAGACTGGAAAGCCCCCATCTTGCTGCTGTACTTCTGTCTGCATCTTCGTTTTAAGATTGTGTTTAGATATTTAAGTTCTTTACTTACTAAGGGTTGCTGAGGATACTTATACTAATAAAACTATACCTAAAATGTTTAATGTACTTTGTTCACCTGAAGTTTAATTAATCTCAAGCCCTCAATGTATGCTGATGAGAATAAATAGCTATACCTGAGTGTGAATATGGCACCTCCCTTCCTTTAATAGGTTTAAGCAAAACAGTACAAAAGCCAGGAGGATGTTGGGTTGCATACAAAGAGGAATTACCAGCAGAAAGGAAGAGGTACTAATGCCACATTATAAGTCACTGGTGAGGCCTCACTTGGAATACTGTGTTCAGTTTTGGAGACCATATCTCACAAAGGATGTAAAAGACTGGAAACTGTTCAGAGAAAGGCAACCAAAATGATTTGGAGCCTGCATCAGAAGCCTTATCAGAAGAGGCTTGAAGACCTAAATATGTACACTCTGCAGGAGAGGAGGGATAGGAGAGATATGATTCAGACCTTTAAATACTTAAAGAGAATTAATGAACAAACAAACCTCTTCCAAAGACGGGGAAGCTGTAAAACTAGAGGGCATAACATAAAGCTGCAAGGGGGTAAATTGAAAGGCAATGTCAGGAAGTACTTTTTCACTGAAAGGGTGGTGGATGCTTGGAATGCCCTCCAGTGGTGGGGGCAAATACAGTTAAAGAATTCAAAATGGCATGGGACAGACAGTGGATCCCTTTACAGCAGTAGGATAAAATCAAAATAAATTTAACTATCCAATTTCTCAGCAAACAGGGATGTCCTACACGGAGCGGTGTGTTCACTCTTAAACAAAGACATCAGGAGGGGTGACCTGCATGCAGCGGCAGGTGCATCTACTCTTGCCATCTTACTGGGCAGACTAGATGGACCACACTGGTCTTTATCTTCCGTCATTTATTATGTTACTATGTAAGCACCTATATAGCTACGATTATCCCAGGGGAGGGTGGGTGTCGGGGAGGGAGGGAGGAAAAGACGACTTATTAAAAGGGGGCTGCTACACAGTACCCTGTCCTATGCTTCTAAGGTAATCTGTGACCAATCTCCAGGGGGAGTCCCACAGCCCTTGCTTGGATAGAGGGAGTCTTGGGTTCTAAATTTACCCGAAAGTTCTCTGCTGTGTTTTAAATTTAAACTGAAAGCTCTTTGCTGCTACTAGGCCCTGACTGATTTAACAAATACACTGGATTCACAGATTAATCAGCTTTAATCTAAAGAATTCCTTTTTCCCCAAGATTTAGAAAAATTCCCAGAAGTAAATACTTACAATTGCAGATCGCTCTCCAGACTGTCTAGAACTCTGGAAGATGCGGGATATAAATGATTGTTAAATAAATTAAATAAAGGATACACCACAGATTTAAACAATTAAAATAAACAAACAAAAATTTAAAATTTACCTCATAATACTCATCATCTAGAGAACACCCGCAGTCCTCCAGAGGGACACATGTCAGTCCATTAAAGAAGAAACTTTCATCACACTCGCAGCCCTCTGCACAGGTGGAGGCACACTGCAGCTGGCCTATGATTCTCATGCAAGATTTCCCACAGGTATCGGCACAAACGCTGTAATGACTGTGAGCAGGACATGACAGTGCTGCAAGGAGAGAAAAGGACTGTATTACATATCGCGGCTGTGACTGCAGAAGGACCTCTCTTCTTAGGTCTTGCATTTCAGCCCTGCAATATAGTGTTTTGGGGCCTTCTTGCTGCCACATCACAGCAACTCCTCCAACTGGTGGAAGCACAGGTGGTCACTCACTCAGCTTAGTGGCAACTTGGCTAGAATCTGCTTTATCCAACTACTTTTGTGGTTTGACCCACTTTCTGCACACCTGAGCTTCCAGCCCAGTCCTTTCTCACTGTCATTAATGATGGTAAATGAGACTTCATGGGTCCCTGATTAGTCCCCACCTCACCCCCTAGAGCAGTAATTGTTTCAGGTCTTGAACTGACCGAGCAGGGAGTTTACTGGGTGATGGACTGAAGCTCTGTCTCCTACACTATTAGATGGCACTAATCCAGATTAGGCAAAAAAGAGAACTGGAAATTTGCTTTCTGCATGCACCAGGAGCTCTGCTCTGAAAGAATTGATTTAAGCTCCAGAACTTGAAAAGAGATCTCGGGGAATATCTCTATTCCCAGCAAGTTGAGAATAAATCAAAATTGCTTAACTGTGCCGAGTCAAAGAGGGATAAGAAGATCTGTGATCCCTGATGTGAGTTGCAGTGAAATACCATATGGGCCATTCGGGATATTTAGAAGTGACCCTAGATAAACACCTTGACTTTGGAGTTGGACTTGTTGTGCCATGTGATGTCTGGCCTTTTGACTAGGGACTGAACTATTCTTGGTATCTGCCTTGTAGGAATGTACAGTTTATATTTAAATAGATGAAGATAAGTGGTCTACTGTTTATATTTACCCTGCAATTAAAGAATAAATGCAATAAAGGAACTGTGGTCTGTAACACAGGTTAAGAACCTTACAATAGCTGAACCAGCACAGTGACTGTCCATCATAAAACATGCCCGGAACTCTACTCATAACTAGATATATGTGCACTCCAAATCCTATAGATAGGAATGCTGTCTTCTGACTGGGGCTCTCTTTTTCTCTACAATATCCCCAGCCCCTCTGTTCCTGGTATGTAAAAAGGAATCAAATTTAGCTTTCACAATACTGCCAATAGTCTAACTCCTGTCACAAATGATATTTTTCTTTTAACTCGATTTATTATTTGTGATTTAATAGAGAGGCATAAAGGATTGACTGTAACTCAAAATGATTTAAAAAAGGGTCAATCACTAACAAAAGGCAGTAATTATGGTATCATCGTATCAATAGATAGAGGTGTCCATGTTAACCACATACTGCAGCTAATCAGAATTCAGTTTGATCTCAGATTTAGAAAGGCAAGTAATCAAAACCTAACTCCATATAAATTTAAAACAAATATGTGTAACTATGCCATGTGTGTTCATAAGTTCCGATAGATTACCACACGTGACATCATAATGAGTGGTCTTTCTTGATACAAATAATAACTAGCCAACTCAATGGCTTGATTCAAGTAAGTTTTTCCAGTGGTCAATTGCAATTTCTAAAGCAACTATTGATATTGTTCTTACAGCAAAATTATTTTGAATTTCAAGGGGATTTCTTCCATCAAATCCACGGAGTAGCAATGGGTGCCACGGTAGCCCCTTCAGTGGCATATTTGTATGTACTGTGATACCCTAGCCTGGGCCCTGGGGCTTACAGGCATAGGGCCGCCTTGTTATGTCCTTAAATAAAGCTTTACTGTGTCTGTCTCCAGTGAGGAATTCTGGGACTGGTAGTTTGGCTTTCTTATCCAAGGACAAATTGTAGTGTGAAACCGTGGGTTTAAGGCAACAAGAATATTTTATTTTTGTGGGATTTCCATAAGCATTAAATTCAGAACGCAGGCATTAGGATACTTCTCCAAACATAAGAGGAAAACATGGATAACTGGAACTAAAGAATGCTGAACAAAAAAAAGTCTTTCTAACAGTGGCAGCTGTTCTCAACAAACAAATTAGCATGTACAGCGTAGTCTCTTGTATTCATTCAACCAAAAGGTAAACTTCTTCTTCTAACAATTGCTTTACTTTTCAAAACTCTTGGTTAAGCAACAAAACCTTCTTTACTTCAGAAGAAATTCTTATCAGTTACAGAGCTATGCACACATTGCTTCTCACCACGTTTTTCTTTTCTTTCTTAGCACTGCTTACCAGCTTCTAGTCTTCTTTCAGACAAAAAGAGCAATCCATCGGGGATTCCCCCGGGACATACTCTTGCTCAAAGGAATCAATCTGCATATCCTCTGGGGCTACAGAATGCTTATCCCTTTCTATGGTTGCTCAATCAGCCTGCTTTACAGAGCACCCTCAGCTTCCCCGGATGATCTTGCTGCAATAATTGATCTCGCCTCCAACACGCAAAACCCAAACGTCCCAAACTGGATCCTAGGCGATTTCAACCTGCCAACACTGCAGGACAATCAAGTGTTATCCTTCCTTGAGGCCCTCACAAATCTCGGCTTCAAACAACTAGTAATGGAACCTACCCACACTAAGGGAAATATTCTGGACTTAGTATTCGCCCCTCAGATATCCCTTAACCCATCACATGACCCCATAATGGCCGTAACTCCTGTGCCATGGTCAGATCACAAACTGATCATCCTCCAGATTTCTTTGCACAAAAGCGATTCAAAGCTCAATAAGAAACCAAACAACACTACAAGACCTCACTCCAGATGTTTCAAGCCTTTCAACAGAGACCTTATCCTCACCGAAACGCAACAACTCTTTAGCGAAACCACCTCGAACCTTGATGACCTGATTACTCACTGGAACAATTGCCTCAGTTCAATCGCCCTACGCACACCAACCGACAAGCCCCTAGGGAAAAGAACGAGCGCTCCATGGTACACAGCAGATCTTAGAGTTTCTCTTACCCAATTACGGAAACTCGAGAAGCGCTGGCGCAGATCCCACTCTACAGTTGACCAGACAGCATACAATTGTCATCTGGCTGCTCACCGCAAGGCAATCACTGATGCAATGAAACAATACTACTCAGAGACCTTAAAAAGATCACTTAATAAACCCCACGATCTCTTTGACCTAGTCAAGACTCTATCAAAGGAACCAACCACCGGACCTCAATTTGAGATTCACCCACAAGATTTTGCTAACTATGCACAATCCAAGATATGCCGGACTATCAATATCTTGACTACAACCACCACCCCAGAACGAGACTGCCCTGCAGCCCTAACCGTATTCTCTACCCCTACCAAGAAAGGAATTGAAGACTCTATTATGGCCCTTAACACCACCACATCTCAGTCCGATCCTTGCCCAGCCTTCTGGATTAAGGAGCTCCGCAGCCATTTCAGCCCAATACTATCCAATATAATGAACCTCTCCTTCATAACAGGTTCCTTCCCCTCAGCGCTTAAGCACACCTCTATCAGACCTCTTTTGAAAAACTGCAAACTCGACCCCCAAAAAGTAGATTCATACAGACCTATATCCAGTATACCTCTGCTTGCGAAGATCATCGAAAAAGAGGTACAACGACAACTACAGGATCACGTCGACGCTGCCGCACCATTGGACCCCTGCCAGCATGGTTTTAGGGAATCCCACGGTGTGGAGACTCTTCTTACCACCCTCTTCTGCAAGATAATCACTGGCATCGATGACATCCGTCAAGGTTTTGCTCTCATCTTTCTGGACATCGCTGCAGCTTTTGATTCAGTGAGTCATGAGCTTCTCGTAGGTCGACTAATTGAGAAAGGCATTACTGGTAGAGCTCTTGAATGGTGCAGATCTTACCTGTCCGGAAGATGGCAACATGTGCGTTCCGGAGGCATGACATCCGAACCTTTCCACCAAAGCCAGGGAGTCCCACAAGGTTCCTCCCTTTCAGCCCTCCTGTTTAACATTTACATGCAGCCAATTTGCAAGATCATCCGATCCTTCAATGTCGACTGCATGCTATACGCTGACGATGTCCTGTTGTACATACCCTTCTCTACTGAACATCCGGACCTCTCCTCATTGACGAGCTGTTTCGACGCAATATCTGACTGGCTTTCCTCCCAAAACCTCCGAATACAACATAAGAAAACGGAAGTACTCTTCATTACGAGGAACCCTAACTTCACCCCACCACCATTCCTTAAAGTAAAAGGAGCAGAGTTACATTCTAAACCTTCAATACGCTATCTAGGAGTCACTTTGGATCAACGCCTGGACATGAAAGTCCACATAGCGAACACTGTCAGAGCAGTATACTATAAGATCCGCTCACTTAGGCATTTACGATCCATGCTAGAACCAAATGACTTCAGGACTATATACCAGGCGTTGATCATACCTCATTTTGACTACGCCAACGCCATCCTTCAAGGCCTGCCCCTATCCACCTTACATCCACTACAGCTCGCCATGAACGCTGCAGCAAGGGTCATCCATGGAGCCTCCAGAAGTGACCACGTGACACCTCTGCTGATACAATTACATTGGCTACCTATCCAGGCTAGAATCGTCTTCAAGACACTGTTAATCACTTTTAAAGCTATTAACAAGCTCTCCCCTGAGTCAATATCGGCCCTCATCCATATCACATCTCCTAATAGAGCAAGGAGATCCACAGCTACAAACACCCTAAAAGTCCCGAAAGCATTAACAGCGTGCACAACATCTACAGCCAATAGGGCGTTTAGTATCAGTGCACCAAGATGCTGGAACGCATTACCTCCAGATATCCGGGCGATTAAGAGCCTCACACAGTTTAGGAAAGCCCTTAAATACCATCTTTTCAATAAGTACCTCATAGATCCCAACCTCACCCACTGAGACAGAGATGCAACCCGCTAAGCAATTATATGGTTTCCCAACAACATGCTAAGAAAGATTTCCTAACCCTTAGTGGTGCATTTGTTTCTATGGTATTCATGATCATACGACTTTATGTAGCAATATTTGTAAATAGTTTACCACTGTTATACAAGTTTATGTAGCAAATGCTGTAAATAGCTTACCCCTGTTATCCAAGTTACTTGCCCTGTTATCTGTAAACTCTTACATGTTAACTGTACTGAGCATTTTTGTTCCATGTAAACCGCGCTGATGCCGAATAGTGCGGTATATAAGAGACTATAAATAAATAAATAAAATAAATGGTTCCAAAAGCTTCTTCAGACTTTCTGTCTTTTAAAACTTCTGAAACTCACTCCACAGCTGTTTTTCTGATAAGGATTAATTATGTTTGGAGAGTGAGCTTTTCTCCCTGGGAACACTTGCCTTAACTTTTCTAGTGTGCTTGGTTCAGCTTCTCTGCTCCCAGCTGGGCTCCGGCTCTTTCCACAGCCAAGCGTATCCACCCACCTTCTAGCAGTTGAAGTCAGGCAACCTGATGCCTGGGTCCATTGGGTGGACAGAGTCCACTGAGCTGCCCTCATGTGAAGGCGAGCGTAAGGAACCACATGCACGGTGGATGCCATGTGGCCTAACAGTTGTAACATCTCTCGAGCAGTTAAATGGGATTTCAACTGAATTTGAGAGGCTAACAGCACCAAGCGTAGGCAACGGGCCTGGGGAAGATAGGCCCTTGCAGTTGTGGTATCTAGCAAGGCCCCTATGAACTCCAATGACTGAGTAGGGGTGAGTTGTGATTTTTGGATGTTTATTTATTTATTTTATTTACATTCTCTTATATACCGTGCTATTCTGCATCAGTGCGGTTTACATTTAACAAACTGAAATTACATTGAACAGGGCATTATAACTTGGAGATAACTATTTTACAGGGAACATGGGCTATGGAGGGTTAAGTGGCTTGCCCAAGACCACAAGGAGCACCTGTGGGACTAGAAACCCCAGTCCTTCCGGCCCAAGGTTGCTGTCCTCTAGTGGGATTTGAACCCCCGACCTTCCGGCCTGAAGTACCTTGCCCCAACCACTAGGCTACTCCTCCACTCCAGATTACAAGTCCCAGATACTGAAGAACACGCCTTGTGCAGGCTAGGGAAGTCTGGGCCTCTAAGTGGGATGGTGCTCAGATGAGCCAGTCGTCCAGATATGGGAATACAAATATTCCTAGAGTGCGTAGAAATGCAGCTACTACTGCCATGCATTTTGTGAACACTCTTGGAGCAGAGGCCAGACCGAAAGGAAGCACTCTGTATTGGTAGTGCTTTCCCTGATAAAGGAACCGAAGGAACCTTCTGTGTGTTGGATGGATGAGGACATGGGTGTACGCATCCTTGAGATCTAGAGAACAAAGCCAATCCTGACTCTGAAGGTATGGAAGGAGAGCACCGAGAGAAATCATCTTGAATTTCTCCTTGCACAGAAACTTGTTCAATTCTCTGAGATCTAATATGGGTTTGTAGCCCCCTGTTTTCTTTGGAATAAGAAAATAGGGGGAGTAGAACCCTGAACCCTGTTGAAGAAGGGGTACTTCTTCTATTGCCCTTTGGGCAAGAAGGGTAGCAATCTCCTGACCCAGAAGGTCGAGGAGAGATGTTGGAGAATTGAACTATCTCACCATAGTGTGAGGAGGAAGGTTTAAGAAATGAAGCTTGTACCCCTCCCTTATGATGGAGAGGGTCCATTGCTCTGCTGTGATTTGTTCCCATCTGGGAGCAAAATGAGCTAACCTTCCTAGAATGGTGAGAGGCTCTGGTTCTTCTAGAGCCAGAAAGGCTAAGTTCTCTAGTTGTAAGTCAAAGGCCCTGAGGAGGCTGAGGCTGTTGGGCCGTAGCAGTCCATGTAGCTTTAGGCTTGGCTTGTTTAGGTTGTTGCTGACGCTTTGCAGCAAAACGACCTGTAGAAGATGCCTGGAGACCATAACCAGGATAATATTTCCCTTTTTTGGGAAAGAAAGTCTTTTTGAATAATCTTTTTCTAGCAGGAGCAGTAGACTTTGAAAGTCTATCTAAGGCATAATTTTCAGCATCCATCTGAGTGGCCTTTGCTTGCCAATCCTTACCAAAAAGGTTTTCACCTGTACAAGGAAGATTTCCTAATCCATCCTGGACCCAGGGTTCCAAATCAGAAGCTTGCAACCAAGCAAGTCTGCGTGCACCTATGGCAATAGCCGAAGCTCTGCTGGCACACTCAAAAGAGTCAAAGGCTGGACGGTTGGAGAATTTGGAAACATCCTGGGCATGTTTAAGCCAGGTGAGAAACTGTTCCCTTTTATCTTCTGAGATAAAAGGAGATAAAGTTAGCCAGATGATCTGTAACTTCTTTTAGAAACATCCCCATATAAAGACTATAGGAGTTGATTCTGGCAGTAAGCATATTGGCCTGGAAAATTCTCCTGCCAAAAGCATCTAAGGTTCTGGATTCTCTTCCTGGAGGATTAGATGTGTGTCTTTTTGCACTCTTTATCTTTTTCATAGCAGACTCCACCACAATAGAGTGGTGAGGAAGCTGAGTCTTATGAAAGCCAGGACAAGGAGGAACACGGTACATGGTGTCCAATCTGCGAGAATGAGGGGAAGTAGTAAGAGGTGTCTCCCATATGCCCAACATGTGATCATAAAGAATCTCATGAATTGGTAAAGTAGCTGCCTCTTTAGGAGCCTTAGGATATTGTAAAATATCTATTTTCTTGGCTCTAGGCTCTGGTTCAGGGGCCACCAAAATAGAGAGGCCCCTGGCCACTTCCCTAATGAAGTCTTGAAAAGACAAGTCTTCTGGAGGAGACATCCTTCTTTTTGGAGAAGAGGGCTCCTGAGGAAGGAGTACCGATGCTTCGACAGAAGCCTCTGATTCATCAGAGTCCTCGGAGGAATCGAAGTATCGTCTGTCTGGATGCTCTTGCAGAGCCCGATACACGTACCGAGTGGTATCGACATCGGGAGTGATTGGTACCGATGGGCATCACAGGACAGGGTACCGCCGCAGTCGACACCAAAGCCGATGTCGATGCAATCAGTACCGGCACCGGAACTGATATCGGTGCCGGTGCCGGAACCGGTACTGCCAACGGAGTTTGTTGCGGTACCGGAGGCATCGCAGCTTGTATGAATGCCGTGATGGCACGCTGCATGGTCAGAATATTCTGATCCATCGAAGCAACCAATGTCTGGATGTCGGTACCAGTGGAAACCACCGGTACCCCAGAACATGGCAACAGGTGATCGGTCGAGGCCACGCCATCGATGTCAACCTGTGACCCCACAGATGAAGCTTTGGAAGCCAGAGCCTCCCGCCAGGGTAATTTTGCCAGTGCAGGATCCTCGAGGGCAAGCCCGGAGGCATCTCGATACTTAGAGGGAGATCTACCCTTCGAGGCTCGGCTGGACTTATGTTTGGTTACCTGAGATCCATGGGAAGAAGACAAAGCCCTGGAAGATGTCGATGCCACCGAAGCTGCATCAGAGGGAAACAGGGTACTGAGCTTTGCCGCTCGACTCTGTCGACCTCTTTTAGACATCATGGAACAGGACTCACAATCGGTGATGGAGTGGTCAGGACCCAAACATTTTAGACATCAGTCATGGGTGTCAGTGATAGAAAGAGTACCGCTGCACTTCGTGCACTTTTTAAACCCGGAAGCGGGCTTTTCCATGAGGAAAAATCTTCTAGGCCCAAGGCCCACAAGACAAAATTGCACAGAAGTGGGAAAAACGGTAGGTTTTTGTTTTTGTTTTTTTAAAGAAGAAAGAAAGAAAAGACCGGCGGTACCGGTCCGACGTCGAAGAAGGCAGACGCGCGACCAAAGAAATAAAGAAAAATAAAGAACTTCTTCAGCGGTGACAGGAACACGACCTGCTGGCTCCGCGGAAAAGAAGAACTGGAGAGAGGTGGTTAGGAAAGGTGGGAAGGCAATGCGCAGGCGCTGTGGGATGCTCCCAAAAGCTTTCTTACTGGACGCTGGGGAGCGTTCCCGCGCAGGCTCCGTCGGTACCGACGATACCCATATGTGAAGACTCATTCCTGCTTGTTCCTGGAGATAACACATGCATTTACAAAAATAAATGAGGGGCCAAAAGAACAGAAAAAGCTTCTTCAGCATGCTCAGGTGCCATCACCGACAGCAGCCCCAATCGGCGGTCGGACACAGGGGAGCGGGAAGATTGATTCCCCGCCCCCTCTGCAGAAGAGGGCAATCAGGGCCAAAAGAACAGCATAAAGTTCTTCAGCACACTCAGGCGCACCCACGCATAACGGGCCCTTGCCTGAGGGCCTCGCCAGAGGGGCCTTTGGCATGGCCCTTAGGCACAGGCCCAACAGGACGAGGCCGTCAAGACAGGAACACAAACAGCCCCGCATAGCAAAACATCCCTAACACGCAGAGACCTCAGGTCATAAGCATCCAAAGAGCTGTAGCATACCACAAATGAGAAAAGCAAGAAAGGCCTCTACACTAATACAGCTCCAAGCCACATCCCTTCCACCTTCTATCTGCATCATGCCGATAACAACTGAAATTATGAGTACGGTACCACTCTACCAAAACACCCATACACAACAGGATCACTATTCCCAACTCCACACTGCACTGACATGCTAAAACTAAGCTACCAACAATTAAGCACCTCCATCCACAACATAAGAACATAAGATATGCTATACTGGGTCAGACCAAGGTCCATCAAGCCCAGTATCCTGTTTCCAACAGTGGCCAATCCAGGTCATACGCACCTAGCAGTTTCCCCAAAAGACACAGGTTCCTTAATGCTTGTTTGTATTGGGTCAAGCAGTGATATCCAGGGTCCCTTTTAATAATGGTTTATGGACCTTTCCATCAGGAACTTGTCCAAACATTTTTTAAACCCAGTTACACTAAGAGCTTTTACTACATCCTCCGGTAACAAATTCCAGAGTTTGATTACACGAGTGAAAAAATATTTTCTTTTATTAGTCTAAAATAGGTTACCCTGTAGCTTCATTTCATGTCCCGTAGTCTTTTTCTATTCTGATGACGTAAACAATCGATCTATGTTTACCCGTTCCACTCCGTTCATTAATTTATAGACTTCTATCATATCTCCCCTCAGCCGTCTCTTTTCCAGGTTGAAGAGCCCTAACCTTTTTAGCCTTTCTTCATAGGAGCATCCTTCCATCCCCTTTACATTTTGGTGCCTCTTCTCTGTACCTTTTCTAATAACGCTATATCCTTTTTAAGATACGGCGACCAAAATTTCACACAATATTCAAGGTGCGATCGCACCATGGAACGGATACAGAGGCATTATAATATCCCTTGTTTTATTTTCCATTCCTTTCCTTATGATACCTAGCATTCTATTTGCTCTCTTCACCGCCGCTGCACACTGGGTTTTATCCACAATGACGTCTAAATCTTTTTCCTGGGTGGTGGTTCTCAATGTGGAACCTTGCATCATGTAACCATAGTTTGGGTTGTTCTTTCCTAGGTGCATAACTCTGTACTTGTCCCTCTCGCACCGAGGACGTTTCTCCAGGGCCATGTGCCCATGAGGGGAGGGTTAGGACAGCTGTTATATTTGGTGATTCGATCATTAGGCATGTAGATAGCTGGGTGGCTGGTGGACGTGAGGATCGCCTGGTAACATGCCTGCCTGGTGCGAAGGTAGCGGACCTCACGGACCGCCTAGATAGGATCTTAGATAGTGCTGGGGAGGAGTCTGCTGTCTTGGTACATGTCGCTACCAATGACATAGGAAAATGTGGTAGGGAATTTCTGGAGGCTAAATTTAAGCTTTTAGGTAGGAAGTTGAAATCCAGAACTTCCAGGGTAGCGTTCTCTGAAATGCTTCCTGTTCCACATGCAGGACCCACAAGGCAGGGGAAAGGAGGGGCTCTTCCGAAGGGAGGGGCTACACCTTAACCAGGATGGAACCAGACTGCTGGCATTAACCTTTAAAATAGAAAATAGGGGAAAGCCGACAGTCGCCCAAGAGCGCATGGTTCGGAAGAAGGTATCCTTGAAGGATACTACCGAAAGCAATGAGGTTCCAAAAAAGAGTAAAGTAGCCCAAATGCCCTTGAGTATGGTGCAGAGTGTAAAGATTCCAAATTACCCATGCCTACCAATAGCCAGATTCATATTAATAAAATACAGTCTCTGAAATGCTTGTATGCAAATGCTAGAAGTCTAAACAATAAGATGGGAGAGTTAGAATATATAGCACTAAATGAGAGGTTAGATATGACTGCAATCTCAGAGACATGGTGGAAGGAGGATAACCAGTGGGACACTGTGATACCTGGATACAAACTATATCGTAATGATAGAACTGATCAAATTGGAGGAGGGGTTGCACTCTATGTTAGAGAAGGCATTGAGTCAGAAAGGATTAAAGTTTTGCAGGAAACAAAATTTGCTGTAAAATCTCTATGGATTGAAATTCCATGTATGAAGGGGAAGGTGATGGCAGTGGGGGTGTACTATCGACTCCCTGGCCAGAATGAACAAATGGATGATGAAATGCTTAAAGAGATCAAGGAAGCTAACAAAAGTTACAGCAGAGTAGTAATAATGGGTGATTTCAATTACCCCGGTATCGACTGGGTCAGTGTCATGGCAGGACATGCTAGGCAGATAACGTTTCTAGATGAAATAAATGACTGCTTCTTGGAGCAGCTGGTTCAAGAACCGACCAGAGGGGAAGCCATACTGGACCTAGTCTTTAGTGGAACACCAGATCTGGTGCAAGAAATAAGGGTGTTGGGATCACTTGGCAATAGTGATCATAGCATGATCGTGTTTGATTTAATTAGTGGAGGAGGGATAGTAAAGAAATCCACAGTACTACCTTTTAACTTTCGAAAGGGAGACTCTGATAAAATGAGGAATATAGTTAAGAAAAAACTAAAAGGAGCGGTTGCAAAGGTTAAAGACTTACATCAAGCTTGGGTGCTGTTTGAAAATACTATCCTGGAAGCCCAGACCAGCTGTATTCCACGCATTAAGAAAAGTGGAAGAAAGTCCAAAAAACTGCCAGCATGGTTTAAAGGTGAGGTCAGAGAGGCTGTTGCTGCCAAAAAAGAAACTTTCATGAAATGGAAAAAAGAGCCAAATGACGAAAACTGGAAAGAGCACAAGTATTGGCAAGTTAAATGCAAAGCATTGATAAGGCAGGCAAAGCGAGAATTTGAGAAGGAACTTGCTACGGAAGCAAAAACACGAAATATAGACTTTTTCAAGTACATTCGTAGCAAAAGGCCTGTGAGAGAGTCAATTGGACCATTAGATGATAGAGGGGTAAAAGGGGCAGTAAAAGGAGACAAGGCTATAGCGGAGAGACTGAATGAATTCTTTGCTTCAGTCTTTACTGAGGAAGATGTAGGGATGTTACCCAAGACTGAAGTGGTGTTTAAAGGTGATACTGCAGAGGAATTGAGAGAAATATTGCTACACCGGGAAGATGTATTACAACTATTTGATAAACTGAATAGTAGCAAATCACCTGGACCTGATGGTATACATCCAAGAGCATTGAAAGAACTGAAATATGAGATTGCAGACCTGCTATTAGTAATCTGTGAACTTTCATTACAATCATCTGTAATACCTGAAGATTGGAGGATCACCATTGTAACGCCAATTTTTAAAAAGGGTTCCAGGGGTGATCCGGGAAATTACAGACCGATGAGCCTGACATCAGTACCGGGGAAAATGGTAGAAACCATCATAAAGAACAAAATTACACAGCATGTAAATAGTCATGGCCTAATGGGAGACAGCCAACATGGCTTTAGACAAGGAAGATCTTGTCTAACTAATCTAATATGTTTTTTTGAAGGTGTGAATGAACAGGTAGACAAAGGTGAGTCGGTTGATATAGTGTATCTAGACTTTCAGAAAGCCTTTGACAATGTCCCTCATCAGAGACTTTTGGCAAAACTAAAAAGTCATGGGATAGGAGGCAGTGTACTATTGTGGATCGGGAACTGGTTAAAAGATAGAAAGCAGAGGGTAGGGCTAAATGGCCAATTTTCGCAATGGAAAAAGTTGAATAGTGGAGTACCCCACGGATCTGTACTGGGTCCGCTACTTTTTGACATATTCATAAATGACCTGGAAAAGGGAATAACTAGTGAGGTTATCAAATTTGCAGACGACACAAAACTGTTTAAAGTTGTTAAAACCCAAGAGGACTGTGGAAATCTGCAGGAGGATCTGGATAAATTGGAAGACTGGGTATCCAAATGGCATATGAAATTTAATGTGGACAAGTGCAAAGTTATGCACCTAGGAAAGAACAACCAACACTATGGTTACATGATGCAAGGTTCCACATTAGGAACCACCACCCAGGAAAAAGATTTAGGAGTCATCGTGAATAACATGTTATAACCCTCCGCCCAGTGTGCAGCGGTGGCCAAGAAAGCAAATAGAATGCTAGGTATCATAAGGAAAGGAATGGAAAATAAAACAAAGGATATTATAATGCCTCTGTATCGAACCATAGTACGACCGCACCTTGAATATTGTGTGCAATTC
Organism: Ichthyophis bannanicus; assembly: GCA_033557465.1. Lineage (NCBI taxonomy): Eukaryota > Metazoa > Chordata > Amphibia > Gymnophiona > Ichthyophiidae > Ichthyophis > Ichthyophis bannanicus. The sequence goes on from CM066044.1 coordinate 272,371,212, forward strand.
TGGTCACTGTATCTTAAAAAAGATATAGCGTTATTAGAAAAAATATAGAGAAGAGCCACCAAAATGGTAAAGGGGGTGGAAGGCTACTCCTATGAAGAGAGGCTACAAAGGTTAGGGCTCTTCAACCTGGAAAAGAGACGGCTGAGGGGAGATATGATGGAGGTCTATAAATTAATGAATGGAGTAGAACAGGTAAACGTAGATCGATTTTTTACGCTATCAGAATATAGAAAGACTAGGGGACATGTCATGAAGCTACAGGGTGAACTATTTAAGACAAAAAAGAGAAAATATTTTTTCACTCAACGTGTAATCAAACTCTGGAATTTGTTACCAGATTATGTAGTAAGAGCTGTTAGTGTAGCTGGGTTTAAAAAAGGTTTGGACAAGTTCCTGGAGGAAAGGTCCATAAACCATTATTAAAAAGGGTCCCAGGATATCAATGCTTGACCCAATACAAGCATTGTGGAACCTGTGTCTTTTGGGGATACTGCTAGGTATGTATGACCTAGATTGGCCATTGTTGGAAACAGGATACTGGGCTTGATGGACCTTGGTCTGACCCAGTATGGCATATCTTATCTTCTTATGTTAAATTTCATCTGCCTTTTGGATGCCCAATCTTCTAATTTATCAAGATCCTCTTGCAATTTTCCACAATTCTCTTGGGTTTTAACAACTATAAATAATTTTGTGTCATCTGCAAATTTGATAACCTCACTTGTCATTCCCTTTTCCAGGTCATTTATTAATATGTCAAAAAGCAGCGGAAGAAGCACAGATCCATGCAGTACTCCACTATTCACCTTTTTCCATTGGGAAAATTGGCCATTTAGCCCTACTCTCTGCTTTCTATCTTTTAACCAGTTCCTGATCCACAATAATACACTGCCTCCTATCCCATGACTTTTTAGTTTTGCCAAAAGTCTCTGATGAGGGACCTTGTCAAAGGCTTTCTAAAAGTCCAGATACACTATATCAACCGACTCACCTTTGTCTACCTGTTTATTCACACCTTCAAAAAACATAAGAGATTAGTAAGACAAGATCTTCCTTGTCTAAAGCCATGTTGGCTATCTCCCATTAAGCCATTACTATCTACATGAGTAATTTTGTTCTTTATAATGGTACTGATGTCAGGCTCCTCGGTCTGTAGTTTCCTGGATCACCCCTGGAACCCTTTTTAAAAATTGGCGTTACAGTGGTGATCCTCCAATTTTCAGGTATTACAGATGATTTTAATGATAGTTCACAGATTACTAATAGCAGGTCTGCAATCTCATATTGCAGTTCTTTCAACACCCGGTTCAGGTGGTTTGCTACTCTTCAGTTTATCAAATAGTTGTAATACATCTTCCTGGTGTATCAATATTACTTTCAATTCTTCTGCAGTATCACCTTAAAATACCTCTTCAGTCATGGGTAACATCCCTACAAATTCCTCAGTAAAGAATTCATTCAGTCTCTCCGCTATAGCCTTGTCCCCTCTTGCTGCCCTTTTTACCCCTCTATCATCTAATGGTCCAACTGACTCTCTCACAGGTTTTTTGCTGCAAATGTACTTGAAAAAGTCTTTATTACGCATTTTTGCTTCCACAGCAAGTTTCTTCTTAAATTCTCTCCTTGCCTGCCTTATCAATACCTTGCATTTAACTTGCCAGTGCTTGTGTTGTTTCCAGTTTTCATCATTTGGCTCTTTTTTCCATTTCCTGAAATATGCCTTTTTGGCAACAACAGCCTCCCTGACCTCACCTTTAAACCATGCTGGCAGAAGCATACAAAATACTCTAACTTCCATTTGCTCCACTACAACCCAGTAAGATCTAGAAGAATCAGCTTGACCTAACTAGGATTATTTATTTATTATATTCTCTTATATACCACGCTATTCTGCATCAGTGCAGTTTACATTGAACAAACTGAAATTACATTGAACAGGGCATTATAACTTGGAGATAACTATTTTACAGGGAACATGGGCTATGGAGGGTTAAGTGGCTTGCCCAAGACCACAAGGAGCACCTGTGGGACCAGAAACCCCAGTCCTTCCGGCCCAAGGTTGCTGTCCTCTAGTGGGATTTGAATCCCCGACCTTCCGGCCTGAAGTACCTTGCCCCAACCACTAGGCCACTCCTCCACTCCATGATGTGGTCTCAAGCTTTATACCTTACCCTAATTGGGATAATCATCACGTTCTCCCTCTGCTATGCCTCAATCCCAATCCTCTACTACCCTAGACATATCAAACAGCCCAAACTTTGGTCTTCCTGGCACCCTCCAAGACAAGTTAGTCACTCTAATTTAATCAAAATTTGGCCACAAGGCACATCAACCATGGACTCCAACCAACTCAAGAACACAGCAAATATAACAGCACCATTAAATGTGCCCTTATCAACCCCAGATCAAGCAGAAACAAAGTTCACATAATAAAAGAGCTCATTGAAGACATTGACATCCTGTGTCTTAATGAAACTTGGTTTCTCGAAACAGATAATGTGCTCCTAAACCAGCTAAACATATCCACCCACAACATCCATAACTTCCCACGAACTACAGGAAGGGAGGAGGCATCTGTATCCTCACAAATAAGCTACTTAATTTCAACAATGTAGAACTTACCTCCACACGCAATCCGGAAAAGATTACCATCGCAAATAAACAATACACACTCAGCCTGGTCTACAGGTCACCCTCCTCAGGCCCAGATGATCTCTCCACTATCCTCGACGCAGTATGCACACATACTAGCAACCAGAACAGGCACATCCTGCTAGGAGACTTCAACCAACTTTCTCACTATCTTGCTGTTTCACTGTTTCTTCACCCCAGGCAATCCGGCTTCAGACCGGGTTTTAGTGTTGAGTCCACAATCACTGCTGTCCTAAATGAAATTCACACTTCTCACGACCAGGGCAATATCACTCTAGCGGTATCACTTGATCTCTCGGCAGCATTCGACCTGGTCGATCACACCCTTCTTCTCTCTCGTCTTCGGGATGCGGGTATTCGTGGTTCAGTATATCATTGGTTTCACTCTTTTCTCTGTCATCGGTCCTTTGCTGTTTCCTCCTCCAATTTTCGCTCTAATCATTTTTCACTCCCTTGTGGTGTCCCTCAGGGTTCTATCTTGGCTCCACTATTGTTTAATGTTTTTCTTGCCCCCCTGGCACTGATCATTCAACAATCTGGGATTTCGAGTTACTTCTATGCCGACGATATCTTTCTGTTGCATCACACTTCCTCATCCTGTCCTGATATATCTCCTTTAGAAAATTGTTTGTCCACTATTTCTTCGTGGCTTTCTTCTAATTGCTTAGTCCTTAATGTAAATAAGACTGCTGCAATTTGGTTCCCTCACACCTCTCCTACACCCTCACTTGCTCCATCCCTTGCAGGCTCTACCATAACTGTAGTCCCCAAGCTTCGCTACCTTGGAGTCTTCCTTGATAGTGCCCTCAGCTTTCATGATCATATCTCCCACATTTCTCGGTGTTCGTTTCTATGTCTACGGAAAATCCGTGCTGTTCGTCCCTTTCTGTCCACTCAAGCCCTTACCACTCTTCTTCTCTCTTTAGTTATTACCAGATTAGATTTCTGCAATACTATTTTCGCCGGTCTCCCCCAAAATCAAAAACACCGTCTTCAATTGATCCAAAACACAGCTGCTCGCATGATCCTCCACGCTTCCCCCCGCGATCATGTCACCCCTCTGCTATATCACCTCCATTGGCTACCACTTGACTACCGGATATCTTTCAAGGTTCTCACCCTAACTCACAAAGCCATCTATCACTCAACACCTGCTTATCTTTCGGATCTACTGACTTATCATACCCCTTCACGCAGTCTTCGATCCATACACATCAACCGTCTTCATCTTCCAGCACCTTCCAAAGCTCATTTGCAATCCACCAGGAAATCGGCCTTTTATTATTTAGCACCCTCTCTCTGGAACTCTCTCCCCACCAACCTCCGTACAGAAGAATCCTATCCCAAATTCCGCTCCCTTCTCAAAACTCACTTTTTCTCTCTAGCTTTTCCCTTCTAACTCTCCTTTCCTCTGTCTTTTTGGCTGCAATCTAGATATCTATTCTGCCCCCTTTTCTCTCCCCTTCTATCATATATTGTAATTTTTATCTTTCTAACTATTGATTTTATATTGTAAACCGCCTCGATGTTACGGGAGGCGGTATATTAAATGTGAAATAAACAATAAACAATAAACAATAAACCTAGTCTCTCTAACTAAACAACAAGCCATAGGATTCATAGATGTCATGAAGGACCTGCAATTTGCACAAATCGTCTCCAACCACACCTACATTAAAGGTGGAACACTGGACTTCATTTTTGCTCCTATCCTTTCAGCACATAGCACCAACCTCACAATAGCCTGCATCTGTATAACACCAACTCCCTGGTCTGACCATCATCAAATCACCTTCAAACTCTCCCAACAAAGAGTGCAAAAACAACAAATAATAGACACTCATGCCTCTCGCAGGTTCCTTCCATTCAGCAGCCAGGACTTCATCAGCAGAATTACTCCAGTGATCGATTCTCACTCCCCAGATGACCACAAAAACTCTCTAATATCTAAGTGAAACACCACCATCTCAGCCACTGCTAAAACATCACCCAAATACATCCCCCTGGTACTCCAAGAACCTAAGATACCAGAAATCCAAACTACACTGAATCGAGCCAAATGGAGAGGTTACAAATGCATGAACATGCAAACATAAATAAAAGAGCTAAACAAATATTGCAACATCACCTACAAAGCAAAACAAGAATACTACACAAACCTCATCAAGACTTCTATCAACTAGCCAAAAGAACTATTTAATATAGACAACCTCCAATAACCTCTCAGCAGATGGCTCAACATCTTCAACCTAACCACAGGACCCAGACACACCCTCAGCTTGAGCTCTCCTCCTCAGCTGGCAACTCAAAACATATGGTACAAATTCAACCCCATCAGCCACAAGCACACAGGCAGTATACTTGCGGCAATCAATACTACCACTTCCCCCTCGATCCCTGCCCTGTGTCCTGGATTAAGATGGAAAAAGATCCAACTCATACGTTACATATGCGACATGATAAATGAGTCATTGACACAAAAATATCTCCCCCTCCCACTCAAGCAATCATTCATCCCATCCTAAAGAAACCGAACCTGGACCCTGCCTCCCATCATCATACAGGCCAATCTCTAGCATCTCACTCATTGCTAAAATGATCAATAAAGTTGTCCAGGAGCAGTTGCAAGACCACTTGGATGACACCATCCTCTAGACATCCACCAACATGAATTCCACTCCCAACAGTGTGGAAACCCTTATGATTTCCCTGCTCAACACACTAATTAAAGGAGCCAAGCTCATAACACCAGGCTTCATGCTCATTTTCCCATACATATTAGCCGCGTTCAAATCTGTGTCACACCAACTCCTTCTGAATCGACTCTACAATATAGGAATTCAAGGAACTACCCTGAAATGGTTTCACTCCTACTTATCAGACCATGTACAACAAATTATACTTGGCAACCTCACATCTGCACCATTACCCCTCAGTCAAGGAGTACCACTTTCGCTTTCGTTTCCACACTCTGCACTCTCTTCACTCCTATTTAATATCTACCTACAACCCCTCTGCAAAAACATCAAACACATGACATCAACTACTTAATATATGCAGGTGATATGATTTTCACACCCTTCTCCACAAAATCACCAGACTACACCAAAATCTCCAACTGTTTTTCAGCAATCAACCTATGGCTTAAAGAACACAATCTCAAAATCAATCACAGCAAGACTGAAGCTCTCCACATCACAAGAAATAAAAATTTCAATCCTCCACTCTCAGTTATAATAAACCATATACTACTCTCTGTTAAAACACAAATCAATTATCTGGGCATCACTCTAGACCAAGAATTCAACTTTCTGCCACAAATAAGCTGGATTACCAAATCCATCTACGTCAAGCTTCACACTTTAAGGAATCTACATAAACTCCTCTCCCCAATGGATTTCCGAGCCGTCTGTCAAGCAGCAATCTCCCCAGCTTTTAACTATTGCAATGCCATCTGCCAGGGCCTTCCCAAGAGCACACTATACTCCCTATAACTGGCTCAAAACACAGTAGCTAGAATCATATTGGCTAAAATCTCAACAGGTTCACATTACCCCACTCCTCAAACAGCCAGCTCAGACTGGCTACTTGAGCCCTAGAGGAAGGCAGGTGAGCTCTACCCCAGGAGGAAGAGAATGAGAGCAAACTACCGCAGACCTCAGTGTTCCAGGCCCAATCACAGTGCTAGTGGGGGAGATTAAGTTTTGGTCAGGCAGGCAAACTGGAGTTATCTGGAGTAAGCTTCTGTTGTTCATTCTCCCTCTGCACTGTTGTGCTGGGAGTCTGGCTACTGGCGGCCCTGCTTGCAGCAGCAAACTTCACAGTTTGAGTGCAGCAGTGGCGGCAAAGAGCATGGCAGGCTGCAGCCGCCGCTGGCTTGTTTGTGGCACACAGATGTAGTGGGGAAGTCCAGTTGCATTTGTACATGATTTGTGAGCTGCATGCATGGCACATCCTAGCAAGTTTTCAACTGAGGGATGGCCAGGCTTTGAGGCCCTATTCTTCCGGAGGTGCTTGATTCCCCTATTCCAAGGGCTACCGAAGCAAACCATCCGACCTTTGCAATTAGTCCAGAACACTGCCACCCGTGCCATCACTAGGTCAGAAAGCATGAACACATTACGCCCCTCTTTAATCAGCTCCACTGGCTGCCAATTACCTCATGTGCCAAATACAAAACAGTGTTAAAAATCTTCAAAATCAGAAACATGTCAGCTGGTATTCTGCAGGACCTTATATGAACAAAACCAAATCACAGACCAAGGAGATGGAGCACCATAGATACAATTCCAAAACCCACCTCACAGGGGCGGCCCAAGGGGGGTGCGGGGCCATGTGCGGAGACTCGGCGCGGTGCCTCATTTGCATAAATATTTGCATAATGTTACCATACACTAACTTTTAGTAAACATGCCTCTTAATGAGTGTATGGATAAAGAAAGTCTAAAAGATTTCTACATTACTATAATCCAGTGCCAACCGCCAAGCACACTGGGAACTACTACAAACACTGCCCATTTAGAACCCATGGCAAACCCGCCGTATCCTGACAGCATTACCAGGACTCACAAAGCACCATACCCTACCTATCAAAAGGCAACACTGCAAATATTAAACCAATACATTTCAGAGAATAATACATGACCTACTGGGGAAAGAGAACAAGTGGCAATGTCAAATAGGAATTACATAAACAGAATACCTCAGCTCAGTTACACATCTTTATCTTTATCTTTATTCATATTTGATAAACCGCTATTTGTAAAAACAATTAAGCGGTGTACAATAAAAAAAAAGTATGGATTTAACATTGCAACCCAGGAAAAGGAACGCCAATAATAAATAGGAAAGAAGGAGGCAGGACAGAGTAATAACATCACACTATTTCCAAATCACAAGATAGACATAGCCTAGCTAGGCTACATAGATAAACGAACTGGGGCAGACAAGTGACAAATTATAACGGAACAAAGACAAGGACAGGGTAGTCAGGGGGGGGGGGCCTCAGAGGAAAGGTCGTATGCTTTCTGAAATAGATGGGTCTTAAGTAATGACTTAAACTGAGGATAGGATGGTTCTAACCGAAGGGGAGTTGGTAGCATGTTCCACAGGAGAGGTCTGAAGAAGAAAAAAGCAGAATGGCGAGTCTGTTCTAAGTGGGCCTGGGATGCTGAGGGAAGAGATAGGCGGTTGGCATGGATTGAGCGAAGTTGACGGTGAGGGGAGTGTAAGGAAATGCAGTCCGCTAAGTAGAGAGGATTACCAGTATGAATGGCTCGATGAATCAAGATCAGAAATTTGTAATGGAAACGAAAGCAAAGAACATGCAGAACATAGACCATCACCAAACAAGGAATCACAATTTAGAAACAGGAAGACAATAATTAAACTGGGAACCCCAAAAGCCAAACTCGGAATGTACAACAACACTGTAGAAATAAAACTATAAATTAATTTCCTCTTGTACTAAACAAAGTGCAGATGTTAATGATGCAGATTTCCCAGAGCTGACATATTCCAGTTAATAAATTCAAAATAAAGAGATATCTTTCTACCTTTTATGCATTTTTTTTCAGTTGCAATTGCTCCAGCCACTTTCTTCTGGTTTCTTCGTGTCTTCTGCTAACTCTCCATCGTCTGCTGTCCATTTGTCCTTTCTTCTCTCTTCTAGTTTTTTTTCCATTCTCTCTCTACATCTGCTTTAACATACTAATCTTTCTCCTTTTGCTCTTTCCACATTCCTATTTCATCCACTCAGATTTTTCCCCTCCATCCTCAATCCCCACTTACTCTCCCAATACCCGGCCAATTGTAGATTTCTCTTCCCTCCCACAAAAAATATTTTCTCCTCTCACTCTCCCAGCCCCATCCCATTCTAATCCTCCCCCAATATCAGCTCCTTTCTAGTTCCAGCCCCACCCAGCATTCGCTCCCTTCTAGTCCCCACATCAGCCCATTTCCAATCCCAGCCCCCCATCAGCCCATTTCTAGTCCTTTCCTAGCCCTACCATCAGCCCATGTCAAATCCTAGCTCCCCTCCACTCAGCCCATTTCCATTCCAAGTCCCCATCCCCAGCTATTTGCAGTTCAAGCCTCCCCTTCCACTCAGTCCATTTCCAGTCCTAGCAACCTCCGCAACCCATTACCAGTCCTAGCACCCCCCCATAGCCCATTACCAGTCCTAACTCCCCCATCAGCCCACTTCCAGTCCTAACCCCCCTTAAGCCCATTTCCAGTCTTAGCCCCCCCCATAGCCCATTACCAGTCCTATCCCCCCATAGCCCATTACCAGTCCTAACCCCCTCATAGCCCACTACCAGTCCTAACCCCCCCATCAGCCCACTTCCAGTCCTAAACCCCCATCAGCCCACTTCCAGTCTCAGCCCCCCCATAGCCTATTACCAGTCCTAACCCCCCCATCAGCCCACAGCCCATTACCAGTCCTACCCCCCCTCCCCCCCCATCAGCCCAGGGAACATATAAAATAAAAATAAAAAAAAGCTGGCTGCTGCCGCTGCTGCTGCTGTGGTAGCGACAGAATCGAGTGTCCGGCGGCCGCCCCCCCCCCCTGCCTGGCAGAGCCCTCCCTCCCTGCATCAGCTCCTCTCCATGTCGGCTTTCAGAGCTGTGAAGGGAGAGTTTCTCCCTTGCACCTCTTTTAAGCCCACCGGCGCTGATGGAAAAAGGCATTTCCTGTTTCCCATCAGCCCCGGCAGGCTTAACAGAGCCGCGAAAGGGAAACTGTCCCTTCACAGCTCTGAAAGCTGGCTGGAGAGGGACTGATGCAGGGAGGGAGGGCTTGGAGGGGTGGGGCCGCCGGACACTCGATTCTGTCACTGCCACGGCAGCAGCGGCAGCAGCCAGCTTTTTTTTTATTTTTTAAATTTACCTTTAATGCAGAATGTTTTTTGCGTGGGGCCCCCTGAAACGCGGGGCCCTGTGCAAAAAACATTCTCGCTCAATGGACGGGCTGGCCCTGCCACCTCATACACAAAAGCTAACAAGTCCACTGCAAAGAGGGCACTCTCACTAGCGGCACCTGCCATTTCGAATCCACTTCCAGAGAAACTAAGGACCGCCACAGACATAAAAGACTTTAGGAAACAGCTAAAAACCTTTCTCTTCATTGATCACTTCAGTGAAGACACCTTACACTCCAGACTCCGGACACCTGATAACATGCTCCCTGGTATCGGTTTATAAGTTTCGCTGTAAATAAGATACGCTTCCGAGCATCCTCTGCATGTCACCCCCCTCCCTCATGTTTCCAATATGAGTTCCCTCTAATGGTTTCAGTTATAATGTAAATCACTTTGATTGTATGATAAGGCGGTATAAAAAAACTTGTTTAATAAATAAATAAAAATAAATAGTGGAAGAGCACATGGTTCCAGGCCTCCCTGTGATGCCAGCGCTGGCAGAAAATTCTGCCCTTTTGTCGGTCCTGGAATGCCAAATATACTTCAGCTGGACTCGCAAGCTTCCTTAGGGAGTGTCTCAGGTCCTCCAGTGTTGGTGACTAGAGGGAGAGAACTCCCAAGGGGGCACCTCCTGAGCCCCAGTCTCTAGCAGCACAATCAGAGTGGTTTTCCCCTGACTTTGTACGTTTCCTGCATCAGCTCTTTAGTCTGCTGCAGGGCTCAGTATTGGTGTCAGTTGGGGGGTTCAGTTTAGCCTGGTCCCATGGTCCCTACCGCTCATTCTAAGAAGAGCTCCACAGGTGCCCCCATTGTAGACGCTCCCTTGCTTCTTTTAGGGGGGGTATTCCTGATGGGGTATCGGGTTTGCCAGTTTTCTCTTCTCTGAATGGTGGAGAGGAGGACGATGACTCCGGAAATCTTGGCAATAGCAGGAGCATGGAGAAGGGTGAGTTACTGCCCTGGAGGAGGAAGATTCATGAGTCATCCTCCTATTCCAGTGTGAGGAATTATCCTCTCTTATCGTCCAAGTTAGTTTGGTGCTCCGCATTGTGGATGTGATGTTGGAAGAGAAGTTGGATGTGGATCCTATCTTGGAGGAGTTATAGAACCTCTCTAAGCTTTTTCCTCTACAGATGATTTGGTGCATGATTGTGGCAGAATGGGAGGCTCCTGATGGGCTTCTGCAGGTGGACATGGACAGCTAGTTGCATTTTCTGAAGGTTAAGACATTGGTTACAGTAGTCACTTGATGCACAACTATCTCAGTGGAGGAGTCACTCTCCAAGATTAAAGGATGGTAGAGTAGAGGCATTGTTGAAGACCATCTTTTGGCCTCAGTGCTTGGCATCCAGATCTCCATCTGTGGCAGCTTAGTAGCCACAGCACTCTTTTGCTGGGTTCAGCAGTTGCAGGAGGATTCAGTCTGTTTGCCTGGAATCCACAGCTGTGTTTCTGGCTAACTATGTCTGATTTTATTTGGATGGCAGTGCAGGTGGTCACAAAAGATACAGCAGCCCAGCACTTGCTGTAATTGTGGTACTGGTCAGCAAATATAGCTTCCAAGTCCTGCCTTACCAAATTGCCATTTAAAAGCCTGCTTCTTTGGGGAGGACCTGGAGAAGTTGGTGAAGGATTTGGAAGAGGCTGCTTGAAGATAACCAATGAGCTCCTCTCAGCATTTGGCATCTCAGTCCCGTCTTTGGGACTTGAACAAGTACTATCCAGGCATGCAGTTGGCACCCTGGGGAAGTTTTTCGTCAAATCCCAGTTCTCTTGGTGGGCACAAATGCTCATATATTTTTTCACTCAACTTGTAATCAAACTCTGGAATTTGTTACCGAAAGATGTAGTGCAGCTGGGTTTAAAAAAGATTGGGCAAGTTCCTGGAGGAAAGGTCCATAAACCATTATTAAAAGGGACCTGTAATATCACTGCTTGACTCAGTACAAGCATGGTGGAACCTGTGTCTTTTGGTGAAACTGCTAGGTACTTATGACCTAGATTGGTCACTGTTGGAAACAGGATAACTGGGTTTGATGGACCTTGGTCTGACCCAGTATAGCATATCTTATGTTCTTAATATTCTTCATCCTTCTGACCCAATCTATACCACATGAGCTAATGATAGATAGCAGTTCCATTCCATGGTGCCTCCGGTGGGAAGTCTTTGCAATTTTTATCCAGAATGGGCCCAGATTACAGTGATCAATGAGTTTTCAACATTGTCTTTGTGGTCTCTCACTGAAATTTGTTGCTCAAGAGAGTGCCTTTCAAGGGAATTCTGGAAAGGCTGCCCCATCTTCGGGCTATCGTGCCTGTACCTCCTCATGAGCAGGGCCAGGGACATCTATTTTATGGTCCCCAAGAATGACAACTATTTCCAGCTTATTCTTGACCTCAAGTTGACCAATGCTTGCCTGCAGATCTCTCCCTTCCATATAGGGACCTTACATTTCATCATCCAAGGGGGAATTACTGGCATCGCTGCACCTGTCTGAGGCATATTTTCATATGGTTTGCCATTCTGAACAATCATTTCCAGTTTCAGGCCTTGCCTTCTGGTCTAGCAATGGCTTCCAGAACGTTCTCCAAGGATGTTGTGATGATGGCAGCGGTCCTATGTCGAGAAGGGATCTGGGTCCATCTGTACCTTGACAAATGGCTCATTTGAGTCAAGTAGGAGAGGATCATTATGCTGTGAAGGCCCATGTGGTGCAACTCCTGGAGAGTTTGGGCTGGGCGGTGAATCACGCAGTGTCATCTAGTGCCATTGCAGTCCCTGGAGTATCTCGGGGCACAGTTTGACAACAGGCAAGATGTTCCTGACCGATGAGAGGTAGGACAAGGTCTTGTCCCAACTGATCATGTTAAGAACAAAAGAAATGCCATACTGGACCAGACCAAGGTCCATCAAGCTCAGTATCCTGTTTCCAACAATGGCCAATCCAGGTCACAAGTACCTGGCAGGAACCCAAAGTCCACATCTTCCACAATGCTTGTCCTGGGGTATGCAGGGGATTTCCCGGGTGCTCTTTAATAATGGTTTATGGACCTTTCCTCTAGGAACTTGTCCAAAGCTTTTTTTAACCCAGCTATACTAACAGCTTTTACTAAATCCTCCGGTAACGAATTCCAGAGTTTGATTACACATCGAGTGAACAAATATTTTCTCTTATTAGTCTAAAATGGGTTACAATGTAGCTTCATTGTGTGTCCTCTAGTCTTTCTACTTTTTGATTGCATAAATAACCAATCTAAGTTAACCCGTTTCACTCCATCCATTAATTTATAAACTTCTATTGTATCTCCCCTCAGCCTTCTCTTTTCCAAGTTGAAGAGCTCTAACCTTTTAAGCCTGTTGTAGTGGGAGATCATTTTGCATCCAGTGATCACCAGATGGTGTGGTTCAGTATCAGGACTAGTGCTGTTAGAATCCATTCCAAGGTGAAGATCTTAGACTTTAACTTTGCGAAGATGGGCCAATACCTCAGGGAGTCGTTAGTGGGATGGGAACAGCTGGGGGATGTAGAACAACAGTGGGCAAAACTGAAAGGGGGTATTTTAAAGGCAACCAACCTTTTTGTTAAAATGGTAAATAAAGGCAAAAGGAACAGGAGACCGCTATGGTTTTCAAAGGAAGTAGCTGAAAAAGTGAAGAAAAAGAGGGAGGCCTTCATGAAATACAAGAGATCACAGAGAGAGGAAGACAGGCATCTGTATTTGGAAAAACTTAGAGAAGCTAGCAAAGTAGTCAAGAAGGCAAAGATTCAAAAGGAGGAGGAAATAGCCAATGCAATAAAATGGGGGGATAAGACATTTTTCAGATATATTAGTGAGAAGAGGAAGGGCAAAAGTGGTATTGTCAGACTCAAGGGTGCAGGGGGGGAATATGTAGAAGCTGATAAGGATAAAGCGGAATTGCTTAACAAATATTTTTGTTCTGTGTTCACAGATGAAGAACCAGGAGCAGGACCTCAGAAAACACCCACAAATAAGAACAGAAGCGAGGGACATCTTGAACAATTTTCATAAGACTGTGTTCGTGAGAAACTAGCTCAACTTAAAGTAGACAAAGCGATGGGACCGGATGGGATACACCCTAGAATACTGAGGGAACTTGGGGACGTTCTAGCAACTCCACTGACTGACCTTTTCAATGCCTCGTTGGAGTCGGGAGTGGTGCCAAAGGACTGGAGAGAGGCTCATGTGGTGCCTTTACACAAAAGCGGAAGTAAGGATGTGGTTGAAAACTACAGGCCGGTTAGTTTAACTTCGGTGGTGAGTAAATTAATGGAAACGCTGTTGAAAGAGAAAATAGTGAGGTTTCTGGAGTCCAGCGGATTACAGGATCCGAGGCAGCATGGATTCACCAGAGGCAGGTCTTGTCAGACAAATCTGATTGATTTCTTTGACTGGGTGACCAGGGAGTTGGACCGAGGGAGAGCTCTAGATGTGGTGTATTTAGATTTCAGTAAAGCCTTTGACACTGTTCCTCACAGGCGACTTATAAACAAACTGAGCACCCTAGGGATGGACCCTAAAGTTACTGCTTGGGTTAGAAATTGGTTGGGTGGGAGGCGACAAAGAGTACAAGTAAATGGAGCTCACTCTGAGGAGAAGGATGTTACCAGTGGTGTGCCCCAGGGATCTGTCCTTGGTCCGATTCTTTTTAACATCTTTGTTAGTGATATAGCGGAAGGGCTGTCGGGTAAGGTTTGCCTCTTTGCAGATGATACCAAAATCTGCAATAAAGTAGACACCCAGGAAGGTGTAGATAACATGAGGAGGGATCTAGCTAAGCTTGAAGAATGGTCTAGAATTTGGCAGCTGGGATTTAATGTTAAAAAATGTAAGGTCATGCATTTGGGCTGCAGCAATCCAAGGGAGCAATACAGCATAGGAGGTGAAGTACTTTTGTCCACTAAAGAAGAGCGGGACCTAGGCGTAGTTGTGTCCGATGATCTTAAAGTAGCTAAACAGGTAGAAAAGGCAACGGCAAAAGCTAGAAGGATGCTTGGGTGCATACGGAGAGGAATGGCTAGCAGAAAAAAGGAGGTGATAATGCCTCTGTATAAGCCTTTGGTGCGACCTCATTTGGAGTATGGTGTGCAATTCTGGAGACCGCACCTTCAAAAGGATGTGAACAGGATGGAGTCGGTGCAGAGGGTTGCTACTAAGATGATTAGTAGTCTTCATTATAAAGCATATGAGGACAGACTTAAGGATCTTAATATGTACACCTTAGAGGAAAGGCGGGATAGAGGTGATATGATTGAGATGTTTAAATACCTCCGTGGCATAAATGTTCAGGGAGAGAGCCTCTTTCAATTGAAAGCAAGTTCTGCGACGAGGGGACATGGGATGAGGGTGAAGGGAGATAGATTCAGGAGTGATATGCGGAAATATTTCTTTACTGAAAGAGTAGTGGATCCGTGGAATAGTCTCCCAGTGGAGGTGGTAGAGATGAGGACAGTAACTGAATTCAAAAAAGCATGGGACCAACACAGAGGATCTCTAAAGGTAAAAAGTGGACTGTTGTAGTTGTTGTTATGGAAGGACAGACTAGATGGGCCTTGTGGTCTTTTTCTGTCATCATGTTTCTATGTTTCTATGTTTCCTCATAGAGATATCCTTCCATGCCCTTTACCATTTTGGTGGCTCTTCCCTACACTTTTGCTTATTCCGCTATATCCTTTTAAAAATATGGTGACCAGAATTGCACACAATATTCGAGGTGCGGTCAAACCATGGAAAGATACAGAGGGCTTTGTAATATCCTTGGTTTTATTCTCTATTCCTTTCCTTATGATTCCTAGCTTTCTTGGCCATCGCTGCACACTGGGCGGAGGGTTTCAATGTATTATCCACAATGACGCCTAAACCTTTTTCCTGCGTGGTGGTTTCTAAGGTGGTACCTTGCATCCTCTAACCAAAGTCTGGGTTGTTCTTTCCTAGATGCATAACTGCACTTATACACATTAAATTTCATCTGCCATTTGGACTCCCAATTTCCAATTTATCAAGGTCCTCTTGCAATTTTTCACAATCCCCTTGGGTTTTAATAACTTTGAATAATTTTGTATCATCTGCAGATTTGATCACCTCACTCGTTATTCCCATTTTCAGGTCATCTATGAATATGTTAAAAAGCAGAGGGCTCAGCACAGATCCCTGGGTTACTCCACTATTTACTTTTCTCCATTGAGAAAATTGGCCATTTAGCCCTACTCTCTCTCTTCTTTTTTTAACCAGTTTCTGATCCACAACACTACACTCAAATCCCATGACTTTTTAATTTCACCAAGAGTCTCTCATGCGTTACCTTGTCAAAGGCTTTCTGAAAATCCAGATACACTATATCAACCGGCTCACCTTTGTCTACCTGTTTATTCATACCTTCAAAAAAATATAACAGATTAGTAAGACAAGACTTTCCTTTGCTAAATCCATGTTGGCTTTCTCCCATTAAACCATGACTATATACATGATCAGTAATTTTATTCTTTATAATGGTTTCTACCATTTTGTCTGATACTGATGTCAAACTCACAGGTCTGTAGTTTCCTGGATCACCCCTGGAACTAGTGGTACTACATTTGCCATTCTCCACTCTTTAGGTACTATAGTTGATTTTAATGATAATTCACAGATTACTAATAGTAGGTCTTCAATCTCATATTTGAGTTCTTTCAATACCCTTGGATGTATACCATCCAGTCCAAGTGATTTGGTACTCTTCAGTTTATCAAATAGTTGTAATACATATTCCTGGTTTATCAATATTTCTTTCAATTCTTCTGATACATCACCTTTATATACCATTTCAGGCATGGATAAATTCCCTACATCTTCTTCAGTAAAGATCGTAGCATAGAATTCATTCAATCTTTATCCACTATGGCCTTGTCTTCACTTAGCACCCCTTTTACTCCTTTATCATCCAATAGTCAAACTGGCTGTCCCATAGGTTTTTTTGCTATGAATGTACTTGAAAAAAGATTTTATTATGCATTTTTGCTTCCATGACAAGCTTCTTTTTTTTCAAATTCTCTCTTTGCCTGCCTTATCATTGCCTTGCATCTAACTTGGCAATACGTATGTTGTTTCCCATTTTTGTTATTTGACTCCTTTTTCCATATCCTGAAAGATGCTTTTTTGGCTGCAACAGCCTCTCTGACCTCGCTTTTAAACTATGCTGGCGACTTCCGGTTGGCGATGAGCTGAGCTAGAAGTGTTGATCTCGGCTCTGGGACTCCCCCCCTTTGAATCCCCGCAAGTGGCTCAAGAAATAAAGTTATAAATGGTGGAATACCGACCGGATACTGGAGGCAAGTGACCGGAGACTTTAGATCAGGCAAATCAAAGAAAGTTGGAGTAGATGGCGACGAAAACCCTGCAAAAAGAAAAGACGCATAGAGGGGAAACCAAAATGGCAGCTTGCGCCTCCCACCAAGCGCAGACCTGGCGAACGTGGCACTAGTAGAAGAAGTCTCCACTGTATTAGTGAGGGCATTGAGTGAGTGTTTTACGGCAATAACAGCACAGTTGGATTGATTGAATGGGTCAGTGGCAGAATTCACTGGGAGAATGCAACATGCAGAAAACCGGATATCGGCAGAGAAGATGGAGCCTTGCAACTGGAACACAGAATCCAGCAGTTGGAAGAAAATATGCTCAAAAGCGAGAATAAAATCGATGAGCTGGAGAATAGGGGACGTAGGAAAAATATTCAAATAGTGGGGCTGCCTGAAGCAATATTGGAGAAAGACCTGTGTGGCTTCCTAGAATGGTGGATACCGCAGAGCGTACAGCTCAGTGAAATGGCGAGGAATATACAGGTGGAGAGATCCCATCAGTTGGGAGTTCGTCGAGAGGGGCAGCCGAGGCCGAGAGCAGTGCTAATACACTTCCTAAGTTTTCAGCAGAAGGAGACAATCTTGCGAGCAGCTAAAGACAAACTCGGATAGAGTATGAAGGTGCCAGAGTGCTGTTTTTTCAAGACTTTTCAGCGGCGGTAACTCAAAAGAGACGGGCATTCTCCACTGTCAGCAGCTTCTTGGTCAACAAGGGGTTGAGATTTGCATGCCTCTATCCAGCTAAACTAAGACTAACTGTGAATAGTTGTCAGCATACTTTTGTGGAGCCGGAGAAAGCACAACAATTTTACAATACTCAAATAAAAAAAGAAGGTGAGCAATTAGAAATGCTAACGATAGGCGTAGCCAAGCAGAAAAGAACTTTGTAGAAATGGAGCGCAAACCAAACTTGCCTGCCACGAAAAATTGCAACTTGACAAGTTATCAAAGGCTCACAATGGACTTAACACCATGTTGCAAATGGAACTTAAATCCAGAGAAGAGACAGCAGGAAAATGGAATTGAGAGGGAAGAATATATGGACATGGTGGGGAGATGAACAAAATCTTACAAACAAACAAAGAACTTACAAACAACCACTTACAAACAAAAAAGAGAGAGTATAAGGACCAGCTGTTTAATTGATGGAACTGGGATAAAGAAACTAAGTTATAACTACAGATAGAGTTGGTGTTCTATAGTGGATTTTCTATAACTTATGTATTCCATGGAAGGTTATACAAGTGTTGACATATTGTAAACAGATAAGTAAATGAAAATGAACGGGTAAATGGGCAGATTGCATGTGACTGAATCAAGGTTGGAATGGGGTTTTAGGAATGTATAAGAATGGGGGATGAGGCATATAGAAGAATTTGTCTTAATGCTAGGATGTGCCCAAATGTGCGGGAGACAGCAAAAGTAGTCCTAAGGGGTCAAATTATGTGTTATACGCAATCTAGAAGGAAGACGCAGACAGTACATCTTCTGCAACTTGAGAAGGATCTGAGAAGGGCTCAGTGAAACTATGGTCTCCGATCCATGGAAGAGCACAGAGCTTCCTTACTAGCTATCCAGGCGGAGTTAAATAACGCACTACACCAAAGAGCATGTCAGTCAATGTTTTATCATTGATACCACCTATATAGATATGGAAATAAGACTGGAAAGCTGATGGCATCGCTGGTCAAGGCGGATGACGGGCCACGAGCGATCAAAGTTTTTCGGAATAAAACAGGATAGTGCCAAACAGGACAACAAGATCTGGAGAATATTTTGAAAGATTATTATATGGAGCTTTACAAGGCTGAACATTGTGATAAAGAGGCGGTGGAAAAATTTCTGGGAGCTGTGAATTTACCGGTAGTGGATGAGGTAGATCGGGAGAAGTTTAATGGTCCGATAACGTCGATGGAAATCCAGCAGTAAATTAAGACGTTAGGGAAAGGAAGGGCTCCAGGTCCAGATGGCTTTCGAGCAGAGATTTTCCAAATATTACACAGGTACACTACCAAAAAACTGCCTCCAGTTTTGCAACTGATTCCTATAGATTTTGGGGTGCTGAATCCAGGAAAAATAGCCAAAATGTTCCATCACGTCACGTTTTCTTGCAAAATTAGATTTCTTACCCATATAAGGAATGTTCACATAATTTCTTTTTAGCCGACTGCAGTTTATTTTCTTGGCCCAAAATAGAGGTTGTAATAGTTAACTAACTAGAAACACTCCCTCATGATATTTTAGAGTGTTTTGTATTCATTTTATATATTAACAGGACAATTGGGAGGCGGGGGGCTAAATCCAGTACTCGCGCTGGCGCATGTTCTTTCCTGTTCGCCTCGCCTCGTTCGCTCGCTCAAACACGGTGGTTGCGACATGAACGTTCCTGTCAAATTTCAGTTTCTTGCAAGTTCATTATTACCTTTTGTTTGCTCAGTCGTAATCCAGCTTTATTCCGAAGTGGTTCACTACAGTTGTAGTTTGCAGTGCTGTGTATTTGTGATGGCTCACAGAGCCAGAGGTTGCGTCAACTCTCCGGACAGTTTTTGCTTTATTTGTGGGGAATATACCGTGAATAAGCGGCAGAGGAACATTTCTGCATTTATTAAAAAAGTATATTTCGCCTATTTCGGTTTGAAGTTAGGCGATCAAGACAAACCGTGGGCTCCTCACAAAGTGTGCAAGACATGTGAGGAAGATCTACGCTTATGGATGAAAGGTAAAAAACAAGCATTTCGTTTCGGAATACCTATGATGTGGCGTGAACAAAGAGACCACAGCAGTGACTGCTATTTTTGCTCTTGCATTGTGAAGGGATACAACTTAAAAAATAAGAACGTAATAAGTTACCCCAACCTTCCCTCAGCAATTAGGCCTATGCCTCATAGCAACGAAGTACCTGTGCCTGAACCACCAAAATCTTTGGATCATATTTGTGTGGACGGTTCTGATCATGATGAGACTCATCAGATGGCTTTTGCCGATGAGTCCAGTACTTCCGAGTTTGAAACTGAACCAGATCCGAAACCTGAACTTTTCTCTCAAGCTGAATTGAATGATTTAGTCCGAGATTTAGGACTCCCAAAAGATGCTGCCCAACTGCTAGGTTCTCGGCTTAAACAGAAAAATCTATTGTCACCAGGAACAACTTTTTATTGGTACCGCAACCGCAAGACACAATTTTTGAAGTATTTCAGCAAAGAGGAAGATTTGGTATTTTGCAACGATATATACGGAGTGATGGAAAAGTTTAAACTCAAGTATGATCCTGCTGAATGGCGGCTGTTCATTGATTCGTCAAAAGACAGCATAAAAGGTGTTCTTCTTCATAATGGCAACACATTCGCTTCAGTTCCTATTGCTCACTCTGTTATTCTCCAAGAAAAATACGAGAATTTGGCCCTGATTCTTCAGAAGATTCGTTATGATGAGCATAAGTGGATGATTTGTGGAGACTTTAAAATTCTATCCATGCTATTAGGGCAGCAATCCGGTTTCACCAAATATCCCTGCTTCCTTTGCTTGTGGGATAGCCGGGCCCGCGACCTACACTGGGGGAAAAAAGACTGGCCAATTCGGGAGTATTTGAGACCCGGTGAGAAAAATGTTCTTCATGAGAGCTTGGTACCTCGTGATAAAATTATATTACCACCTCTCCACATTAAGTTGGGTCTCATTAAGCAATTCATCAAGTCCCTTCCAAAAGATGGTGAGTGCTTTCGGTACCTTTGCTCAAACTTCCCCCGACTTTCTGAAGCAAAGCTAAAGGAAGGAGTGTTTGTTGGCCCTGATATAAGGAAACTCATTTCAGATGGAGCATTCGCTGAAACGATGTCTGAGAAGGAAAAAGAAGCCTGGGATTCCTTCAAGGATGTTGTTCTCAAATTCTTGGGGAACAGGCGGGATGAGAACTATAAGGATATTGTTGCCAGGATGCTCAATGCCTTCAAAGAACAAGGCTGTAACATGAGCCTGAAAGTCCATTTCTTGCACTCCCATGTGAACTACTTTCCCGAAAACTTGGGGGCGTACAGTGAAGAACAAGGTGAAAGGTTTCACCAGGACATCAAGGACGCAGAGAGAAGGTACCAAGGAAGATGGAACACCACTATGATGGCTGATTTCTGCTGGGTGCTGCTGCGGGAAACCCCAGATCAAAAATACGCCAAGCAGCGCACCAAGAGAAGCATTCGGGGGAAGAAGAAACGGGCCCACCAGGAGATTGATTGACCCAAGAATGACTTTAAAATCTAAACTGTGTTGACAAATATCGTGTTTTTACTAAACTTTGAAATAAAAATTTGCTAGTTATTACCACAGTGTCGGATCTCATTTATTAGAATTTTATTTTCACACCATCGGGTGTTTGTTTTCATGTATTGCAATGGTGCGGTTTGCGTTTTCTATTCTTACATACATACCTGTACAACATTTTTTGCACATTTCTTTGCTTTGCTTTGTGTCTTACCTCGCTCTTATATGCTCAATGTTTGTGCACATGTATGTGGCTGTTTTAAGTGCAGACAATTTTGCTACCATCACAGTGTGTTTTGTTGACATTACTCTATTCTTATGTGCTGCCTTGTTACAATTTTCTTTATTCTTATTTGAATAACTACTAAACAATTAGTATAAAGAATTCATCCAAGAAACTTTTATCTCGATCGCACTCAATCTGAAACATTCACCTGAAACTGCTAACCCAATGTAGCAAAAAATCTGTACGTGATGGAGCAAATTGGTTACCAGATTTGGATTCAGAGCACCAAAAAACGTAAAAATCAATCGAAACATTAGAGGCAGTTTAAAAAAAATTTTTTTAGTGTACCTGTGTTATCAGACAAGGTGGCGGTGCCATTGATGGATTATTTCACAGATCTAGTTCAAAAGACAGATTTTCCTTATAAACCTAATCAAGCTCTTATAACAGTTCTCCATAATCCAGGAAAAGATAAGACACTACCAGGTCCGTACAGGCCTATCTCACTTCTCAATATAGATGTTAAGATAATGGCTAAAGTAATGGCAGAGCAGTTAGCCCCACTGCTCCTGAAGCTGATAGGAGAGTCCCAGGTGGGATTTGTACAAGGTCGTGCCCTAGTGCAGAATGTTCGGAAGATGCTAGCAGCACAACAAGAAGCAGTAAAGAAACGAAAACCAACTCTTTTTATCAGCTTTGACACAGAAAAAGCATTCGACCGGGTTCAATGGGACTAAATGTACATGGTCTTAGACAAATTTGGAATAAGTGGGGAATTTGTCAATATGATTCATCTTTTGTATACAAAAACTTGTGGAGTGATATAAGTCAATGGGCATAGAACACGATCCTTCCCTTGGAGAGGGGCACTCGACAAGGTTGTCCCCTATCACCACTGCTATTTGTGCTGCAGTTGGAACCTCTGTTGGAGAGAATTCGCAGGCATCTCTACTTGGAAGGAATATCATTGGGCAAGGACAAATTTCATTTATCAGCCTTTGCAGATGACATGCTAGTCTGCCTAAAGGATCCGGTGAACAAGATAGATGTACTGTTGGAGGAATTCCGGATCTATGGGACCTTTGCAGGCTTGAGGTTAAATCTGGATAAATCAGAAATGCTTCCATTGCTGCCAGAAATGCAGCGGGAATGGCCAGGATGATTTCCATTGAGATGGGCAAAGGACCATATCAAATATTTGGGGGTGTGGATTACGGCGCAGCTGGAAACAACTATACGTGACCAATATGATGGCTCTACTCAAGGATATGGAAGCGAGACTAACTAGATGGAGAGAGCTGCCATTGTCTCTGGTAGGCCGCATTGCATTGTACAAGATGGTTATATGCACTGCAGACCTTACCAATAATGATGAGGCAGCAAGAGCAGAAACGAATGGATCGAGTATTGACTTCATTCTTATGGAAGGGGAAGAGAGCCCGAATATGGATTAGTGTTCTTAAAGAGCCATGGGAGCACAGAGGACTGGGCCTGCCGGATATAATGGAATATAACTTAGCCTGTGTATGTCAACACTTAAAGGACTGGCTATATGCGACGGAGGATTATACTCCTCTGGAATGTGAGCAGGCAGTAGTGGCTCCGCTTTCTCTTAAGTATATACTACATGCTCCTCCAATATTACCCCAATTGCCAAAGGACATCCTAATCATCTCGATGTATAGAGGATGGCGGGCTTTGTGCACCAAATTGGGATGGTTACCCAAGACCACACCATTCTTGCCATTGCGGGGAAACCCAACTTTTCAGCCAGGTATGAGGGGACAGATATACAGACGGTGGCAGGAGTATGGATTAGAAGGGGTGGGACAAGTGGTGAAAGAAGATGGAGCGATGCAGCCATTCAGCATATTACAGGAGTGATTTGCTCTATCCAGGAACTAATATTTTCCATACGTACAGGTGCGTAGCTATGTCCACACACTACCATAGGAGTATATAAAACATCAAATCTTGACCCGCATAGATCATAAATCTTGAGATGCTGATGGCTGGAGGGGAAAGCTGAGTCCATGTTGCAGATGTACGGAAGGGTCTGCTGGCTTTGGAATCAGCGCGAGACTTATCGGGACTGGCGGACCATTGGGTGACAGACCTGGAAATACCTTTGGTGAGGAAGGAGATACTGGCTGCGCTGGCTAGGATCCCTGGATTGACCACTAACGTCACTCTGAGAGAAATGCAGTTTTGAATAATCCGAAGATTACACTTCGCCCCCAATAGAGCATATAGAGCCGGAATTGGGGATTCCCTGAATTGTCCATGGTGTGCTGCACCTAAGGCAACCCTGGGCCATATGTTTTGGAATTGTCCAGTGACTGGGAAATTTTGGACACGAGTGAACAATTATCTAAGCAGGATATTGATGTCCACAGTAGCAGTGAGTCCTCAGACAGCGGTTTTTGACCTGGAATGGACCCAGGGGGATCGATTGACATGGAGAGAGGAGACGATAAAATGGATACACGTGACCATGATGCTGGCACATAAATGTATCTTGGGTGCTTGGCTATGACTGGGTGGCCCAGCGGTGGGGCCATGGAAGCAATCCTTACATCAATGCATGCTTTTTGAACAAGAACAGTCAAAAATATCGAATCAGTCATGGGTACGCTTCTTGGGCATATGGGAGCCTTATATTCAAACACTGACCTTTAGATTAAGAAGCTGAGTATTGAATCAATACACATTGGAGAGTTGGGATGGCACTGTGGGGGAATAAAGAAGGGGTCTTAGGTACCCACTTGGCAGAACTTCCTCTTTTCAAATAAACATTACAGTAGAGATATCTGAGTTGTCATTATGACCATGCAATAAATATTAAGGGAGGGGTGGGGATGGGAGGGGGAGGGGTGGGGGGGGGTGGAAAAATAAGAAAATGAATGAACATAGGTAGAATCACCCACATATTTGACAGAAAAATCAGTCCTGGAAGTAAGTGAAGGGGGTTAGACAGCCCTGTAATGATTCATACAGACAGGGAGGCTGGCGATGATAAATTAAGGCAAAGAGCAGGTGCAACAATATATGAGCATGTTTTATGTGTAACTATGAGAATAGTTTAGTTTAACCACGGATGTAGATTGTACATAATCATATAAATGTTTCTGTTATGAATAAGGTGTTATATGCTAACTCAAGGATTAATAAACAAATTTGAATATAAACTATGCTAGCAGTTTTTTGGCCTTCCTTCCACTTTTCTTAAAGAGTGGAGTAAGCTCAGATTTCACTCAGGGTGTGAGATTATCTGCAGCTCCAGGGGTTGATGGTGGCCACACAGATTTTGTCCCTTGGATGAGAACACACATGCATCCACTTCAGAAGGCTCTATTTTCAAGTGGTGTCCTCAGTCCTAAATTTGACAAAGGGGATGGATCTCAAGAACCCTCAGATTGTTGTCCTGATATCCTGTGCTAGTCTCTCAGGTTGAGAAGCCTGCTGCTTGGACCAGATAGATTAGGGCTAGTGGTTTCTGTGTAAGGCAGTTTGAGTGATGAACAGGCTAGAGTTGTAAGACATCCAGCTGCCTTACTCTGCTTACACCTCTGGTTCAGGGATGAGCAGTCCAGGTGTTTTTGCAGAATTGTAGTGTACACCAGTAGTCAAGAGGGTACCAAGAGCAAGATGGTGACCTGTGAGATGCTGTTGCCCTTTCCTTGGACTAAGCATCATCTAGAGCAATCTCGGGGTAGAATACTGTGGGAGTCAAGAATGCCAAAGTGGCTTTCTCAGTTGTCACACCCTTGATTCCAGAGAGTGGGCACTGTGCTTGGAGGCCTTTCATCAGATTATGAACCATTGGGGCAGGCCATCCCTGGATTTGATGGCAATGCAGGCAAATGCCAAGATGAAGACCTTGTTTAGCCAGAGAAGGGACTCTGGGTCTTGCTGCATAGATGTGCTTGTTCAACCGTGGCCACACTGAGTCTTTATGTTTTTTTGCCATGGTCCCTGTGGAGGAGAGAATACTATCTGAGTCTAATCATCCTTGTCACTCTGATTTGGCCTTAGAGGCCCTGGTATGTAGATCTAGTTGTGCTACTGGTGAGAAAACCTCCTCCTTTTTGGCAGGAGTGGGGTCTTTTCTGCCAAGGCCTGTTCTTATGGATAACCTGGACCCATTCTTGCTTATGACTTGATTCTTGAAATGGGTATTAGAATCTGCTGAAAGTGTGGCATAGGTCTATTTCTGTGGTATATGTCCAGGTATGGCATCTGTTCATCGCATGGTGTCAGGACCTAAGAAGTTTCTTCTTGGTGAGCCAACATGCCATGCCTCTTGACATTCCATCAGGAATAATTGGAAAAAGGCCTCTTGTTGAATTCCTTGAGAGTTCAGATTGCTGCATTAGTCTGTTTCCTGGGGTCAATTTATGGGTGCATCTTAACTTCTCACCCTGATGTGTCTCAGTTTTTCTGAGGAAGGGGTTAAACACCTGTGACCTCCCCTCTTCCAGACAATTTTTCCACACTGGGATCTCTGTCTAGTGCTTCAGGTCTTAATGGATCCTCCCTTTGAGCTGTGTGCAGCAACCATGCTGAAGATTTGTTCTTAAAAGATATCTTTTTGGTGTTGATTGTTTGGCTTGGTGCATTTTGGAGATGCAGGCCATGTCCTACTGAGACCAAATTTGATCTTCTCAGCGAAGACAGTGATGCCTCAGCCAGTCCCTTCCTTCTTAACCAAAATGGTGACAGCCTTTCATGTCAACCATGTGGACTTTCTTCCAGCATTTTTATCTGATCGGAGTCTAGGAAGAGATAAGAAGTTCCACTTGGTGGATGTCCACAGGGTGTCGTTTAGTTACTTAAAAGTGACGAATTCCTTCCACAAGTCAGAGAGGCTTTTCATCTTGTTTAGTGGGCTCTGTAAGGTGCCACTCTATAAATTGGAATAAGGAAGTAATTTATTCTGCCTACATTCTGAAAGGAAGGCCTGTTTCCATGAGCTTGTGCGCTAACTCTACTAGGGTGCAGGCATAGTTTCATATATGTTAGTGAGAAGAGGAAGGGCAACAGTGGTATTGTCAGACTCAAGGGTGAAGAGGAGGAATATGTAGAAGCTGATGAGGATAAAGCGGAATTGCTTAACAAATTTATTTATTTATTTATTTAGTGTACACTTATATCCCGCTACTTCCAGCGATCAGCAGCGGTATTCCAACACAGAAAAAGAGTGGCTGTACTGGCCATAATTTACAATACACAGGATGATTAGTGGAAGAGGTACAGTTCACAGCACACAGTATGATTAGTGGGAATAGTACAGTTCACAACACACAGGGATAAGGTTTAGCCGCATTGAGAAGGGGATATTTACAATTAGTATTTCTGATCTGTGTTCACAGATGAAGAACCAGGAGCAGGACCTCAGAAAACACCCAAAAACAGGAACAGAAGTGAGTGGCATCTTGAACAATTTTCAGAAGACTTTGTTTGTGAGAAATTAGCTAAACTTAAAATAGACAAAGCGATGGGACTGGATGGGATACATCCTAGAATACTGAGGGAATTTGGGGATGTTCTAGCAGCTCCACTGACTGACCTTTTCAATGCATCATTGGAATCGGGATTGGAGCCAAAGGACTGGAGAGAGGCACATGTGGTCCCTTTACACAAAAGCGGAAGTAAGGATGTGATTGAAAACTACAGGCTGGTTAGTTTAACTTCGGCGGTGAGTAGATAACATGAGGAGGGGTCTAGCTATGCTTGAAGAATGACCTAGAAACTGGCAGCTGAGAATAAATGTTAAAATATACAAGGTCATGCAGCAATCCAAGGGAGCAATATAGTATGGGGGTGAAGTCATGCAGCAATCCAAGGGAGCAATATAGTATAGGGGGTGAAGTAATTTTGTCCACTAAAAAAAGAGCGGGACCTAGGCGTGATTGTGTCTGATCATCTTAAAGTGGCTAAACAGGTAGAAAAGGTGACAGCAAAAGCTAGAAGGATGCTTGAGTGCATAGGGAGAGGAATGGCCAGCAGAAGAAAGGAGGTGATAGTGCCTCTGTAAAAGTCTTTGGTGCGAACTCATTTGGAGTATTGTCTGCAATTCTGGAGACTGCACCTTCAAAAGGATATAAACAGGCTGGAGTCCGTAAAGAGAGTAGCTACTAAAATGGTTAGTGGTCTTCATTATAAAGCATATGAGGACAGACTTAAGGATCTTAATATGTACACCTTAGAGGAAAGGCGGGATAGAGGTGATATGATTGAGACATTTAAATACCTCCATGGCATAAATGCACAAGAGGAGAGCCTCTTTCAATTGAAAGCAAGCTCTGCTACGAGGGGACATGTGATGAGGGTGAAAGGGGATAGATTAAGGAATGATATGCGGGAAATATTTCTTTACGGAAAGAGTGGTGTATCCGTGAAATAGTCTCCCAGTGTAGGTGGTAGAGATGAGGACAGTATCTGAATTCAAAGAAGCATAGGACAGAGGATCTCTGAAGGAAAAAGGGGAATGTTGTGGGGTTGAAATGGAAGGACAGACTAGATAGGCCATGTGGTCTTTTTCTGCCGTCATGTTTCTATGTTTCTATGAATATAGGGTGATGGCCCTGGTGGATATTTTTAGCATGGCCACTTGGACTTCTTTGAGTATGTTTTGAAACATTCTCACTTAGATCTTCAGGCCAGGTCAAACATGAAAGAGGAGCTGTGTCTTTCTTCTGCCTGTATGAGTCATAACTTTGGTAGTTCCCACTTATCTGGACCGATTTAGCAAGATGGACTGGAAAGTGAAAATTTCCTTTCCTGAAATCATGCTAGACAAGTCGAGGGCCCGCCTCTTGCTTGTAAGAGTTTCTCAGAATTGGTGCATACAGCTCCTTAGTTTGGGAGGCATTGACTCTGATTTCAGTGTTTCTTGGGTTTCACCCTTACAGGATTGTCCTCCTCAGGGTTATTAGTTTGTTTCTTTTCAGCAAAGAGGCTTGTCATATGATAAACATGGTCACAGTTGCACAAATCCATATACTAGTGGTGATGTCACTAGAAAGTTCTAGTTTTCTCTGTCTCTATCATCTTTTATCTATTTATTTAACAGGTTTTTTATACTGCTTTATCATTTTTTAGTCAAAGCGGTTTACTTTATAACTTAAATTTGGTAATTTACATTGAACAGAGACATTGATAACTTGGATTCTTCTGAGACAATGGTGGATTAAGTGACTTGCCCAAGGCCACAAGCAGTACTAGTGGATGCCACTTGTCTGGACTGGTCTAGCAAGAGTCCAGGAACGGAAATTATTAGTTAAATAAAATCTCACCATACAGCCAGGGTGGCTCAAGGCAATCTGCTGCCTGAGAAGGATGAGATGGTGCCCCCCCCTACCCTGTAGAGGGGGCGGGGCTTTTTCAAAACTCCAATCAGAGACTGAACCAAACCAAAAAACTGATTCGATTATATGGAGGAAATGCAAGATGTTTGCACACCAAGGAACTAAAAGAGAGCGAGAACCACAGCACAGTTTATAAAACTAAATTATAACTCATTTTTATTTTGTTTTTATAAACTGTGGTATGGTTATTGCTTTTACTTTTTCAACATATATTTTGCATCCACAGAACCCCCTTCGACAGTGTTTGCAGAGCAGAACCAGGACATTTACCGACAGAACTCAATATATTAAAAAAAAAATCTGATTCTAATCTTCTCATTAACAACAACATAGCTTAGTTACGCACCTGTAACAGGTGTTCTCCAGGGACAGCAGGAATCAGTCCTCATTTATGGGTGATGTCGGCACCAACGGAGCCTGCACAGAGCAATTACCCAGCTTTCAAAGAAAGCCTTTGGGATTGCTGCCACACATGCGTGGTCGTCTTCCCGCCCAAGGGTGCCACCTTGCTCAGTCAGGTCCCTTAGCTCGAGCACTACCAAGCAGATGGCAAGGGAAATTCAAAAATCCAGCAACACTCCAGTGGAGGTGGGAGGGTAGTGAGGAATGATTCCTGCTGTCTCTGGACAACACCTGTTACAGGTGAGTAACTACAATTTCTCCAGGAACAAGCAGGAAGCCAGTCCTCACTTAAGGGACTCCCCAGCTACAAGCTACCGAACCTATAACCAAAAAACACCTCCGTGAGGTCATGAGCAGAAGTCAATGCCCAAAGGAGCCCGAGTCCTCGGGTCCTTGAGGCGAAGCCCTTGGTAGCCATGAACAAGGGTTGGAGGGCAGGAGTTGCTTATACCCCGGACAGATTACGGAGTACAGCCTGGCCAAAGGTGCTGTCCTGGTGGGACTCCCTCTCCAGGCAGTAGTGTGCAGCAAAGGTATTCGTGGAAGACCAGGTCACTGCCCGGCAGATGTCCATCAGGGGTACTGAACGCAGTGAGGCCACCGAAGCCACTTTGGCCCAAACCCAGTGTGCGGTGACTCGACGATCCAACGGAACACCCGCCTTCGTGTGAGCGAAGGTGATGCAATCCGTCACCCTAATAGAGAGGGTGTGTTTGGTAACTTCCTACCACGGACGATTGGGATTGTAGGTCACAAAGAGTCGGCCAGACTTGTGATGAGCCTGGGTGCATTGCAAATAGAAGGCAAGAGCCCTTCTGCAGTCGAGTGTGTGAAGAGCCGCCGACGCCCAGTCAGCGTGGGCTGTCGAGAAGAAAGTCGGCAGGACTATCTCCTGGTTGAGATGGAAATCCGAGACAACTTTAGGTAAGAATTTGGGGTGGGTAAAGAGGACCACCCTATTCCTATAGAACTTGGTGTAAGGGGCATCAGTCATGAGAGCCTGGAGTTCACTGACTCGGCAGGCGAAGGTCAGCGTCACCAGGAAGGCCACCTTCCAGGACAGGTGTCAAAGCAAGCATGTTGCCATCGGCTCGAAGGGTGGATGTGTCAGCTGCATGAGCACCATATTCAAGTCCTATTCTGCTGGGGGAGGCCTGATGGGCAGCTTGGATAGAAAAAGGCCCTGCATGAAGCGGGAGACCAAAGGCTGCCCTGAGAGGGGCTTTCCCTTGATGGGGAGGTGATTCGCCGAGATGGCGCTCAAGTGTACTTTGATGGAGTTCGACTCCAGGCCTTCCCTCGAGAGATGGAGGAGATACTGAAGGACCCATCGAATGGGGCATGAGAATGGGTCAATCTGGAGCCCTGAGCACCAGACCGAGAAGCGCTGCCACTTGAAGGCATAGGCTCGTCTAGTAGAGTCCTTCCTGGATGCAAGGAGGACCTCCTCAACCTCCTCCAGGAGAGCCAACAAAGCTAGGGAGACCTGTTCAGCTGCCAGGCAGTGAGGCATAAGGAGACTAGATTCAGGTGCTGCACCCGTCCCTCCTCCTGCGTTAGTAGACCTTGAGCATAGCCCAGAGGAAAAGGGGGCTCCGTCGACAGCCGGAGCAGAAGCGGGAACCAGGGCTTCTGAGGCCATGAGGAGGCTACGAGGATCATTTATGCCCGGTCCCACTGAGCCTTGAGGAGGGTTCTCGCAATGAGTGGGATGGGAGGGAATGCATAAAGTAGGCCAGAGGACCAGCTCAGAAGGAATGCATTCGGACTCTCCCTGCCCGGGTGCAGTACCGGCTTGCAAAAGCTGGGAAACTGTGTGTTCTGGGGGCTGGCGAATAGGTCTATCGCTGGCATCCCCCAGCAAAGAAACAGCCAGCCTGCCACTTCTGGGTCCAGGCGCCATTTGTGAGGGTGAAGGATCCTGCTGAGCCTGTCTTCCAGGCCATTCTCCTGACCCGGGAGGTAGGCCGTCCTAAGGGACATCTTCTGATGGATGGCAAAGGTGCAGAGGAGGATTGCTTCCCGGCCGAGGGAACGCAATCTGATCCCCCTTCCTTGTTGCCATAGGACATTGCCATGTGGTTGTCAGTCTGCACGAGTATCGACCGCCCCTTGAAGTGGCTCTTGAAGGCCCTCAGGGCCCACCGAATCGCCCGGAGTTTGAGCAAATTCATTTGCTGCCGTGACACCTTGGGCGACCACTGCCCCTGCATGCACAATGACCCGCAGTGGGCTCCTGACCCTAACAGGGAAGCATCCGTTGTCAGCACCTCGTCGTACTGCGGGGGCTGGAAGGGCAACCCCTGAAGGAGGTTGCGGGAGTTTTGCCACCACCTCAGGGACAAACAAAGGTCAGGATAGATCCTGACAGGGTTCCCAAGGTGTCCGATTGATGGGCTCCACTGGGTGCTGAGGCACCACTGAGCTGTCCGCATGTGTAGTCGGGTGTGGGGGACCACGTGGACAGTAGAGGCCACGTGGTCCAAGAGGTGTAGCATAATCTTAGCTGTGACTCGAGGCGTGCTTTGGACTCGAGCCGCCAGGGCTCGGAGGCAGTCAGCGCGATCCTCTGGCAAGAATGTGGTCGCCCGCTGAGTATCGAGGCATGCCCCGATGAACTCTAAGACCTGCACTGGCTCGAGGTGGGATTTTGGGTAGTTTACCAAGAACCCCAGGCCTTCCAACAGAAGGGATCGTGCACGATGTTGCTCACCGGGTTTCCTCGACCGAGGGTCCCGTAACGAGTCAGTCATCGAAGTAGGGAAAGACTGTTACGTCCTGATGCCTGAGACAGGCGATGACCACGGAGAGGCACTTTGTGAAGACACATGGGGTGAACGCAAGGCCGAAGGGGAGCACCCTGTACTGGAAGTGCTCTCCCCGCACCCTGAAGTGTAGGTACTGCCTGTGCTGGGGGTGGATCAAGATGTGGGCATAAGCGTCTTTTAGATCCAAGGAGCATAGTCAGTCACCCTGCCGGAGGAAGGGCAGCAGCTCGTCAAGGGATAACATCTTGAATTTCTCCCACACCAAGAACTTGTTTAACTTTCGGAGGTCAAGGATGGGCCGCAGACCTCCCCCTCCCCCCCCCCCGTCTTCCTTGGGACGAGGAAGTACCAGGAATAGAAGCCCCGACCTCGAAGATGCGGAGGGACATTCTCGACTGCATGTTGAGTGAGGAGAGAGACTAGTTCCCGCTGCAAGAACAGCTGGTGCGTGGGGAGTCGAGGAAGCTCCACCAGGGAGAAGGGAGGTGAAAGCCTGTCGAAGCAAAGGTGATAGCCGTCTCAGACGACCTGGAGAACCCAGGTGTCTGAGGTAATGAAAGCCCATCAAGGGGCGAAAGAAGACAGGCGCCCCCCCCCCACCGGCTGCTGCATCGCCAGAGGGCGAGGGGCTATGCCAATGGCATCAAAACCCCTGTGCGGGGTCTGGTGGAGCCATGGTCTGGGCTTTGGGCCCTTTTGGCTTGCGATGCCACTGGCCAGACTTACCTTGCGCCGGAGTGGTCGGGTATGGTGGGTAGCCATGGTACTGAAGGCCCTTCCTGGGAAAGAAAGGCTTTTTGGCATGTTGCTTTTACCGGGGGAGGGTGGAGATCTTGCGTGAGAGACGGGTCCTGGTGATGAACTCCATCTCTATCTCCGTGGCTTTATCTTCCATCGGCTTTCCGAAGAGCTGCTCGCCAAGGCAGGGGACGTCCAGGAGTTTTTCCTGCACCGGCTGCTCCAAATCTGACGATTGGAGCGGTGCCTGGCTGCGGGCTCCGATGCCCACAGCCGCCACCGGAGCTGATGACTCGAATCCATCGTAGGCGGCTTGGGAGAGGTATTTCAGGTAGTCTGCAATGGACTTCATCGGAGTACTGAACCTATTGAGAGGCTCGCTCTCGAGGCCCATGGAGAAACCTCTGAGCTCCTTGGCTAAGTCGCACAAGAACATGCCCATGTAGAGCTGGTACGCTTGAATGCGACAAGAGAGCATGAGCCTTGGTAAGCCTTGCAGCCAAGGGCTCTCGACTCCCAGCCCGGGGGAACTGACAAGTGCATTTTTGGGCTCTTCTGCTTCCTCATGGCCGACTCCACAACCATGGAGGTGTGGGGGAGTTGGGTTTTTCTGAACCCAGGACTACGCTGCGCCTTCTACATAGTATTAAGGCGCTTACTCGATACAATTTTTATTTACAATTTATTTATTTATTTAGTATACCGCTACTTCCAGCGATCAGCAGCGGTTTGATTACAGATTGGAAATTGTCAAATCATGACAGGAAATTTTTGAGGTATAAACACATTGATTAGACAGGAAAGCACAGCACACAGAGAACTATTTTACAGGGAACATGGGCTATGGAGGGTTAAGTGGCTTGCCCAAGACCACAAGGAGCACCTGTGGGACTAGAAACCCCAGTCTTTCCGGCCCAAGGTTGCTGTCCTCTAGATGGGGACTGAGGCAGGTGCCTCCCACATGCGGAGCAGCATCTGGGACAGCATGGGAGGGAATGGAACAGTGAGAGACTCCCTAGACGGGGACTTGTAATGAAGAATGTTGAGTTCTTCAGCTCAAGGGTCCTCCTCAGCCTGAGTGGCCAGGTTAAGAGCCCGTGCCATATCCCGGACGAACACCAGGAAGGAAGTGTCCTCGGGTTGCGAGTGCCGCTGAAACGCGGGTGAGGAGGGGTCTGACGGAAGGAGGTGTCCCCATCGGACTCCCAGTCCGAGAACTTGGTTGAGGAATCTGAGTTGGGTAGGTTGCCCTGTCCAGCAACCGAGACCCACTTGGAGCCGGAGGCCCCGGAAGACCTCGCCCCAAAGGAATGGGAGGGCAAGCGAGACCGACATCAAGGACCCTCACAAGGCCCATGACTCTCAGGGGTTTCCTGGATGGATTTTGGTGTCCCATGCAAGGGACCCGCGGTCTCTGGGTGCAAGTCAGTGAAGCTGGCTGTGAGCGCCTGCTGGGAAGCGATGAACACAGAAATGCTGCATTCCAGCACCAGCATGCAGGACCCATGCAAGCGTGGGGCCCTGTGACACTGATCCCGGGGTCACTGGGTCAGTCGTTGAGGAGGAGAGGGGTTCTCACTGGGATGGCCCTTAGGAGACCGGGCGCCTTTGCCGGAAGCCTCTGTATCCATGCGGGGTACCTTGCGGGGCTGCTGCTTGTTCGACTGTCGAGAACGCTGAAGAGGGCTAAGCAACCGAGCGCAGGAACACTCGCGCTTGTCGGGGGCCCCCAGCAGCTTCTTTGAGGCCTTCTTCTTCTTGCACCACTCCACTTCAGGGGACCCCTGGTCAGAGTACCGCCGAGAGAACAGAGCCGAGGTGGGGGATCCTATCGGAGGAGAGACGACCGAGGGCACCACCGGGGATTCCGAGGCAGCCATTCTGAAAATGTCTTCGGACTTCTGCTTATGTCTGAGCAGGGCTTTAGAGAACGTTTTCTTACAAAGCGAACAGAGCTCCGGATCATGATCAGCGCTGAGGCACCGCAGACAACAGTCATGGGTGTCCATAAGCAACATGTTCTTAGAGCATCTATCGTATTTTTTGAATCCGATAGCCATAGGGGGAAAAATGGCCCCATCGAGGTCGAAGACCCACGTGGCCAGTGGTTAGGCAAAGAAAAGGGTGCAAAGCCTGTTGCCAAAAAAGGCAAAGAAAACTATCCCCTAACAACTCGAAAAAGGTGGAGCATGGGAAGGATGGGTAGAGGACCGGTGCAACTGGAAAATAGAAGGCCAGAAGGCTGAAAATGAAAAACTTTTTCCAAGGGTCGAGGATGTGCATCCGAAGGGCTCTGCGGAAAAAGGGAGACTGAGCAAGATTGCACCCTTGGGTGGGAAGAGGACCACGCATGCGTGGTAGCAATCCCAAAGGCTTTCTTTGAAAGCTGGGGAATTGCTCTGCGCGTTCTCCATCGGTGCAGACGTCACCCATAAGTGAGGACTGACTTCCTGCTTGTTCCTGGAGAACAAACATTCTCCAGTACCAGGCATATTGTGAACTAATACAAAACCCTAAAACAAAGTCACTGAGTAACTATAGAGCAAATCTACCATAACATACCATATCAGCACCAACTTCCAAAACTCACATAAGGAGCCCACCAAAAAAAGTATCACTGTAAATACTACAGTGGGCCCTGGAACATCCATAAACCTATTTGAAAAGCTGAACGTGTCAAATTACTACTGTACAGTATAGATCTCTACGTACAAACTCCATGTTAACAGAACACCTGGGCTCAGTCACACACTCAGAACACAGACCCTCATCAAGTACAGAATAAGTGGTTTACAATCTAAAGTAAAAATAAAAATATGTAGACAAAATTTAAACTGAAACCCTAAGAAGCCAGACTCTTCAAGCAGTGCAACAACAGATAAATAAGAGATGCAGTTTCTCCATACAGAGTAAAATATAAAGATAACACAAAGTCCAATCACTAAAATTAAATAAAATTATTTTTTCTACCTTTGTTGTCTGACCATTTTATTCTCTGATCATGCTGGTCCTGAACTGAGGCTTCTGCTTTCCTGCCTTCTCTTAGCTCTCTTTCTGTGGTCTATGGTCCATCCGACATTTCTTATCTTATCTTTTGTTTTCTTCACTTCTTTCCATCAGCCTATTTCCAGTCCCAGTAACCATTCCCAGTATCAGCCCCTTCCCAGTCCTCCCTCCCAGTACCTTCCAATGTCAACTTGCATTCCCATGACTGCCACTGGTGTCCATTCCCTTCCAGTCCACCTCCTTCACCACTGTCCAGTCCCTTCTAGTCCAAATGCCATGGCAGCCCCTCTCAGCATCCACTCCCTTCCAGTCCCATTCTCCCATCCCTTCGCATCAGCCCATTTGTAGCCCCACTCCCAAGTTTTCTTCCAGGGCCAGCAACTCTATCCTACCCTCCCCACCATCAGCCCATTCCCAGTCAAAGCCCCCCCAATCAGCTCACTTCCAGTGCTAGTCCCCCCTCAACCCCATTACCAGTGCTAACTTCCCCTAATCAGCCCATTACCAGTCCTAGTCTCCACCAATCAGCCTATTTCCAGTCCTAGCCCCCCAATCAGCTCATTTCCAATGCTAGCCCCCATCAGTCCATTACCAGTCCTACCACACCCTATCAGCCCATTACCAGTGCTAGCCCCCCTAAACAGCCCATTACTAGTCCCAGCCCCTTCCTCGATCAGTCCATTCCAAGTCCTAGCCTTCCCTAATCAACCCACTACCAGTCCTAGCCCCTCCGATCTGCCCATTACCAGTGCTAGCCCCCCCCCATCAGCCCATTATAATCCTAACCTGCACGGTCTCTCCCCTTTTTCCAGCATTTGCCCCCTGTCTCTCCCCTTTGTCTATTACTTATCCCCCTGTCTCCCCCTTTGTCCAGCATGTCCCTATCTCCCCCTTTGTCCAGTACTTGTCCCCGTCTCCCCCTTTGTCCAGCACTTGTCCCCTGTCTCCCCCTAGGTCCAGCATCATGTCCCCTGTCTCCCCCTTTGTCCAGCACTTATTCCCCCATCTCCCCCTTGTCCCCCTGTCTCCCTCTTTGGCCAGCATGTCCCCTGTCTCCCCCTTTGTCCCCCCTTTCACTCACCGTTGTCTCTCCTTGTTGTCCTCCTCCTGTCCCCATTCCCTCCACCTGCACCTCTCATCTGGCGGCGGCGGGGGCACTCTGGCTGTTTTTTATTTTAGATTTTGCCACCACTGCCCTGCCTCTGCCTTCCCGCCGCATTTTTTTCCTCAAAAAATGCTTGCAGCAAAAAAAAAAGTATGGTGGGAAGGCAGAGGCAGGGCAGAGGAGGCAAAATCTAAAATAAAAACAACTGGAGTGCTGCTGCTGCCGCCACCACCACACAAATCAGCCTGATCGCTTGCAGTTGCAAGCGATTAGGCTGATTTGTCTGACACTGGTGGCACTCCGGTCCTGTTTTAATTTTAGATTTTGCCGCCTCTGGCCTGCCTCTGCCTTCCCAAGTGGGAAATCAGAGGCTGCAAAATCTAAAACGAAAACAGATCTGGAGTACCGCTTGAGGCGGTCGCCTCAGGTGGCACAATGGAAGAACCTTCCCTGCATACATTTATAAAAATAAATACCAAGCAAATATGACGTGTACAGAAATAACAGTGTGAAAACAAAACCATCCAAAAGACAAATGAATACTGTGATAAGGAAGCTTATCATAGCTCAAGAAGGAGCTATAGTAAAGGTGAAGTGACTCTGAACAAGCAACCTGTCAGTTCTGGTAGAAATAAGAAAACAGAATTTTGCCATAAAAGACTACCAGTCCCAGAATGCACCAGGTTTCCAACAGCCATTAGAGGAGCTGAAGTGGGGAAACGTGTGTTCAATCAAGAGGGCTATGAGGTAATCCCCAAGCACTCATCTCAAAGGGCAGGGCCTGATTCAGCACATCTGCACTGTGCTAGGGTGGAGCACTCATCAAAGCAGAATAAAGGTAGAGTTTATTCTACAGAGAATTATCCTCATCCTCAGGATCTTGATCATCTTGGACAGCTTCATCATCTGGAGGATCATCAGAAGCAGAAGCCAAACCGGACGGACAGAGAGGGCAAGAAACCCTTTGGAAGAAAGAAGAGAAAAGCATTTGGGAGGTCTAAAGGAGTCCAGAGCAGTACGTATACTGGGAGACATTCAAAAGGCAAGCTTACACCATTGGACTGGGGAAAGCCAGAGGAATGGTGCTGCAGGGCTAGGAATCTCCAGACGGTACCTGTGAGGGAGACGGCTGCACGTGGAAGGGACCCTAGGACCCGTGCCAGAAGGTATGTGAAGAGAGATCCAGTGTCCAGGGATCTGGATTGG
This sequence comes from Ichthyophis bannanicus, assembly GCA_033557465.1. Classification (NCBI taxonomy): domain Eukaryota; kingdom Metazoa; phylum Chordata; class Amphibia; order Gymnophiona; family Ichthyophiidae; genus Ichthyophis; species Ichthyophis bannanicus. Next base: position 272,409,214 of record CM066044.1, read on the forward strand.
AAGGCTGGACATAAGAACTGGACTACATACTGGCCAGGCTATTTAGAGAGGAACTCTAACAGCAATGGAAGCTCAGGTATGAACACTGATCTATGCCCTAGCTATAACCTTGAAAGACAGCAGGGAAACAAGTATTCTCCTGAGAGTGCTACATTGAGAAATTCCTCTGTGCCAATCCATGATATTGAACCCATGATTGTTGAAGAAGGGGGAGCGGTCTTAGATACAGGCTGTGAATATATGGATTGCTCTCTGTCTAAACTCCTTTGGTAATTTACTGTTACAAAGTACAGCAACCATCACAAAGAAATACAAACTTGTTCTTTAATCTACTCAGAAAAGCTCCTGAGTAGGATTTTGGGCCACGCAGTAGAAAGCAAGCCAGCTAAGGGTTTTCAGCTGGATAACTGCTAGCAATTGAGCCTTACCTAATTGCTTGTGAGCTCTGAGGAAATCACTTCTGAGTCTATGTGTGAAGATATAAGAAGTTAACCTGAAAAGAACAGTTTTTCCCTTCTTTGTGGGTTTTGCTTGTTGTTTAGCTAATATTTCTTAGCAGTGTTTCAAAGCCTACAGAAAAGACCAGTTTGTTACCAACCAGGTCTTTATTCTTTTCATTTGATTGCCTGACTAGTTCATCTTTTGTTTTCCTGATTTTGTTTTTCTAAGTTTAACACTGAAAGCAAGTATCCTGTTTTATGTGCTACCAAGCATATCTGTGTTGGGAGAAATAACCCCATAAATAAATATCTTATTGGCTTTACACTCAAGCACAACTAATTATTGTGAGCAGCTGTGTCTGGTGTGAATGGACTGCATTTCCCACAATCCCTTGCAAATCATATTGATATATGCACTTGCCAAGACTGTGAACATTCTCACCCAGGCAGCCGTCTGACAATACATTATCTTACAAGAAACAACAGAAGGTAATTTAGACATTCAGGTTGGAATGTGGCAAATGCTCACTATTCTTATTTATTTATTTTTTTATGTAGCTGTATTTATATACCGCCTTTCGCTGGGTGAAGGCGGTTTACAAAAAACAAGTGTGGAATGTGCATGAGTGTCCATTGATCTGTCTCCAAGTCCAGCGGGAGCAACGATTTTAAAAAGCTGCATGTGGGGAAAAAACACGCAACAGCAGAACTCATGTGCATGGGAGCAGCTATTTAAAATTACTGCTCCTGATCTCTACTCACACCCCAATCCTGCAGCACCATGACACTCCCTAACAGTGTTCTCCCCTATTCAGTCAACCGCTGATCTCCCCCTAAGGGGCGATCATACCCTGACCCCTCCAAAATGATACTTGTGACCACTAATGGTAATCTTGCAGTACCATTGCTAGGGGATTAGGCTGCATAATGGTAAAATAATGCTGAAGGCATCAGTTGCCTTGGGAGGGGGTCAGAGTGGCAAATCACTTAAGCCTCCATTGCATCAGATACAAATTTAGACTAACTTCTTTGGGGACTTATTATACCTGAATGCAACTCAGTTTCAACTGCTGCTGGAAAGGTGAATAAGAAGTGGAACTAAATATAAATAAGAAAATAAAACTGCCATCCTTTATGGTTGGTATCTGCCATGCATCTGGCCAAACAATACTGCATGACAAAGGTTTTAATGAGGGACCCCCATGCAAAGGTTTGCCAAGGGCTCTCCATTATCAGGGCAACTGCAGCCACCACTCCCCCACTGGGCTGAAGTCTTGCAAACCACAACGGTCATCGAGAGACCAGCCCAGTCCTGGGCCAAAGTCTTCAATTACAGCCACTGTCCGAGAGATTTTGGCCCAGTAGAGGGAAGTGAAGACTGTTGGGCCTGAAGAAGAGAAGAGAAAATAAAATAAAAGTGGAAGACAGTGGGCTGAATTTGCCCCTGTTTTCCTTTACCAGATCCCAACTTACGACAGAAGGAGGGGCTCCTCCAAGGTTGGATGGAGATGCCAGCAGACTGACATGCCTCTGCAAAGCTCTGGACATCTTGGCAGAGGATTGTAAGACTCCCGTTCCCAAAGCAGAGATCAAATGTGCAGCTGCTAAAATAGAAACTGGGATCCACGACAGAGGAGCAGTCATTGAAAGGGCCGCCCGAGACAATGATGATACCACAATACTTGATGCTCTGGAACAAAGTCCTCTGCTCTTCATCACAGTCTTGACATGGATCTCCAATCCCACCGCAGCCGTGGTCACAGTTTTCATCAGGCATGGGGACGGCCCAGGAAGAGGCAAACAGGGTGGGGTTAGGGGCCAGACTGCCATCTGGGCGTTGAAAATCATCAGTCTTGTCCTCATTATAGTTCCCACATAAACCACACATCTCCCCCCTGTAGCTCGTGGGGATGCTGACTGTTGTGTGATACATCAAATCGTAACTCACTTCCAGTCCAAAGTCTGTTTTGAGAATGACATTGATCCCATTCCGAGAGATTCTGAGTTTATTCTGAAAGCTGTATGGCAGGTTGTAATACACTTCGTTCACCTGAAAAACAGACAAGAAAACTCTATGTATAAGGAAACTATATTTTCAGAGAGTCAATTATTGTTTAATAGTGAAGCAATATAGACAGATTAATAAGGAAAATCTCAGCACTGAGACACACTGAGCACAGCAGGACATGTGATGATAGATCTGAGTCAGTACAGAAGCAATATCCCAGCAAGGTGTCGGGCAGTGCTCTTGCTTTTCATCAGCACTGAGGCTATATTCTGAAGTGGCATTAGGGAGCATTCTTCTAACTAAATGTGCCAGCATGATGCTGGGGGCACTCTTCCCTATAATCCTCACCAGTAACATAAGTACCACCATGCTGAGTCTGACCAATGGTTTATCTTGTTTCCTGTTTCTCACAAGGGTCAATTTGAGTAAACTGAAAAAGGTCTGTAGCAGATGCTAATGCGCCGATTCACTCACAGCACTAAAAGGCACTATTGCCCTAGCCTCCCTAGCTACTAATAGCTAATAGACTCCCTCCTCCAGAAACTTGTCCTTAATGCCTTATAAATCACTATAAGAAGTTTAAGTTGAATTCTAAAATGTGCGTGAAACCAATGTACAACAAGGGTTGCCCTGTCCCATTTCCTCTTACCCAATAAGCTTTTTTTTTTTTTTTTTGTATTTATATTTTTATTAAACACTTTTCAGATTTCCATCAATAATTCACAAGCTTATTGCCATTTTCATCAGTACACTCAATGACATTTCCTCCCCCCCCCCTACCTCATAGCAACATCCCCTTCCCTTTACTAATCCTCCTTAACCCCCTTCCCCCCTAACATCCCTCATTTCAGAAAAGTACTTCCCCTTCCACTTCAAGCTTCCTCTCCCTTACACGAATAATACCTATCAAATCCCCCCTAGAGCCCAAGCACAAGCACTCATCCCTCCCTCCCCCCTGCTATATCCCCTCCACCCCCTTCCCCTCCCTCCCAACCCCCTCCACCCCCTATCCCTTAGTGTCCCTACAGAGATAGACCAACACTTTGCCCCATAGCTTATCAAATCTATCAATCTGTTGCCGACGAGCAGCAGTTAATTTTTCCATTAAATATATTTGTCGCAATCTTTCCACACAGTGCTCCACCTGTGGGACATTTTTTGTTTCCAATGATATGCTAGCTCGCAATGGGCCGCACTCATGCATGCCAGTATTTGCCTCCTTTCTTGCTGCAGCCCCCCTGCGCTCCACCATCCCATCAAATAACCACTTGGGTTCATTGCCACATCCACCCCTACCACCTCCCCGATCCACCCACGAATCCCCTCCCAAAAGGCCTGTATCTTTGGGCAAATCCACCAAATGTGATAGAAGGTTCCCTCCTCCCCACACTCTCTCCAGCATAGTTTGGATGTTGCTGGGACCATTTTATGTAGGTGGCTAGGTGTATAATACCATCTCATAACCACCTTATACCAATTTACCCTTATAGCCACTGACAGTGGTAACTGCCTAACCTGATCAAAAACATTTTTCCACTTCCTCCCCCTCCAATTCCATCCCCAAATCCTTTTCCCATTCTAGCATGTACCTGTGTTTACTATCTTGGGGTCCCTGTATCACCTTATACAGTATTGAAGTTAGGCCCGGGGAGGTCTTCTTACCATACCATATCACTTCCAGCAGTGTATAATCCCGCTGTAGTCCTCTTTTCCCCAATTTCTGCCTTAGAAAATGCACCACCTGCCCATAATAAAATTTATCCCCTTCTTTCAGCCTGAACTCCTCCTTTAAGTCTTCATAAGGGACCCATTCCCCTCCATCCACAAATTGGTAAAACCACTTCAACCCCGCCTTTACCCACCTTCGGTACCCTCCCCCTTCCCACCCCGGGTGAAACTCCCCCGTGTGACACATCTCCCGCATCAATGAGAACTGAACCCCCCGACCCTTTCCTTCACTTTCCCTAATTTTATCCCACACTTGGAGTACCTGGCTTACATATGGATTATCCCACACCTATGCCCCTCTCTCTACTCCTCCCCATCCAGGGAAGGCAGTCTAAGTGCTTCCCCCCTCCACACACCCCCTCCATGGACACATAATTCTTCCCCTCTCCCCCTTCTTGCCCATCCATCACATGCTGGGCCTGGGCCACCCAAATAATATGGTTGGAAATTTGGCACCCCAACCCCCCTCCTCCCTTCGCCTATACATCACAGCTCTCACTATCGTAGGTGTCCGTTTCTTCCATATATACTGATTCGCCCTCCTCTGTAGCCTCCTTAGGTGGGCCCCTGGAATTGCCACTGGCAAGGCCTGAAAATAATACAATATACTCAACAGGAGATTCATCTTTACCGCCGCTATACGGCCCAGCCATGAAATCTCTGCTCTTGCCCATCCCTGCAAGTCCTACCCTACCTCCTTCCATAGTTTACTATAGTTAGCCTCATATAAGCTCTGTAGCTGGGCCGTTATATTGACCCCCAAGTATCTAATGGCCTTCTCAGCCCACTGATAGGGGTAACTTTGTTTCAACCTCCCCAGGGTTGGTTTGAGAAAGTTATTATTAAGAGCCTCAGTCTTATCCAGGTTCATTTTGAATCCTGAGACTTCCCCATATTTCCCCAAGTGATCCATGATCTCTGGTAGAGACTCCTCTGGGCGAGACACCACCAGCAACAAGTCATCCACGAAGAGAGATATCTTATGCTGGTGCCCCTCCACCTTTAGTACCCTCACCTTCTCATGCTCCCTTATTGCTTGTGCCAAGGGTTCAACTGCAATAGCAAATAAAATAGGGGACAAAGGACATCCCTGCCGTGTCCCCCTTTCTAGGCCAAGAGCAGAGGTATATCTCCCATTGTTCTTTATCCGTTCTTTAGGGCCTCTATAAAGGGCCTGCACCTGTTTCACATACTTCACTCCTATGCCCATCTTTCTCATTACTAAGAAAAGAAAATCCCAGTCCACTCTGTCAAACGCTTTTTCAGTGTCCACAGAAAGCAACATAGTCTCCTCCCCCTGGTTCTGCGCCACCCAGATGGTCTCTAACACCCTCTTAATGTTATCTGATGCCTGCCGCCCCATTACGAACCCTGTTTGATCTAATCCTATAAGTTCCTGCATCCACTTTGCCAATCTATTTGCCAGCACCTTTGCTATTAGTTTCACGTCCACATTGAGCAAAGAGATAGGGCGGTAAGACCCGCACTGCAGTGGATCCTTCCTCCCCTTCAACAACACTGTGATCCCCGCTGTAAGCATATCAGCAGAGAGGTGCCCCCCTTCCTGTTGTATACTATTGACTACCCTTAGCAGCATCTCCATCAGGTCATTCCCAAAGGTTTTGTGGAAAGCAACCGTCAGCCTATCTAAATGAGGGACTTTCCCAGTGGGCAGGTCCTTAAGGGCCTGCTCAACTTCCTCCCTTGATATCTCCGCCTCCAGAGCCTGGCTTTCCATTTCCCCCAGCCTCGACAGCTCTATCCCCTTTAAATATTCTTTCCCCTGAGTTGGGGTCCCCCCCTCCTTTCGCTTATATAAATCTCTATAGAATTGACAAAATCTCTCCCCAATTTGCTTCCCTGTCCTTAAAATCTCTCCCTTGGCCCCCTTCAGCACTGTTACAGCTGCCTGGGCCTCCCTTTTTCGCAGTTTATTAGCCAATAATCTCCCCGCCCTATCTCCCTACTCATACTAACGCTGTTTCAACCTATTCAACTGGAACCCAATCTCTGCTAACTGCAATTTATGCAACTCCATTCGGAGTTGGTTTAACTTCAAGGCCCTGCGGATTTCCCTGATCCCTATACTGCTCCGCCGCCCGCTTTATTTGCCAAAGACCAGATCGCAGCCCGGCAGATGTCCGTCAGAGGCACGGAGCACAGCGAAGCCACCGAAACCCCTTAGACATGGACGCTGTATGCAGTGACTTGGTGATCCAACAGGGCCCCAGCCTTTGCCTGGGTAAACGCAATGCAGTCCGCCACTCAGATGGAGAGGGTGCCCTTGGTGACTGCCAGCTCCAGACGGTTAGGATCGTAGGCGACAAATTGCAAGTCGGACTTACAATGATTCTGAGTATACTGCAGGTAGAAGGCGAGAGCCCTCTTGCAGTCGAGTGTGTGCAGGACTGCCAAAAACCTTGTCGGTGTGAGGCCTCGGGAAGAAAGTTGGTAGGACTATCTCCTGATTGAGGTGGAAGTCTGAGACCACCTTCAGGAGGAACTTGGAGTGGGTGCAGAGGACCACTTTGTTCTCATAAAACCTGGTGTAGGGACCCTCAGCATTGAGAGCCTGGAGTTCACTGACTTGCCAAGCCGAGGTCAGAACCATAAAGAAGAATACCTTCCAGGAGAGATGCCAGAGCGAGCACGTCACCATCGGCTCGAAGGGAGGCAGTGTCAACTGCATGAACATGACGTTCAAGTCCCACTCCACTGGCAGTGGCCGTTTGGGGGGTTTGGAAAGCAAGAGGCCCCGCATGAAGCGGGAGACCAGGGGCTGGCCCGAGAGGAGTTTGCCCTCGACAGGAAGGTGGTTGGCCAAGATGGCATTCAGGTGAACCCTGACTGAGTTGTATTTCAGCCCCCTTTGCAAGAGGTGGAGGAGGTACTGGAGAACCCACCTAGTGGATTAGGAGAATGGGTCAATCTGCAGCTCAGAGCACCAGACCAAGAAGTGCCACCACTTGAAGGCATAGGCCCACCTCGTCGAGTCCTTCCTTGATGCGAGGAGTATCTTCTCTACCTCCACCGGAGCTAAGGTGACCCGTTCAGCTGCCAGGCAGTAAGGGATAGCGAGGAAAGGTTCGGGTGAAGTACCCACAATTCTTCCTGCGTTAGCAGGTCTGGGGCACAGCCTAGGGGAATCAGTGGCTCTGAAACGAGTCGGAGCAAAAGCGAAAACCAAGGCTGGCAAGGCCACGAGGGGGCCACAAAGATCACTGAGGCTTGGTCCCGCTGGATCTTGTGGAGGGTCCTCGCGATGAGCGGGGTGGGAGGAAATGCATACAGCAGCTCAGAGGTCCAGTCCATGAGGAACGCATCTGGGGCCACCCTGCGGGGTGCGGGATCAGCCTACATAAGTGGGGAAGCTGCATGTTCACCAGGCTGGCAAACAAGTCCAGGGACGGAGTCCCCCAGTGACAGAACACGATGAGGGCCACCTCCGGGTCCAGGCATCACTCGTGAGGGCAAAGATGCCTACTGAGTCTGTCTGCAAAGACTTTGTCCTGGCCCAGGAGGTAGACCGATCTAAGGGTCATATCCTAGTGCACAGTGAAGGAGCAGAGGAGGACCGCCTCCTGGCAGAGAAGTCGAGAGCCCGTCTCTTCCTCCTTGTTCATGTAGAAAATCGCAACTTTGTTGTTGTTTTGTACCAGTAATGGTTTTCCCCTCAAGTGTGACTCAAAGACTTTTAGGGCCCACCGGACCGCTCGGAGCTCGAGCAGTTTTACCTGCTGCCTCGACTCCTCGAGGGACCACTGCCCCTGGGCGCATAGCTTGCCATAGTGGGTTTCCCAGCCCAGTAGCGAGACATCCGTTGTTAGGACGAACTCGTGTTGTGTGGCCTGGAAGGGCATACCACTGAGAAGACTCCAGGGGCTCTGCCATCAATCCAGGGAGCTGCATAGCTCGCGAGAGACCCGGATGAGGTCCCAAAGGCGACTGGAAGCTTGGGTCCTTTACGCTTGGGTCCTGTTACGCTTTCAGGCACCACCGGGTTTGTCTGCATGTGCATGTGGGTATTGTGAACGATAGGGCACATGGCTTCGACAGTTCACAAGAGGCACAGCATGGTCCGTGCCAGTACCCTCGCCCTGCCTTGGACCTCGGCAGCCAGGGCGTGGAGACGATCCATGCGGGCTTGGGGAAGGAAGGCTATTGCCCACCCAGTGTCAAGGAGGGTGCTGATGAACTCCAGAGTCTGCACCGGCTCGAGGTGGAACTAGGAGTAGTTGATCAGGAAGCCGAGGCATTCGAGGAGAAGGACTATGCGGGACACCCCAAGGCGAGCTTCCTCCACGGACTCCCCCATGACGAGCCTATCATCTAGGTACATAAGAACATAAGATATGCCATACTGGGTCAGACCAAGGTCCATCAAGCCCAGTATCCTGTTTCCAACAGTGGCCAATCTAGGTCATAAATACCTAGCAGTCTCCACAAAAGACAAAGGTTCCTCAATGCTTGTATTGGGTCAAGCAGTGATATCCTGGGTCCCTTTTAATAATGGCTTATAGACCTTTCCTCCAGGAACTTGTCCAAACCTTTTTTAAATCCAGCTACACTAGCAGCTTTTACTACATGCTCCGGTAACAAATTCCAGAGTTTGATTACACGTTGAGTGAAAAAATATTTTCTTTTATTAGCCTTAAATAGGATACCCTGTAGCTTTATTGACTTTTTATATTCTGACGAAATAAACAATCGATCTATGTTTACCCATTCCACTCCATTCATTAATTTATAGACCTCTGTCATATCTCCCCTCAACTGTCTCTTTTCCAGGTTGAAGAGCCCCAACCTTCTTAGCCTCTCTTCATAGGAGTATCCTTCCATTCCCTTTATCATTTTGGTGGCTCTTTTCTGAACCTTGTGGGGCAGGGCTGCGCGGCGGAGGCGGTGACTCTGGATGCGAGACGGGCCCCTCCTGTGGATCACTCCAGCTGTGGCGGGCGTATCTACCCTTCCGCCCCCTTCCCCACGGTCATAAACAGCCGTATCAAATACAAAATTCTCCTAATAACATTCAAGCTTCTAAATGACTTCGCCCCATCACATCTAACAACATTACTTCAGACCCCATCTGAATCGAGAGCTCGCAGACAAAATGCAGTCTACTCATTTCACATACCAAATTCATTCAAGAAGACTAAAAAATCCACAAGTGACAGAGCCTTCTCGTTCACTGCCCCCATGCTCTGGAATGATCTCCCACTAGAACTCCGCTCCATAAAGGACCTTGCGCAATTTCGGAAGGAACTCAAAACATTTCTATTCTCTGAACACTTCCAAATCTCCTACCCCTCTAGCTCTGTTCCACAACATCCTCAGACATACCAACTCAGAACCCCCCTAAACCACAACTAGATAACCTCACACAGCCCCCTCACACACACACAAAACTCTTGGTAAAATGGAAATAAATTCCACCACACTCACATGATGCACGATTATCTTGTAAACCACTGTATTGAATCACTTGTAAATAACCTATGTAAATAGTTTGGACAGTTTTCACACCTGTCACTACTGTAAAAAGTTAGAAAGTTTCTCAGTTTCTCTGTTACAATGTAATGTATACAGTAGTACACATAATTTGTTAATCTATTCCATGTAAAAAGTTAGAAAGTTTCCATGTAAAAAGTTAGAAAGTTTCCTGTTCCATGTAAAGTATACAGTAGTATACATAATTTGTTCCATTTAAACCGCCCCTGATCACTGGAAGGGGCGGTATAGAAGAAATAATAAATAAATAAATAAATAAATAAATGGGGCACCGCACCTCGGCCGGCACCTAGCAGCTGACTTAGAACTGGTGCGGACTGGGGGAATCCGACTGTTTAATTAAAACAAAGCATCGCGAAGGGCCGTGGCGGGTGTTGATGTGATATGCATATCCCACACCCACCTGCATATGAACGACAAGGAAAACAGACAACACACAAGAAGATTTAAAACATTCAAAGAAGATTTCCTGGCTCAAACCCTACCTAAACTCCAAACAAACTCCAACAATATCGATGACCTGATCAACAACTGGAACACCACTATCTCCTCAGCATCTAGCGCAACAGCGAACAAAAACAAAACCAAACTCACCTCCGCAAAAGCCCGATGGTTCACCCCCAACCTCCGGAAGCAAAAGACCAAACTCAGAAGAGCAGAAAGAAAATGGAGAAAAACCAAAAATGAGGACGACAAAATGAACTACATGCATGAGCTAAACGCCTACCACATAGAAACAGACACAGCAAAAAAAGCCTTCCATTCAAACCTCATAAACACCTCCATAAACAAACCACGAGAACTCTTCAATATTGTGAAAAATCTGACAAAAGTGCCCAACCACTCCGACCAACTACCAAACATCCCTCCTGAACTTCTAACACGACAATACAAGCAGCTTCAACAACCACAAAACCCGCAGCTGAACACAGCAACAACAACAAACCACCCCACCACCATAAAAAGAGACTGGAACACATTCGAAGCAACCACAGAGGAAGAAATATCATCCACCATCTCTCGCCTAAATACCACCACCTCTCCACTAGACCCCTGCCCTACAGAATGGATAAAGAAAACCAAAGACGACCTGAGCACACCATTAACTCACATTGTCAATGAATCCCTCAGCCAAGGACACATGCCAGACCTCCTCAAAACCTCAATCATTCGACCAACCCTAAAGAAGCACAACCTGGACCCCCTTGATCCCGCTTCCTACAGACCTATAGTAAGCCTCCCATTCACCGCCAAACTCATTGAAAAAGTAGTTCAGAGACAACTCCAAGAACATCTAGACACCAACAACATACTTGACCCACAACAGCATGGCTTACGTACACTCCACGGAGTTGAGACCCTCATGGCATCACTAATGAACACCCTCCTCATAGGAACTCAAGCCAAACACTCCGGATATGCCATGATCTTCCTAGACATATCAGCAGCCTTCGACGCCATCTCCCACAACATCCTCATACACAGACTACAAGAAATTGGCATCAAAGATACCGTACTCCAATGGTTCCATTCATACCTAACCAATAGACATCAACTGATCCGCACAAACACATCAACCTCACTCCCCTTCCAGCAACACCAAGGAGTACCCCAAGGATCCACACTATCGGCCATGCTCTTCAACATCTATCTGCAACCACTCTGCTCAATCATACGTACACACAATATCAACTACCACATCTATGCAGATGATATAATGCTCTATGCCCCAATTATAACCTCCAACCCAACCAACCAACACTTATCAGAATGCTTCACAGTAGTATCCAGCTTGCTGCAAAAGAACAACTTAACCATCAACATAAAGAAGACAGAAGCCCTTATAGTAACAAAGGACCCAGACTTCACGCCACCCCCACACCTCAA